>OU343224.1:360046184-360130302 GCA_910596185.1 Chrysanthemum makinoi | reverse complement strand
AAAAAAAAAAAAGGCTCACTAATTAGGAGTTAGTAACCTAACTAGACCGTTTACAGTTTGAAGTTCAGAGCTACAAGAAGATCTAATGCCGAGATCGTCGGAAGGGAAAACTTCAAGGTTGCCTCAGTATCTACACT
Source organism: Chrysanthemum makinoi (assembly GCA_910596185.1). Lineage (NCBI taxonomy): Eukaryota > Viridiplantae > Streptophyta > Magnoliopsida > Asterales > Asteraceae > Chrysanthemum > Chrysanthemum makinoi. The sequence goes on along the minus strand of OU343224.1, from coordinate 360,130,165 downwards.
ATAGAGACTCTGCGCTTCAAGAAAGTCAACATTGTTCATTACTATTGTAATTTACTTTGTTTTGTATTTATAGGTCTCATTGTAACCATTCACGTGTACGCTATCTCTGGAGAGAGAATTTGTTAGCCTCGCTTTATTATAAAGATAACGTCACTTACGTGAATTGGACTAGATGCGTAGTATACTTTGCCCTTAGGGACTAGTATCGTTTATGTGGCAAAGTTAGAGCATATAAATACCCCTCATGACTCTCCATGAGGGGTGAGGTGAATCATTTGGTTTAGTGTAGTGTGTGTTTATTCAATAAAAGTTATCATTATCTTCTCCTCCCTCTCTCTACTTTCTCTCACTAAAAGGATGAAGATCTTCATCTTCTTCCACCAACCTAGACCTCCAAACCACATAAATCTATATGTTAAACGGTCCTAACAAAGTTTATATGTATTTGTTCTAATAGTTGTTTTTTGGAAATTTTCCAATGATAAACTAGTTACACATAATAATTTTTTTAAAATGGGGCATTTCACGTGTGCAATCTTGAAATACATTGTCTAACCCGGATGGACAACAATGGTATTCTCCTAATCAGTAATCTCAATTTGGATGTGATTGAAAGTATGTGAACGCTATAGCCAATTTTTGCTCTTCGCAGTTAAAGTAATAATGATTTTACCATCTATAAACATTAGTCTTGACACATGAACTGAAATTACACTCGACCAAAACAAAAAGTTTTGCAGAAATTTAACTTTACTGCAAATAACATGCTTCTACTCGAGTCATACGCGATCACTGAAATGTTCACACCAAAGTTCACGATGTAGCATATTTTACGTAGTTGTTGCCATGTTTATCAAGGTCCTGTTTAAACCATTGCGGACTAAAGTTGTTATATTCTTATTAGGGCAAATATCAAAAAAAAGTACTATACTTGTCACTCTTTCCTCTTCAGGGTAGCGAACAAAATTTTTTGCTTCTGCGGGTAATATACTTTCAAATTCATCCTCTTTAGGGTATTTTCATGAACAGTTGGACAATTTTTTGCCCCTATTACCCCGAAAGGAAATGGAAAGTATGATACTTTTTTTTTAAATAATAAATATGTACTAGCCGTACAAAACGTGTTGGCTAAGAAAACGGAATAAGAATTAACAAGGTTAACGTATTTGTTAGAGGAAACGATGTATTTTGGCCAGAATTTGATCGGCGACAAAACTCAATAGGTTTATGGGTTAAGATGCCGAATTGTTTGCTTTGATACCAGTTGATACACTCTTACAGGAATCACGAGATTCAAATAAGAATTGAGCTCAAGAATTAGTTAATGGGATTTGTTATGGCTTACTGACTTGTAGAAGTTTATTACAAGAGAGAATAACAATCAAAACCGCTTACAAATGTGAAATGAATGTGTTATATACAATGAAATGATGAAATGGCTGTAACGGCTTTTCCCGCCTAGATGGTAAGGGTTAAAACTGCTTATTTGAACCCCACACGTGCCATGCAGCGTATACTTTTTAAACTCATGTCCCTTTGCAAATGGATTGCTGTGGGAACTAAATTATCTTAATAAGTAAATAGTGTAAACTTAAACAAAACATTTTTATCATAGATTTAACACAATTATAAATCATTAAATAATTTATCTAAATACTATCCAAATTTAACATAATAAAAAACTATGGCAAATGATAAAAAAAGTATCATACTTTCCATTTCCTCTTCTGGTAATAGGGCAAAATTGTCCACTGTTCATGAAAATACCCTAAAGAGATGAATTTGAAGTATATTACCCGCAGAAGCAAAAATTTTGTTCGCTACCTTGAAGAGGAAAGGGTGACAAGTAATATACTTTTTTTTTTGATTTGCCCTTCTTATTATTACTGACTCATATATACTTAAGGCTTTGCAAGATTTACCATTAAGGATAAATCTTGCATAAACTGTTAGATTAGACATGAGAGTAGTAAAGGTCCTATCACTGACTATTGGTGACACATTAGTCACAGTTTAAATGTCTTACTTGCCATTTTGTTCTAATTTTGTGCAACGTGTTTATATTTTTTTTAAGAGGCAATTCCATATTTACCCAACTTATACATGATAATGCCATATTCACCCCAAATATGCTTTAAATGCATTGTATATCATGGATTCAAAAGTTACATTTTTGGTATATATGACATTTTCATGTTTATATTGGGTAAATATGGAATTATCCCTTTTTTTAGTGGCATAGAATTTCGTCTTTTTCGTATATCAAGTTGTGTGTATTACTTGACAATTATATCCCTCTACCATTTACACATCATGTTTATGATACAAAAAAATAAAATAAAATTCAGAAGTATGATATATAAAAAAAATGGAAATTTAATATGCTATACAAAATTAGAAAAAGTGACAAAAAAGATACGTAAAGAAATAATTACAAGTCCTTCGTTATAGATAAAAAAGAATCTTTTTAGTGCTTGGTAAAGATAGATTATGCTGGTGCTAGTGTTGTTACTGGTGCTGGTGCTGTTACCGAAAAAAATTATATGAAGATATCATTTTTATAAGCTTAACGAAGTAACTTTTTATTTTCAGAGATTATGAAAGATGATTATTTTTTTATAATCTCATATAAGTTCTGCAGCATAATCTCACTTTAGGAGGAGAACTATAGAGTAACAATATGAAAGCACGACACTGATTTAGACACAGAAACAAGTATATAATCTAGTATATAAGTGATAGCTATTTCTGTTCTTTTATCTATGTGGGATGACTGTTGTCATGGCTTTCATGAGAATAAGGTCATATCCATATGCACATTAAAGATTGTTTATCTTCTAAATTTATTTTGATTATTGATACTATTCCATGATAATCAATAATCGACGATGTAATTAGATACAAAGATCCTCCATGGAGTACTCTATAACCGAATAGCCAATGTTTCTTAAACTCAAATTAAACAATTGGGATAGTATTTTTTCTAATTGATTATTGTCAACACTTTCTTCTTATTTGGAAATAAGATACTATCCATATGCACATTAAAGATCGTTTATCTTCTAAATTTATTTTTGATTATTGATACTAAGCTCCATAATCATCATTAAGTGACGATGTAATCATACACAAAGATCCTCCATGGAACTCTCTATCACGGAACACCAAAAGTTAATTGTTCCAAACAATATTGAATCGAGTAATATAGAACTGTAAAATCACTACATATTACAAACAAGCGAGAAGCTTTTAAGAGCTAAAACAACATCGGATATATTTTGATAAGAAAAAAGTACATATCAAACAAAAAATTGAATGGAGATATGAAGGACAATCCCTTGTCTTATGCAACTCTAACAATTGAAATGACTAAGAGAACAATGAAGCTCCTATACCTATCAACCTATTAGAGACATATTCGACCGCTTGGAAAGTAAGATTTGGTTTGTCTACTCAAAATAATTACGCATTCGAGATCTAGCAAGTATTTAGTCAACAAACACCTCTTAAAAAAGTAATCTACTCGTTCGCACGGAGTATCTACATAATCTTACTTTGTGATCACTTGACTATGAACCGACATTGCAATGTGATAAATACTATAAGCACTGCTAATCCTTTAGCGATATTTATGGGGAGCTTACTCTCTATGCATATATGCAGGTCAACAAGTATAAGTTGCGCACCATTAACAATTAATTTGGTTTCATACCTCAGGATTCGTATAATAGAATATATTGATGAGAAGTTAAGATACTCAAACCTAACCACCTCGACGATTCTATTAACACACTAGAATGTAACTCACAATGTAACACATACCTGACTTCTACCTTCGTTTGTCAATGAATCATTTTGGAATAAACTTTTCTTCTTATTTAGAAAGATAAAGATCACAAATTGGTTATAAAAAAAACGCAACTAATAACGCACTTTTTGTTGTTGATAAAAAATATGTATATAGTTAAAACAAAAATAAATGATGATCTCATATGAGTTTCATAATTTAGAGTGCTTGTTGAAGAAGATTTATAAAGTTATAATGAAAGGTAAGACTTAAGACTTCATATAAAAAAATTCATCTCCTTTTTTATATAGACAAATTAAATGTTTTGCCCAATATTAATTAAAATTAAGAGAAATATTAGTAAAAATATTTTGTGGTTAATAAAAAAAATTAAGCCATCGTATCAAACTTTCCTACGGCAGAAAGTAAAGTGTTTCATTACAAATACACTAAGCAACCCATAAGAAAGCATGACACTAAATCTAAACAACAAGTTAATATACACTTGGAGAATAAATGATAACAATTTTATTTCTTTTGTCTATGTGGGATGGGAGTTAGCATGGCTTTCATGACAAACACAATCATGTACCTACCTTTTCTCTCAGTAATGCTTGGTTTTTATTCTAATAAGTGTTGGGATTTTAGAACTATGTTAACCATTAACCTCTACGAGTACGCAGCGGATAAGGATCTACTAATCGCAATTAGGTTAAACACGTAATTAATAAACAATTAATTAATAAAAGGGATAAAAGAAAACCTAACCTTGCTTGGAAATGGACTTTGTAATGAACAAGTAACCAACAGAAAACCCGAATATCAAAGATAGATACCTCAATGAGTATCACACACAAACTCAATAACCGTATACATTCAATAAAGAAAGCTAGTCGAGAACGTAATAAAACCAATCAACAATTGAATACACTTGAATATAACACGAACTAGAAAACTCCAAGAAACCTTCTTGTTTCCACTGCCCGAGAACCTAAACAGCCAAACGGACTGTTTTTACTTATACCCGATATCGGACAAAGCTTGTCTGATATCCTCCCTTCTTCTTTGATGTCCGAGATCCACCACGAACATAACTATTGATCCTTGATGCCAATCATGTTCAACCAGGAACATAGCACTTAGGAAACCCAATTGAACTAAACTCATCTACTTGGATCATTAATGCAATGCAAGTTTAAGATTTGAACAAAACAAATAAGCCTAGTCAACCCCTAATATGATATATAGAATCCGATTGGGTATTTGAGCAGGAGTGGATCAATAAGGATAGTATTATAGGTAGTTTATCCATACATTTTATGTAGGGTGGGTTTGTTTATATATGTTTTTGACCGGCCCTTACGTGGGCTCAAAAACTTGCTCGACAAGCAAGAAACCCAAGCACCCCTACATGCCCGATCGTTTGGAGAAACACAAGGCCCAAGGCACTCCCAAAACCGACCCCACGACAGCTACAACAGCCCATGAATCGTACAAATGGATCGGGTCAAGTACATGTATAAATGGATCTATTTATTCAAGTATTTATACGTTCAACACGTATACTCGTGTTTATCATGTGTGCCCTCATCGGCTCACACACTCTTAGTCGTTTTGTCGTGTTTTCAACTTCCACAAACCAATACCAAGTAACATAATACGCCACAAAAGATCGCTTTTGAATTTACTTTAATAATTGATGCTAAGCTCCATGATAATCACTAAGCGACGATGTAATTAGATACAAATCCTCCTTAGAATACTCTATCACTCACACCAAAGTTCATTCTTTTAAATGATAGCAAATCAAGTAACACATAACCATGAAATGACTACAAAAGTTAAGTATCTTTTGGAACAACAATAACTAGATTAAAAAAAGCGATAAACTTCTATGAGCAAAATGCCTAAAACAGCTCCGAAACATAAGTTTTGTTAAGAATAGGTACTGCTTGGAAAGTAAAATTTGGTTTATCTACTCATAAGAGCGCTAGGTATCGTTTGGTGTCGCGGGTGGTGCCATGAAAAAAATTGGTGCCATGTCAACACTTTTTTTCCATGGCATCATTTTTGGATATGGCACCAAAAACCTTATCCCTAGCATACTATTAGTTTTTGTGATGCCGTTGGACTTTATTTTTTATTTTTTTTATTTTTTTTTATGCATCACTTTATTAGAATTTCATAGGATTTACAAAAAATTATTATTATTATTATTATTATTATTATTTTATTTAAAACATTACTTCATTAGAAAATCAAAGGGAATTACAAGAAATTAGTGGGGAGCCGTGAGACTAACTGGGCCCTCACTCCTCTAGCAATAGCAAAACAAACCCTACTAAAAATATAGTTGGCACCACGCGCGCCAATATTTTGAGTGACCGAGAATTTTCGGATTCGCTTCAGCAGGTTCACCGCCTCCTTCTCAAGTTCACCAAAAGAAGAGAAAGAGAAGGGGATGAAACTATATCCAATATTAGCGCATTTAGTTTCGTACTTGACACGTTTGCGCTGTGCAGCTTCAATCACGGCACGCCCTGCCACAAAGTCAGTCATACCAGTTTGTGTCAAGGGCGATGACCCAGTAAGATCAACACACGCATCAAGGCCTCTCTCCCATGAGTAAAGTAACAAGTCAGCTGGGCGTAGGTGTTGGTCCCTCTCTCCGCAGAAACTAACTGGGCCCCCACACCTCTAGCAATAGCAAAACCAATCCTATTAAAAATATGAACTGCAACACGCGCTCCAATGTCTTGAGTCATGGAGAATCGTCGAATACGCTTTAGCAGGGTTACTGCGTCCTTCTCAAGTTCGCCAAAAGAAGAAAAAGAAAAGGGAAAACCCATATCCAATATCCACACATTTAGCATCGTATTTGACTCGTTTACGTCGTGCAGCATCAATGATCGCACGCCCTGGCCTAAAATCAGTCATCCCAGATTCCGTCAAGGGCGACGATCCCGTAAGATCAACACATACATCACGCCCACTATCCCAAGAGTAAAGCAGTATATCAGCTGGGCGCAAGGATATGTCCCCATCTCCATAAAGCCCAATATCCACCTCCTTACGAGCTGAAATTCCGGACCGAGAGCATATATCAACAAGAACATCACGCATAACGTTATGCCGATGTTTAATGCCAACAATACCCGCACACGAAACAGCATGATCCCCATAAATATCTCCAGAAAATACCTTGGAACAAGCTGAACACGGTACCTGAACAGTGAAAAGAGGAACACCCAACCGATAGCATAGCACACAACGATAAGCCCTGGCATTCATAGTTTGACCCAGTCCAGATCTGAGCCACCCTAAGCCAATCCGAAGTATCTCCTCTTTAGTGAACTCCATAAAGTCATCTGTCGAGGGGAAAGATGGAAAGTAGACTCAACAGATTGGGTAACCAGATCGAAATATATATCTGCCAATTTCTTCATAAGTTTGGGGGCAGCGACCTCGCTAGGGTTACTCAAAAGGTCAATATCCATTATTATTATTATTATTATTATTATTATTATTATTATTAGATAAAACACCAGCTTTTGTCAACCATTAATAAACTTAAAGGAGCTTATCATAGAACGAGCATGTAGCAACTATTCAACCCTAACTAACAAAATATTGCACATCCCAATTAATTACACTTTTACCCTAGAATTTTTCATTCATTCCCTGCATACTACACACGTAGCCATACTCTATCTTCTTCATCAGCTACCTTCTTCCTCTCAAAGTCTCAAACCTGCAACCTGCAAGAAGGAAAAAAAAAATCACACAAACACATCACAACAAATGAGAAAACAAACCCACAAAAAAAATACCTTTGGCGTGGGCTGGTGGCCACGACGTCGGGCCTTACCAGCCCAGCCCCCAGTGTGGGTAGTCGCGCCGAGCACAATGGCTTGAGCCACCAGCCACTGTATTCGGGCCTCTAATAATTAGTCATTTGATGCCTAGCGAGCATTTAGTGATCAACTACCCCCTCATTAGAGTACTTGTAGAAGAAGGATTTATTAAGTTATAACGAAAAAGTTAAGACTTCATATAAAAATAAATAAATAAATAATTTAAAAATATAAAAAATAAATAAATAAATAAATAAATAAATATTTATTTATAAATATTTAAAAATATAAATTATTTAAATAAATAAATAATTTAATAATAATATTTATTTTCGTCCGTTTTTACACGTTTTTAGTTTTCGTTCATTTTTACACGTTTTCGCTCGTTTTTACACGTTTTAGTCCGTTTTTACACGTTTTCGTCCGTTTTCGTCCGTTTTTACACTTTTTTACACGTTTTCGTTCATTTTTACACGTTTTCGTTCATTTTTACACGTTTTCGCTCGTTTTTACACGTTTTCGTCCGTTTTTACACGTTTTTGTCTGTTTTCGTTTGTTTTTCGTACGTTTTTACACGTTTTCGTCCGTATTCGTCCGATTTTACACGTTTTCGTCCATTTTCGCTCATTTTCGTCCGTTTTTACACGTTTTCGTACGTTTTTACACGTTTTCGTCCGTTTTTACACGATTTCGTCCGTTTTTACACGTTTTCTTCCATTTTTACACGTTTTCTTCCGTGTAAAAAGGGACCAAAACGGACGAAAACGTGTAAAAAACAGACGAAAACGGACGAAAAAGTGTAAAAACGTGTAAAAAACGGACGAAAATGTGTAAAAACGTGTAAAAAAACTAACGAAAACGTGTAAAAACGTGTAAACAATGGACGAAAACGTGTAAAAACATGTAAAAACAGACGAAAACGTGTAAAAACGTGTAAAAAACGGACGAAAACGTGTAAAAAACGGACGAAAACGTGTAAAAACAGACGAAAACGTACAAAAACGAACGAAAACGTGTAAAACGGACAAAAAAAAAGGACAAAAACGTGTAAAAAACTGACGAAATCAGGAGATAGCGATGTAAAAGCAGGGCAACCAGGGCGAAAACGATAAAAGCAGGGGCGAAAACGCGCCAAAAGCGGACCATGACGAAAAGTCGCCAAAAACGGACGAAAACGTAAAAAACGGCGAAAACTAACGGCAATAATATATATAACGGTCGTTAAAAACTGGCGAAAAGGACTAACGGTGCAATAAAAAAGTTAACGGTCGTTAACATGACCGGCTCCAACAAGTTAAACAAGCCACCGATACACACAATAGCACGATCTAAAAAGGTTTGTACCACAATAAGAAAAAAAATAGTTCGATACACACAATGACAAAGAGTGTCAAGTATGATGCATTTTCATGCAATTTTCCCATTTTGAAAAATGCAACTACCAACTTTGTAACTCTTACTTTTTTTCAAAAGACACCCTTATCGTCCTTTTTGCAACTAGCTACCGGTTGAAAATAAATAAATAAATTATTATTTTTTATTCCTAGTCGTCATTTAAAAAAAATATATTCCTAATCATCATGTTAATATGTTTAGTATAATAAGTTAAACACACCCTTTTCTTCTTCCTCTTTAACTTTAACTTTCACATGAATTTCTATTTAATTTTAAATTGTTATACTTTAAAAATTTTCAAAAAACCTAAAATTATTACCATTGGTCCTACACTTGTGTCCTACACTAAAATTTTCTTCTTCCTCTTTGGCTAGATGAACTACATATAGATTAAAATTCATACCAGACTAAATATGTTTGTGTCCTACACTTGCAGACTTACATCTAACAAAGTTCACAATTTAACCCAAATATCAAGCAAGCAACATATTAATATTCAAGGCATAATGCAAATCATACAAATATTCACCCTATGATGTGATGCATGAAGATAAAATAAACTTATGACATTATTTACAATTCAATAAAATAAACAATCAATAAAAATCAGTTCAAGATATAAACTTATGACGTGAGAGAGATTACATATTTGTAAAATGATCAGAATCTATAGTTACCCACTTGATTGTGTGTTTTAGTTCTTTTCCAAATTAGGGTTATTAGATATAACTTAAAAAGCTCATGTATATAACTTATAAAGCCCATGTATCTTATCTTAATATTTAGAAAACAGCCCCAAAACCTGTTACATCTCCGAGGCGCAAAAAGCCCAAGGCGCAAAGGCGCAAAAAGCCCCAAGGCGCTGCGCTTTTTTGGGATTCATGCATGTCATGAGCCTCGATCCGAAAAAATCCCTAGAGCTTGAGCCTTGAGCGAGGCGCGCCTCAAGGCGCGCTTTTTAAAACTATGGTGCAAACAACCTTAAGTGGCCACGCCAACCTCCGGAATAGGAAGGGATTTACCTGTTTTGAGTATGTGTGACGGTGGGTTCAAACCCCGTGGATTACTCGGCCAAAAGGTTAAAAATCATGGTTAAAAAAAAGTTCTATATTATCCTAACTAAAATCTAAACACATGTATATTTATTTATCTCAAACACACAATTCCAAATTAATAAATTCAAATACCCATCATAAAAAATGCAAGAGATGCACAAAATTTCGAAACATACACACCCCTTTCTTGCTTATTAGAAAGGAACAACAATTTTAGGGAAGTTAAATTAGAGAGATTTGGGGGAGTTGGAGAATCTAAGGTGTTTTTGTGTTTTTTTGTTTTTTTCCTTTTCCTTTTTTTAATTTAGCGGGCTTGAACATGATAGTGAATTTTAGGATACTAGCAGGGTATCCGCGCGTTGCAGCGGTGGGTTTCCTAAAATAAATTTTTTCGAGAAATAATGTATTTTAGTTTATTATATTTTTTTTAACAATAAATTTACGGATATCAATAATTTTGTATAACCCGTGCCCGTTTGGGCTCGAACCCGTTGGCCCGTGTCTGCTCGGGCTCGAGCCCGTTTGGTCCGCGCCTGTTCGGGCTCAAGCTCATTTGGCCCGTTGCCTGTTCGGGCTTAAATATTTGTATAATGTGCTTTATTATTTGTAGTAGTGAAATTTAATGCAGGATTTGTATTTAATTTGGTTGTACAATATGCTTGATAATTTGTATTTCTTATCTAAGGGGTATTTTAATAACTGTATTAATTGTATTTATTGAGCATTTAAATAATTGACTACATTAAATAGCATTAATGTGGTGTTTTCTTATACACAATGCTTCTTGTCTTGTACGTGTGAAAATTATGTGCATTAAAGTGTTGTACACTATTTTTCTTTTCTTATAAGTAGTAGTCATTATAGTCATTAACAACATTTACCACTTTAATAGCATTAATGTTGTAAGTCTGAAAATAAGTATGAAAATTACATCATGCTTATTTTGTTGTGCACTATACTTATTTTGTTGTAAATCTGAAAATTGGTTGCAGCTAGTGTACATTGTGCTTAAATGGTTGTAATTTTTGGTGAATGTGTGTTTTTAATAGCATTAATGTTGTTTGATAGAATATTGGTCTTAAAATGACACCACGCTTTATTTTGTTGTACAATATGCTTACTTTTTTGTAATTCTAAAAATTGGGTGCATTAAAGTGTTGTAAACCATGCTTAATTTCTTGTACGTCTTAAAATTAAGAGTGAGGTGCCTTCGTGCATTATATGTAGTATAGATGAATGATTTGGGGATGATTTAAGACTTTGTAATTTTCAACTATAGCATATAAATGGATATGTGTGATGACAAGTGGGCTCAAAATGCTGATGTGAAATTCAATCGGTCATATTCCTTATTTGTGCCTGTTGTGACAGGTTACAAGAATGATAGGAGGATTTTTCATAGTCCATTACCTATTAATTGAAAATTTAAGAAAGTTCATGAGTTATGACCAATCCATGGGCTTAACCCATAAAAATTGACACATTTTTTATAGAAAAATATTTTATCTAGTATTTATAAATATTTTTATTGTTAACATAAAAAAGATTTTTCATAGTCCATTACCTATTAATTGAAAATTTAAGAAAGTTCATGAGTTATGACCAATCCATGGGCTTAACCCATAAAAATTGACACATTTTTTATAGAAAAATATTTTATCTAGTATTTATAAATATTTTTATTGTTAACATAAAAAAGTTAAGACTTCGTATCAAATTTTCACTCTGGTAAAACGGTTGTGTGCCTTCAGAAGCATCGGAACACATCACGTAACCAGTATGAAAGCATGACAATAACTTTGAAACAACAAAAAGAAGACCGTTGGATATCTAAATGATAACCATTTTCCTTCTTTTGTCTATGTGGGATGCGAGTTAGCATGGTTTTACAAGAACAAAGAAGTGCCTAGCGTTTCTCTCGAATCGTGCTTGTGTTTTATTCTAATAAGTATCATCCATACGCACATTATAGATCATCCTTTAGCACTATCAATTGTTAGCACCACAAACAAGTTTTATGATAAACTAAGTATAGTTATATAAAACATATTGGTAAACAACTTTGAATTGAACAAATTGGATCCGCTTATGTTGAAAACTCTTCGGCTATAATGTCTTAAAAGTTTAGTGGTAATTCTAGTTTATGGTATTTTAATAACGGATTCGTATGCATATATTGGCGAATCGTGGGTAATCTCATGTTTTTTTTATATTAATACGAGGAACTGGTGTTCGCGTATTGTGTTGGAGAATACAACATTGCATTTCATATCTAAGATAACGAACAAATAAACCATAAAAGATAGTTTAATAAACAAATAATAATTAGATAATTATAGAAAAGCAAAAAAGAAAGGAAAAAAAAAGATCTAAAAGAAACCGATTAGTCAATGTTTAAAAATAATTTTTATTGCTCAAAACTCTCTCTCTAGGTCTGGCGATTTCCGGCCGCCACCACCTATATTTTCCGGCAAAAAACAGTCCCTAATTCGTTTCTCTACCTTTTAACGTTTGATCTTTTCATTGTTAACTGGTATGCAATCGAGTTAGGGGGTGTTGTACATGTGGTGGCGGTCGGTGGCTTTATTATATTGATCTTATAAATCGCTAGCCTACTGCTGTGAACAAAGATAATCCTAAGTTGCTGCTGTTGTTATCTTTGTTTTAGGGTTTCTTTGTTACCATTTAACGATTTGTGTTAAGATCTATCTTTTTTAATCGTTATTCGGTTGCTATGGGCGATCTAAAACCGTTCCCTAACCGCCTTTTATCCATTTATTATGGATTGATCGTTTGGATAGGGGTGCTCTCAAGAACGAAACCCTAATTAGGGTTTCGTTATTTTCTGGTTTTGATGGGTCCTGCTGTTGTGTTGTGGTTTCTGCAAGTTCATGTATCTTACATGTTCATGTTCGATTGATGTTATGGCATGTGGGTATGAGAGAGATGCAAGTTCATGGTTATGGTGGCTGATAAGTTGTGGTGGCTGGTTCTCAGCCTGTTGTTGTGCCTGGACCTTTTGCCCTCTTTGTGTGGGTATTGTCTAATGGCATGGAAGTTAGTGTTGTACTCGGACGTCAACTAATGATGATTGAAGACGGAGCTGCACACTATGGAAGTGGTTCTTTGAACCTGGACTTAGTTACATTTAGATTGTTAATTTGAATGTAATTTGTTTTCTATTCTGTTTGTTAAAGCAGTTTAGTGTTTGTTGCTGCGATTAGCGGCTTATTTAGCTTAGTTACATATGTAGAGTCATATCGCCTATGTAACGGGCAGAGGGCATGGAATGTACGTCCATGTCAATTGTACTTCATTGAATTTTTGGATATATTTACCGGGGTTTTAAGGCCCTTTTACCCAAAAAAAGATTAGTCAATGTTTCATAAACTGAAATTAAACAAGTGGCTTAGTATTTTCCTAAATGGTTATTGTCAAAAACTTTTCTTCTTATTAGGATGATAAAGATCACAAATTGATGAAAAAAGAAAAATCAGCCCTTAAACGCACCCTTTGACTTCTTGATAAGGATAATTTATGTACTTAAAAATGAAAACAAAAAGTGATCTCGCATGAATTTCATAGTTTATAGTACTTGTTGAAGAAGATTTATCAAGTTGTAACGAAAAAACTTAAGACTTCATATAATAAAAATGGGTTAAATCCACGGAATGACCATGAACTTTCCAAATTTTCAGTTATAGATAATGGACTTTGAAAAATCCAACTACTAACTTTGTAACTCTTAAATTTGTTCAAAAGACACCCTTATCATCCTTTTTTGCATCTAGCTACCGGTTAAAAAATAAATATATTATTATTTTTTATTCCTAGTCATCATTTAAAAAATAATTATTCCTAAATCATCATTTTAATATGTTTACTATAATAAGTTAAACACGCCGTTTTCTTCTTCCTCTTTAACTTTCACATGAATTTCTATTTAATTTTAAATTGTTATACTTTAAAAAAATTTAAAAAACCTAAAATTATTACCATTGGTACAAGTCCAAAATATGATCAATCAACTTTCATATTATCCTAACTAATATCTAAACACATGAATTTCTATTTAATTATAAATTGTTATACTTTAAAAAAAATTAAAAAACCTAAAATTATTAGCATTGGTACAAGTCCAGAATTATGATCAATCAAGTTTCATATTATCCTAACTAAAATATAAACACATGAATTTATATTTAATTTTAATTTGTTATACTTTAAAAATTTTCAAAAAACCTAATATTATTACCTAACTAAATTACGATCAATCAAGTTTCATATTATCCTAACTAAAATCTAAACACATGTACACTTATTTATCTCAAACACGCAACTCTAAATTAATAAATTCAAATACCCATCATCAAAAATGCAAGAGATGCACAAAATTTCAAAACATACACACCCCTTTCTGCTTATTAGAAAGGAACAACATTTTTTGGGAAGTTAAATTTGAGAGATCTGGTGTAGCCCTTTGAGTTGGAGAATCTAATTGTTTTTTTTTTTTTTTTTTTTTCCTTTTTATAATTTAGCGGGTTTGAAGATGATAGTGAATTTTAGGATATGAATGATTTGTGGATGATTTAAGACTTTGTAATTTTCAACTATGGTATATAGATGAATATGTGTGATGACAAGTGGGCTCAAAATGATGATGTGAAATTCAATCGGTCATATTACCTATTTGTGCTTGTTGTGACAGGTTACAAGAATGGTAGAAAGATTTTTCGTAGTCCATTACCCATTAATTGAAAATTTGAGAAAGTTCATGAGTCATGACCAATCCGTGGGCTTAACCCATAAAAATTGACACCTTTTTTATAGAAAAATGTTTTGTCGAGTATTTTCTAAAACTAAGAAAAAGTATTAGTATAAATACTTTTATAGCTAACATAAAAAAGTATTAGTATAAATACTTTTATAGCTAACATAAAAAAGTTAAGACTTCGTATCAAATTTTGATATCGGTCAATGGTTGCGTTCCTTTGGAAGGACCGGAACACATCATGCAACCAATATGAAAGCATGACAATAACCTTAAAACAACAAACAAGAAGACTGTTGGATACATAAATGATAACCATTTTCCTTCTTTTGCCTATGTGGGATGGGAGTTAGCATGCCTTTCATTACAAGAACAAAGAAGTGCCTAGCTTTTCTCTCGAATCGTGCTTGTGTTTTATTCAAATAAGTACCATCCATACACACATTATAGATTATTTATCTTCTACAATCACTAAAACATTGAATTCAGTCTTCCAAACAATATCAGGTAGAGTAAATATAGAACTAGAAATCACTACATAACTTTGTTTGATAGTTGTCATTTGATGTCAAGGTCTGATCGAAACCATTGCTAATGATGATGCTATATTCATAATTTCGTATAATCAATTAAGTACTGTGACTACATAGTCTATTGAGGGTGCCCAAGAGAACAAGATCAATTTAATATGAGGATTGAGGCTTAGTATAACAAAATCGATTTTAAGATACTCAAAAGCTACCTGTTCGTAGAATTCTAGTATGAGGATTAACTGACATTAATGTGTCATTTTGAAACTCGCTAATGTTCGATTGTAGAATACTCACTTAAGCATAAACCAATAGTTTTACTACTCGTCAGTTTTACTAACAAGAAACCAAACGGAATTTCGTTTTGTAAAATGTTGTTATTATTCACCAACCTTTGCTTGTGGAGTATTGAAATTCTGAGTGGAGATAGTTTTTGAGCAATTCATCACCATTTTTCGTTTCAGAACGTAGCCTTGGGGGGTATGAACTTGATAAGGTTGGTAGTACATTATACGGAAACTTGTATTCTTTGACTTGAGTTTGTACAATCTGAGAGCAAGTCTATTGCCAAAATCTTAGAAGTTTTTCTTCGTTGCAACTTGCAAGAGTAAAACCAATCTCATTGTCATCATAATGATGGCTGGTTCGAGGTCAATCGGTTTGTGGGCGTTAGTAATGAAGGACTACTAGTTGAACCGATCTATTGTTCTCTAAAACCAGGGATGAAAGCAGGGGTTCCGCGGTTGCCGGGTTGCTCTATGGATTTTTTTCGATATAGTGTTAATTTTTTAAAAGAAACATAAATTTTTCATAAGTATATCTTAAATGCACCCGGTCTATCGAAATATTTTTCTATATTACTAGTCAAAAACTTTCGATCACCCGGTTATACTTGGTCCTGGTTCCGTCCCTGACTAAAACCCTAACACAAACTTATAGCATACGGGAGGGGATTAGTACCAGGGTAGTTTAAATAATTTTTGAAAAGCAAAAAAAATAACATTAATAATAAATCTAATAAGCCTGAATAGCCGATGTTTCTTAAACTGAAATTAAACAATTGACAGAGTATTTCCTATGGCTATTTATTGATAGTAAAAGACCGAAATACCCTAATCCTTTATATAAAAACATATGTTTACCACAAATACCCATCACCACCACCACCACCAAATCCGGCCAGCCACCACCAGATCCAAGGAAACCTCTTCTTGAGCCAAGAGCAGGATAGGTTACATTTGCAAAAATGGAGAAAAAGAATTTGCAATTTAGGTTGAAGATAATTTTCCATACAAGGAAAGCTCTTCTTGAGCCACTTTGGAGAGAGGCAAGACCTATTGAGCAAACATAGCCCTAGTCCTCAATTTTCTAAGTTGCATCGCAACATCTTTTTTAGTTAGTTGCATTATAAATTTCTTATTAAAATAGGGGTTATCCAATCCAGCACATTTGAATCAGAAAGTTGTTATTCGATTTTCTCTTATTGCCGAGTGCCAACATAACCAAACTGATGCACTCACAATGATAGATAAGATCATATTCAACAGCAATGACAAGAAACAAGACATAAAAATCGAGTTCGCACTGTTCTTTGATGTGGGATCAGATGGTTAAACATGTAGCCGGTTCTGTTTGAATAACACAAACATTTAAAGGTTAAAAAATTGCTAGAACATAAATAAAAAAGAAGCCAGTCAAGGTTGCTAACAAAAAGTAGATGTTTGACAATAAACTGGATGGAAGTTCGAAGGTATCAGCCTTTGTTGCCTATAAATCTTAACATTGATTAGGACTTAAACCATAGTACATTTGGTTATCACTTTTTGTTTTACTCATCTCTGTTCATGAGTTTATCAACAAAAGCGGGGTTGAACAACGAACGAGGAGCCAAAGATCGATTAATTAGTGTGTTGATTACGTTGCTTTTAATTTGATGTTTTCCCCAAAGAGATTATAAACCAAACGTAGTCACAAGAACACTTTGGTAACAGATCTTCGTTCATCTTCAACCGTTGTTATACTATACTTGTTTATGTATATTACCAATTTTTCCCAATAAAAAAAGGAAAAAAAAGGAAAAGGATTTCATATACATCATTTTAGTGCTTGTTAAGAAAAAAATACATGAAGTCAAGCTATAAATGAAAACCCCAAGACTTCATATCAAATTTTCATAAAGATTGTTTAAAGTTGCCTTTCCCTAAATGTTCAAGAAGGGAACTTGGTGAAACCATTATCAAAGCATGATGACATTGATCCATAATAATCTTTAAGCAACGATGTAATTAGATACAAAGATCTTTTAGCAACGATCCTCCATGGAGTACTCTTTAAGCAACAATGTAATTATATACAAAGATACACTTTGGTGTTTTCCCCAAAGAGATTATAAACCAAACGTAGTCACAAGAACACTTTGGTAACAGATCTTCGTTCATCTTCAACCGTTGTTATACTATACTTGTTTATGTATATTACCAATTTTTCCCAATAAAAAAAGGAAAAAAAAAGGAAAAGGATTTCATATACATCATTTTAGTGCTTGTTAAGAAAAAAATACATGAAGTCAAGCTATAAATGAAAACCCCAAGACTTCATATCAAATTTTCATAAAGATTGTTTAAAGTTGCCTTTCCCTAAATGTTCAAGAAGGGAACTTGGTGAAACCATTATCAAAGCATGATGACATTGATCCATAATAATCTTTAAGCAACGATGTAATTAGATACAAAGATCTTTTAGCAACGATCCTCCATGGAGTACTCTTTAAGCAACAATGTAATTATATACAAAGATACACTCTTTAATCTTTAAGCAGCGATATAATTAGATAAAGAGATCCTCCATGGAGTACAATACAACCGAATAGCCAATGTTTCTTAAACTTTAATCAAACAATTGGCTTGGTAATTTTCTAAATGATTATTGTCAACAACTTTTCTTCTTGTTAAGAGAAATATTAGTAAAATTATTTTGTAGTTAATAAAAAAATTAAGCCTTCGAATCAAATTTTTACCCATGGAGGAGCGTTTCATTACAAACACACCACGCAACCCATAAGAAATCATAATACTAACTCTAAAACATCAAATTAGTAGACACTTGGATATATAAATGATAAACTTGTTCTTACTTTTGTCTATGTGGGATGGTAGTTAGCATGGCTTTCATGATAAGAACAATCAAGTACCTACCTTTTCTCTCGAATGATTTTTGTGTTTTATTCTAATAAGTACCATCCATATGCACACTAAAGATCCTTTTTGAATTTATTGAATAATTTATTCTCATAAGGCCTCATTTTTTTAGGTTACCAGGCTGAATAGGTGTAAGCTGCAATTCCTTGGGGGCACGCGCACAATCTGACAGTCCATGATCGTTGGGGACCAAGTTATATTTTTGGCTCCATGGGTCCTGGAGGATTGTATGTTGAGGTTTAGTTGCCACGTCACCATAGTTAGCTTAGTTGACCTTCATTTATCTCATTTTCATTTAGTGAGATTAGCGTGAACTTTGAGCTATAAGCTTATGCAAGTCCACTTTATTTACTAAACCATTGTATAGACCGAAATTTGAGCAGTTAGCTTATCATTTGTCTAATTACGTTTGTCAATAATAGTATACGGTAATCTGAATTTGGATGTGATGTGACCATGAAACGAACTGAAATGATCAGAACGAGAAACTTTGCAGACGTTTGACTTTATCACAAATGACATGCTTCTACTCGAGTCATATGTGATCACTGAAAATTTTCACTGCCAATGTTCTACTTGTAGCATATTTTATGCCGGCAACCAACTTTTTACATGTGTAAACTTCATCCGAACTCAGAGTACGTAATTCTAGTACGCTCATAGGTTCTTTAGTAAGACTGTTTGTTAATACTCTCCAAAGAATACACTTGTTGGCAACCAACAGCACCTTGTGGCCAACGATAGTAAGTTGCATTGCATAAGTTTTAAGAAAAAATATGAGTAAAATATCTTTGCAGTTAAAATTAAAAAAATTAAGACTTCATGTCAAATTTTCACGTTGACAATCGATACGTAGGTTCCATAAACCACATATCTCAACCAATATGAAAGCATGACAGTACACCTAAAAAACCAAAAGAGTAGACAATTGGATATATAAATGGTAACCATTCTGTTTCTTTTGTCTATGTGGGATGGGAGTTAACATGACTTTCATGACAAAGACAATGAAATACCTACCTTTTCTCTCGAGTCATGCTTGTGTTTTATTTAAGTACCATCAATATGCAGACTAAATCGTTTTTGGATTTTCTTTGATTATTGATGCTAAGATCCATGATAATCACTAAGCGACTATGTAATTAGATACAAATCCTCCGTAGAGTACTCTATCTGCACCCACACCAAAGTCTATTCTTCCAAACAATATCAAATCAATAGAACACAGCTATGAAACCACTACAAACAAAAGATCGTATTGAACATCCTACAAATTTAGGCAAATAGCCACTGACACAATTTGTGGGTAAAAGCTATATTTTCGTGGGTTACTGGGTAGTACCCACGACTCTTTATAGATGGGTAAAACCTCCGATGCTAACTGTTTGCCCACGACATTTTCATACTGTGGGTAAGTTTACCCACGTCATTCTTAGTGGGTGATTGTTTTGCATTCATGGGTAAATTGTTTGTGGGATTTTCTAACTCACCACAAAACACCCCTATATATACTCGCGGGTATTGTGCGGGTAACATTGCCCACAAAACTATTCGTGTGTAAAAGTCAACTCCTCCATAATAATTCTTGAATAGAATTAACCACGTATATAGTCATGTGTAAAAAGCGAGGAAAATTTTGCCCATGATAATCTGTGGGAAAAATGACCCACACATATGACCGTGTGTAAATGTCATGGGCAAACATGACATCTTTGCCATGAATATTTCGTGGCTATATCCATAGCTAACTTACCCACTACTGTTTTGTGAGTAAATTATGTGGCTAAATATTTACGTCAAATTATAAATAATACATGAGTAAATATATGGGTAAACTATATGATTTTATTTTGGTATTTAAAAGGTGACAAATCTGTAGCATCAAATATAAAAACCACACATTAAACACATATTCTTGAAATATAAAGCACACGATAATAAATAGATCAACCTTACAAAAATATTAAGTCTCCTAATTAGCACAAACCATAATTCTAATGATGTCTCAAAACAAATAAAATAAACTAAAAAGAACAAACCGTCATCATAAAGATGTCTCAAAACAATTAACATAAAGATAAATATGACTTATCAACTTACAAATTAGTTAAATAAATAAGTAACAGCCGTTAAACGCAACCTTTGAGTTCATGATAAGAATAATCTAGGATAATAACTTTAAAAAGCATCATATTAGTCTAAAATACTTTTTTGAGTATCGAACAAATTGTTTTCTTATATGGGTGTTAAACTTTCAATTTCGGACATTTTAAGTTATTTTGTGACATTTTTTCCCTTCAAATTGTTAAAAATCGAGGGGTAAAAATAACACAAAAGTACCTTTTTGTAATTACAAATGTTTTGTCAAGTATTTTCTAAAATTAAGAAAAAATATTAGTTAAAATATTTTTGTAATTAATATCAAAAAAGTTAAGACTTAATATCAAATTTCGAAATAGGCAACCATGATTGGATCCTACAGAACCACACAAAGCAACTGATAAGACAGTGTGACATATAAATGATAACCATTTTCCTTCTTTTGTCTATGTGGGATGTTAGGAGCTTTCATGACAAAAGCGAATGAAGTACCTACATTCTCTCGAGTCATGCTTGTGATTCTATCAAATCAAGTAATACAAATCCCTACAAAACTTAAGATCATATTGAGCATCATTGACAAGATTAAAGACAAGCGACAAACTTCTAAGAGCTTAAACAGGTCAGAACATAAACTTAGTAAAAAAAAAAAAGAGGTACATGTAAAACAAAAAATTGAGTGTTTTTTTTTTTTTTTTTTTTTTACGCATTACTCGTTTCTATCAAATGTGCTTAAAGATTATAAACCACCAAACCCGATGATGTACCGAGAATCAGATAAATTATGGTATAAATTAGCCAACCTAGCAGGAACATTACTACTTGCTCAGTTAGCCAACCGTTGCTGATAATGATTCTATATTTCATATAATCACTTAAGTATTGTGACTACCTGGTCTATTAAGGGTGCCCAAGGAACAAGATCAATTTAATATGAGGATTGAGGCTTAGTATAATAGAATCGATTTTATGATAACTAGAATGTAACTCACTTTAATGTGTGATTTTGAAACTCGCTAATGTTGTAGAATAGTTAGAGTGAAGGGTATCATGGCTAAGTTATGGCTCTTCATTTGGGCCTCACATGTGCCACATCACTTTAACACACCCATTTAAAAATACCCCCAATCACAACTAACCCAAACCTATTCACTTAAGCCCCACCCGCCCTCATTTTATTTCTTTTCTATATTTTTCAAACACAAATTCAAACATTTTAAACAACAAATTTAAAATTCATTAAAATAAAAACATTACAATATATAAATTAAAACGATATGAAATACATAAATCATAAATCTTAATCTGAATACTTCCCGCATGCAGAATCATACGAGGGAGATATATAACCGGCAAATTCCTCGATGTTTGCCAAAGCTTCCTAGTCTAGCGGAGATTCCCCAAAGCTGGCAGTCGAAGTTGATGCACCTGCACCACCGTTTTTGTTCACCCGATAGCTCCAATTGATTTTGGTGCTGAAGTTGTTCGATACCATTTGAACACACCGCCACAACTTGTCAGCAACCTCGTCATCTTTGTGGGCTTCATCCTTCAAAAATTTGTCGATCACAGCTTTTCGTTCAGGCGTAATGTCGTTGCAACTCTTGTAGTTTTCTCTCATTTGTTGCTTCTCTGCCCTCGCCTGCTCAAACAGATTGATGACGCTTATAGTAGTGTTTTTCAAGCCTCATCGTCGTTATTGCATTGATTTTGAACGTACACTTGCATATCTTCAACGGAATGCGGGAGACGGCAAGCCATAATAACCTTGTGTAAAGAGAAGTGTGAATTTTGAAGTTGAATTGTGTTTGAAAGAGAAGTGTGAATTATGTTTGAAAGAGAAGTGTGAATTTTTTGTGTAAATATGGGTATTATTTATAGAGTGGGTGGGTTAAATATTTAAATTTGAAAAAAAAAATTAAAAGGTAACCATTGGTGGATAACGGGTATATATTCAAAAATTGTTTTGTCATTTTGCATGCCGTTGGGGTGACGAAAACAAAACCGGCAAGCCACTTTGGTGTGGTGGCGAAGGCCGGCGAGAAGTGGCGAGGGATCCACGTTGGATTGGCGAGCTAAAATCGCCACGATACCCTTTACTCTTAGACAAGCATCAACCGACAGTTTTACTACTGGTCATTTTTTTAGTAGTACTCTGACTAATGAGAAAGCGAATACGATTCACTCTTGTAAAATGTTGTTCTTAGATTAGAGTGCTTTAAAAAAATTTATAATGATTGGTAATTAGATATCTTAGTTTTCACTTGAATAATCATTCTCCAACCTTCGCTTTTAAAGTATTAAAATTCTGAGTGGAGATAGTTTTTGAGCATTTCATCATCATTTTTTTAGTTTTAGTATGTGTCATTCATACTGGAGCATCGTATCATTCGTGAGTCAAACGTTTTGAACCAATGCAATGGCTCAAGGCATTTGCATTTTTTTTTTTTTTTTTTATTGTGAGTGTGTGGGTATTTTTCGTGGGGTATTTTGTGAGACCCAATAATATGTTAGTGGTGTGTTATGAGAGAGGGTGTTTTAGTTATTCGTATGTTATTGGGAGGTATATGATGTGACACTGAGGTGACATAGCAATAACGTGTTATTTGTATCTCCCTCACCTTGTACTCTTAGCTGTGTTTGTACAACCATAGAGAAGGTAATGTCATTGTCATCATAATGATGCCTGGTTAGAGGTCTATTGGTTCAAACTTTAAAATTCTAAAGTGCTTTCAAAAAAATTTGAACCAAAACCAAAACATGAAACTTTAAGCATCAACAAAGGAGATGCACCCCAAACAAGTTTTATGATAAACCAAGTATAGTTATATAAAACATATTGTTAAACAACTCTCAATTTAACAAATTGGATCTTCTTATGTTGTGTTTATTGGTGATTCTGGTTTACGATATTTTAGTAACGGATTCGATTGCTGATACTGGTGCATCGCGGGTATTCTCATGTTTTTCCATACTGATAACGAGGAACTGATGCTCGTGTGTTGTGTCGGAGTATAAAGCATTGCACTTCATATCTTACATAACGAGCATAAAAAAAAACTATGCGAGATAGTTTAGTAAGCAATTAAATATTTTGACCACATTAATTGTGTTTTAGTTATGTGCACGCTAATAAATCTTACTATAATAAGCAATGAGTACTACTAATTATAAAAGGCCTTTGTGAATTAAAAGATTGTATGATGTTGCAATATAAGAGGGAAATATAAAGATAATCATTACTATAGAGATTATTTTAAGCAGGATGAGTATGTTCATCTTTTCTTAGTTCTTATCTTGAGAGTTTTTTAGGAGATATATATGCTCTACATATGTAGTATAAATAAAGATAACAAATTGGTTAAAAAAAACTCAATTACTAAACGCACTCTTTGATAAGAATAATTCATATGGTTAAAACAAAAACAAAAAGTGTTCTCATATATGTTACATAATTTAGAGTGTTTGTCGAAGAAGATTTATAAAGTAATAACGAAAAAGTTAAGACTTCGTATAAAAAAAATCAACACCTTTTTTGTAGACAAATGTTTTGTCCAATATTTTATAAAATTTAAAGAAAATATTTGTAAAAATATTTTTATAGTTAAAATGAAAAAACAAAAAAAAAAAGTAAGATTTCATATTGTAGACAAATCTTTTGTCCAATATTTTATAAAATTAAAAGAAAATATTTGTAAAAATATATTTATAGTTAAAATGAAAAAAAAATAAATAAAAAGAAATAAAATAAATTTCATATGGTTGGACTTCCGTAGACGGAATACAACAGACAACCAATATGAAAGCATGACACTAACCTTAAAACATCAACTTAGGAGACACATAGACATATAAATGATAACCATTTTCCTTCATTTGTCTATGTGGGATGGGAGTTAGTATGGCTTTCATGACCAGAAAACAATGAAGTGCCTACATTTTCTCTAGACTCATGATTGTGCTTTTTTCTAACGAGTGCCATCCATATGCATACTAAAGATCGTTTTTGGATTTACTTTGATTATTGATTCTAAGCTCCATGATAATCACTAAGAAACGATGTAATTAGATACAAATCCTCCATGGAGTACTCTATCACCCACACAAAAGTTCATTCTTCGGAACAATATCAAATTAAGTTCATTCAATACATAAAAATTGAATGACTACAAAAAAAAGTTAAGTATCATTTAAACAACAATGACCAGATAAAAAAAAGAGACAAACTTATAAGAGCTAAAATAACATCAGAATATAGATTTTGTTAAGAAAAGATACATGCTCAGTTAGATAGTTGTCATTCTAAGAAGAATTGAGATGAAAGGGAAAAATGAAGAGTGTATTGATGATAATGAATTGTTACTTTACAAAATGATTAACAAGACTGTTATATACAGAAGAAGAAACAAACTAACAAACTATTTACAATACAGTCCTTGAAGAATTTAACTAGTACAACTATGGTCCTTAGACTTCTCTCTCCTATACTCCCCCTCAAGTTGAGAGTGTAGAGAACTTGAAACTCCCAACTTGTCAAGTAAGAAGTTGTGCTGATCCACTGAAACCACTTTAGTAAAAACATCAGCAAGTTGCAATTTGGTGTTGACATATGAGGGTTTGATGAGACCAGCTTTAATTTGATCTATGATGAAATGGCAATCAACTTCTATGTGTTTGGTCCTTGCATGGAAAACAGGGTTAGCAGCAATATGAAGAGCAGCTTGGTTGTCACAATGTAAATCAACAGGACCCAAATCAGTAACACCGAGATCTTTAAGAAGAGAGACAACCCAAGTGACTTCACAACATGTTAAGGCTATAGCCCTGTATTCAGCTTCTGCTGAAGATCTAGCAACCACACCTTGCTTCTTAGACTTCCATGAAATAGGTGAGTCACCTAAGAGAATGCAATATCCAGTTGTTGATCTTCTTGACATTGGACAACTTGCCTAATCAGAGTCACAGTAGGCAGTTAAATGAGCAGCAGATTTGTGAGTGGGAACAACTCCTTGACCAGGACTATTCAATAAGTACCTTAATAAGTGTTTTGCAGCTTGCATATGAACAGAGGTTGGGTTTTGCATAAACTGACTTAGTAATTGCACTATGTAATAAATGTCTGGTCTAGTTACAGTAAGGTAAATCAGTTTACCTATGAGTCTTCTATAGGTTTCTCGATCATCCAAAGGACTTCCTATATCAGCTTGTAACTTGAGATTAGGATCCTTTGGAAGTTTGTAGGGTCTTGCATTCTGAACACCTTATTCTTTGAGAAGATCCAATGCATACTTCTTTTGAGATATGAAAATACCTTGATCTGCTCTTGTGATCTCTATACCCAGAAAGTAATTTAAAGGCCCTAAGTCCTTCATATGAAAAGTAGAACTTAGTTGATCTTTCAGTAACTGTATTTGAGAAGTATCACTCCCTGTAATTAGCAGATCATCCACATAGACAAGAATAGCTGTAAAACTCTTTGAATCCTTCTTAGTGAACAATGAGTAATCAGCCTTGGACTGTTGATACCCAAAGGAAAGCAATGCAGTTGATAACTTTGAAAACCATTGCCTTGGTGCTTGTTTAAGACCATACAGTGACTTTTTTAACCTACACACCAAAGGAGTAGCATTGGACACATTTTGCACACCTTGTCCCTTTCCAACATATCCTGGTGGCATTTTCATATATACTTCTTCCAATAAATCTCCATGTAAGAATGCATTTGAAACATCCATTTGGCATGTCTCCCATCCATTCATAGCAGCAACAGCTAATAAAGATCTTACAGTAACCATTTTGGCTACTGGAGCAAATGTTTCTTCAAAATCTACACCTTTCCTCTGTTTGTTCCCTTGCACCACAAGTCTGGCCTTCTTCCTTTCAACTGTACCATCAGCCTTGAGTTTAGTTTTAAACACCCAATGACAATTAATGGCTTTCTTTCCCTGTGGCAAAGAAGTGACTTCCCAAGTTTCATTATCTTCTAAGGCTGTTAATTCTGCATTCATAGCCTCACACCAGGAGACATCTTGTACAGCATCCTTAAACAGACTTGGATCAGATGTTGTTACAAGAGCACACAAAAATTCTTGAAACTGACTATGCAACAAAGGAGTAGACACTTGATTGGCCATAGGAACATGAGGCAACTTTGTAACATAATCCTTTAACCAGTTAGGGGGTTTTGAAGTCCTTGTGGATTGTCTAGATGGAACAGGATTAGATGTAGAAGGTTGATTCTCAATATGCACATGCTGGTCAGAAGATTGTGTATTTGAGGATGAGTCTGAAGATGTATTATTTGAAGAATCAATGGTGACAGTGGGTTCTTGGGTATTAGCAGTTGTAGATACAAACTCATCAAAAGATAAGGGTGATGAATGAGGTAATGCACATGGTAAAGGATTTAGAAACTTTGATATACTGGTTGAGGAGTAAGGAAAAATATCCTCATAAAATGTTACATCTCTTGAAACAAAGGTTGTGTGATTAAGAAGATTCAAAAGCTTGTAACCTTTTTGATGTTGAGGATATCCCAGAAATACACATGGAACACCTCTTGGTGCAAACTTATCAGATATCCGTGAAGGATTTGAAGCCATAGCAAAACAACCAAATACTCTCAGGTGTTCATAACTGGGCACATGATTTAACAAAATCTCATAAGGAGTTTTGTTGTTTAAAACAGATGAGGGCATTCTATTTATAAGGTATGTGGCAGTAGTAACACAATCTCCCCAATGATGCAAAGGAAAATGAGAGTGAAACCTTAAAGCTCTTGCTATTTCCAAAATATGTCTATGTTTTCTCTCCACTCTTGCATTCTGTTGAGGTCTATCTACACATGATGTCTGATGCTTAATCCCTTGTTCAACAAAAAACAGATGACATGGCCCCTTAACAAACTCAAGAAAATTATCTGATCTGACTGTCTTAACTGTCCTATTAAACTGGTTTGAAACAAACTTTAGAAAAGACTTGAATCGAAAGGAATCAGACTTATGAACTAAGAGATAAGTCCATGTGACTCTGCTGCAATCATCTACTATGGTAAGAAAATACTTATATCTACCATTAGTAGCAACTTTGTATGGACCCCAGATGTCAATATGAATAAGCTCAAAAAGTTTAGAAGCATGAGAATCACTAAGCTCATAAGGTAACTTAGTAAATTTTGCCATAGGACATGAAACACAAGAGATTGTATTAGATTTGACTGTAGAACTAGGAACACAAGTAACATGCTGCAATTTTGTATCAGAAATGTGTCCTAGTCTAAGATGCCACAAACTATATGACTAATTACATGTAGTTACAGCATTATTCAACATACTAGTGAAACTTGCAGGATAAGAAAGAAGACTTGAAGCAGCACAAGTAGAAACAATCAAAGACTGAAGTCTAGCATCAATAGACTTGAGAGGAACATTGAGAAGCAGATAGAGTCCAGATCTTTGTTTACCCAGAGCCAGAACTTTCTTTGTTGTCAAGTCCTGAACAACACAGAATTTTGGAAAGAATGTAACAAAACAGTTACTATCTTGGGTGAGTTTAGGTACAGAAAGGAGACTGAATTTGAAGGAAGGAACCACAAGAGTATTTTTAAGCATAAGCTCATTATTTAGTTTAACTGTTCCTGTATGAGTTATTGCAGATGTAAGACCATTTGGAAAAGTTATTTTGGGTTCAAACAACAATTTTGCAGCATCCATGAGATTCTTGAGAATAGGTGTCATATGATCAGTAGCCCTAGTGTCAAATATCCAAAAATTGACCATAAGAGACGCAGCAGCAAGTAAACAGAATTTACCTGCAGCAAAAAAGTGATCCAACTCCTCATCAGAATCATTTCCTTTGAGCTCAAAGTTTGGTAAACTTCTCATGAGTTGCTGAAATTGTTGTGGAGTGAACATCACATTTCCTCCTTCAGCAGTAGCAGCAATTTTCCTATAAGACTGGTTTCCTTTCACAACTTGACCTCCTTTTACACCATTTCCATCCTTACCTCTGACCTTTGATTGCTTATACTTTGGATGCCAGGTAGGATATCCAACCTTTTCCCAACACCTTTCTGGTGGATGCCACTTAAAACCACAAATAGAACACTTGTCCTTCAAATTAGCCTTGCTATAGAGAGCAGTGACTTCCATTGAAGAAATGGATTGAGTTATTTCTCTCTGAGACTCTTCTTGTTGTAACAATGAACATGCACTTTCAACAGTTGGTAATGGATTCATCAACAATATTTGGCTCCTTTGTGAACTAAAATACTCATCCAACCCATTCAAAAACTGAAATAGCCTAAGTTCTTCCTTATGACTATTTAAAGCAGTCAAAAAATTCCTCACTTCAGTTGTAACATTGGTTATAACAGGTAGTTTAGTCATTGAATCTAATTCTTCCTAGATGCACTTCAATCTAGTGTAATACTCACTAATAGGGCTACCTTGTTGTTTAACAGAATAAATCTCCCTATTTAGTTTGTATTTCCTAGAGCCATTACTCAAAGCAAATCTTTTCTCTAACTGATTCCAAATCTCAGCAGCAGTACCAACAAACATAATAGATTTAGTAATTGAATCAGAAACAGAATTCATAATCCAAGAAATTACCATATTATTGCAAGTATCCCAAAGTTCACACTGAACAGGATCAGATGCAATTCTAGCAACAGTTCCTCTTACAAACCCTAACTTCCTCTTTGTTGACAAACCAATTTCCACAGATCTCTTCCAAGACCGATAATTCTATGCTCCAACTAATTTCTCATGAACAATCAAAGAACCAGGCCCTTCAGAAGGATGCAGATACAAAGGATTTTGAATCAACTGAGGATCCATTAGAACATTTGCGGAAGTATTTGCAGAATTATTCACCATTTTGAAATTAGGTCAAACTTTGATCAGAAAATTTGGGGAAAACTGATTTTAAGAACAATTAACCAGTAGAACAACACAATTAACCACAACAAATGAATTGAATCACACAAATCAATTCAAGAACTCAAACTAACCCCAAATTGATCAAGTTTCAGTAATCAAAACACAATTCGAACCAAGAATTGACTCAAATTGTAACACATATGATGAAATGATGAATTAAAATGATAGAAAACGAGCCATTATGGCTCTGATACCATAAGAAGAATTGAAATAAAAGGGAAAAATGAAGAGTGTATTGATGATAATGAATTGTTACATTACAAAATGATTAACAATACTGTTATATACAGAAGTAGAAACAAACTAACAAACTATTTACAATACAGTCCTTGAAGAATTTAACTAGTACAACTATGGTCCTTAGACTTCTCTCTCCTATACATTCGCTGTCAAGGTCTCATCGAAACCATTGCTAATAATAATGCAATATTCATATAATCACTTATTTACTGCGACTATTAGTATTTAGTCTATTAAGGGTGCCCAAGAGAACAAGATCAATTTAATGTGAGGATTGACGCTTAGTATAAAAGAATGGATTTTAAGATATTCGAAATCTACCTGTTCTTAAAATTCTGATAACAAAAATAATTAAGTACCTACCTTTTATCTCTCGAGTCATGGTTGTGTTTTATTCTAATATAAGTACCATCCATATGCACATTAAAGATAGTTTATCTTCCGGATTTACTTTGATTATTGATGCTAAGCTCCATGATGATCACTAAGAGACGATGTAATTAGATACAAATCCTCCATGGAGTACTCTGTCACCCACACCAAAGTTCTTTTTTCCAAACAATATCAAATCAAGTAATACGGAAATGTGAAATGACTATAGAAGCTAAGTACCATTTTGAACACCAATGATGAGATAAAAAAAAAGCGACAAACTTCTAAGAGCTAAAATAGCGTCGGAACATAAGTTTTAAGTTTTGTTAAGAGAAAGGTACTAATCCTTATATTCTGCAACTAATTAACGCACCCTTTGGGATCTCGATTAGAATAATCTAGACAGTTAAAACAAAAACAAAAGATGATATCATATGAATTTCATAATTTAGCTTGTTGAAGAAGATTTATAAAGTTATAATGAAGATTTACTCGTGTTTGTACAACCTGAGAGCATATTGAAAAAATATTCAAAGTTTTCTTTCGTTAACATGAAACTTATAGCATACACAAAGGACGTGTGATACATGTTGACATGTTGAAGGGGTCAACATTACAGTTTCTTTTATTGTTGCATTGTGGTCATCGTGTGTCCACATTTTATGCTAGTAAAATGCACGTTTTTATCCATGCAAGTTCTATTTTATAGGTTAGCGGGTTAAGTTGTTAGTTGTCATTTTGCATCTTTCATCTATATATATAAGCTTTGCATTAGCAGCAAGTATGAATGAAAAAGAATATTGTTTCTAGTTTCTCTCTATTGTTCTTGGAGTCTTTCCCGCTTAATGGGCCTTATCATCTCGTCTCTTATCTATTTCTTGGGAGATTGACCATCTCAAATCGATCTCATATTAACGTGATGTGCCACAAACAAGTTTTATGATAAACCAAGTATAGTTATATAAAACATATTGGTACAAAACTTGAATTGAACAAATCAGATGTGCTTATGTTGGCGGCTCTCCAGTTTTTCCATATTGATACTATAAGCATTAGTTCTATTTTTTTAGTTAAAAGAACAAACAAAATAAGACTTCATACCAAATTTTCACGTGGCAACCTCCGGAGAGTTCTATTAGAACCACACCACAAAACCAACATGAAAGTCTGATACTAACCCTAAAACATCATTCGTGAAGACAATTGGATATATAAATGATAGCCATTTTCCTTCTTTTGTCTATGTGGGATTGGGGATAGCATGGCTTTCATGACAAAAACAATGAAGTACCTACATTTTCTCTCGAGTCATGCTTGTGTTTTACTCTAATAAATACCATCCATATGCACACTAAAGATCACTTTTGGATTTACTTTGATTATTGATGCTAAGCTCCATACCACTAAGCGACAATGTATTAGATACAAATCCTTCATGAAGTACTCTATTACCCACACCAAAGTTCATCTTCCAAACAATATCAAATCAAGTAATGCAGAAATGTGAAAATACTACAAAACTTAAGATCATATTGAACATCATTGATAAGATTAAAAACAAACGACAAAATTCTAAGAGCTAAAACACAGTCGGAACGTAAAATTTGTAAAAAAAAGGTACATGTCAAACATAAAATTGCATGGTTATTTGTTTTTTTGCGCATTACTCGTTTCTATCAAATATTTTTTTAGATTATAGACAACTAAACCTGATGTACCGAGTATCACATATTTAATGGTATAGATTAACCAACTCTCCAGGAGCATTACTACTTGCTCGGTAAGATAGTTGTCATCCCTATCAAGGTCTGATCGAACCATTGCTGATGATGATGCTATATTCTTATAATTACAAAAGGTAGATCCGTAGATGTTAAACAATAAACTGAATGGAAGTTCTCGAGTATATCAATAAAAGCAGGGTTGATTAACAAACGAGGAGCCTAATATCGATTAATTAGTGTGTTGATTAGGTTGCTTTTAAATTGGCGTTTTCCCCAAAGAGATTATAAACCAGACGTAGTCACAAGCACAACACTCTGGTAACAGATCTTCTTCGTTCATCTTCAACTGTTGTTATACTTGTTTATGTATATTACCAATTTTTCCCAACAAAAAAAGAAAAAGAAAAAAAAAGTATTTCATATATCATTTTAGTGCTTGTTAAGGAAAAAATACATGAAGTCAAGTTATAAATGAAAACCCAAGATTTCAAATCCAATTTCCATAAAGATTGTTTAAACATTGATCCAAACATAATGAATTACTACACTGTGTGGTATATAACTTATAACCATTTATCTTCTTTTATATATGTGGGATAAAAGTTATCATGGCTTTCATGACAATGAGGTATCCATACGCACATTAATGATTATTTATCTTCCAAATTGACTTTGATTATTGATGCTAAGCTCCATAATAATTTTTAACAACGATGTAATTAGATACAAAAATCTTTAAGAAACGATCCTCCATGGAGTACTCTTTAAGCAACAATGTAATTAGATACAAAGATACACTTTTTAATCTTTAAGCAACGATGCTAAGCTCCATAATAATCTTTAAGCAACGATATAATTAGATACAAAGATCGACAATTGGCTTGGTATTTTTCTAAATGTTTATTGTCAACAACTTTTCTTCTTATCTTTAAAGATAAGTTCTTGATAAGAATATTTTGTATAGTTAGAGCAAAAACAAAAGATGGCCTCATATGATTTTATAATTTAGAGTGCTTGTCGAAGAAGATTTATAAAGTTATAACGACAAAGTTAAGACTTCATATAACAAAAGTTCGATTACTTTTTTGTAGACAAATGTTTGATCCAATATTCTCTAAAAATAAGAAAAAATATTAGTAAAAAATAAGACTTAGTATCAAACTTTCGAATTAATTTATTTTTATAATTCCTACAGAATCACACAAAACTACCAAAATGAAAGCCTGTCACCAACCCTAAAATACCCTTTAATTCCTACAGATCCCTTGATTTGATAAGTTTCACGTCCCATCAGCCAATCACATGCCAGTAAGTCACACGGATGGGTGACTTGGCATTCCAATGTGTCAGGTGTTGTCAGAGAAGTACAAAAATACCCTTTAAATGCGTTGGATTTGGCTAATTAGGAAAGGGGTAATTTAGGGTTCTTCAAATATGGGTAACTTTGGGGCTAAAATTGGCGGGTTTTAATTTGGGGTAATTTAATATTAACCTTTGACCAATATTTGACCGGTAATAAGAGAAGGTTCAAGTGGGGTTTTGACAGGTTTCAATGGCTAGAAGGGTTTAATGATAAGTTGTGTATTTGACCTTTTGACCGGGTATTGACTTGGGCTTTTAGTGTAAGATTTGGGCTTGGACTTACTTTTGGGCTTGGGATAAAATCAGTTTGGATTTGGACTTGATTTGTAATCCGGATATGTATAGGGACCATTCTTGTCATTTGTAAAATTCCAAGGACCAATGATGCCAAATCAGAATAGTATTTCCAAGGGCCACTCTTGACATTTCCAAATAAACCAAGGACCAATGTTGCCAATCTTGAAACTCCAGGGGTATTTTCTGACAATTGCTGAACTTGAAGGACTGATTCTGCCAATTCTTTAAAGTTGATCCAATCTTTCATAAATCATCCTTTCAGTATCAAAATCTTCACAATTACTCATTTCTGATTTCCCGGCTCAGCTTTTGCACTCTTTTCCTTCTCGTGCTCGGTTTTCGTCTGATTTGTCTTTCTTTTGCGTGTTTTGTCATATCCGTACCTGCACATGCATAAACTCAAGAAACCAACAAATATTTGGAATAAACGGCTCTTCCTTTGTTATTTTGGGCCTGATTTGGTAAAGAAATGGTATGTGTTTTAGCACATACCAAAATACCCCAGACTAGAAGATTGTCGTATCCTCACGCAATACAATCAACTCACGCTTCTAAAACTAAGGATTTCAATCTCTTTCTACTAAATCTATGAAAAGTAGCAAAGATTTCTCAAAAGAGATTAAGAAACCTTAATTCTAAAAATGCCCCGTTTACCTTTTACTTCACATATAGATATTACGATAAAGCACATACTGATTATGAGTGACGGTTTGTTGAACTTTCATGTCGATCAATAACTCCAACATTTTTCAAACGACATTTTTAGGATCATGGAGTAGGAAACACAACTCAGCGAGAAGTAACCATATGGATAGAATACATCGTCCCTGGTTTTTCACAAGCCCCCAAACTAAGCGTAAAATCGAGATCATTGTTAAATATGACTCTAGATGCTAACACTACCCATGGAAGTTACTTGTGTAACTACCTCTTGCTCCCATTTTCCTATTTTCCTCTATTTATTTTATTTTTGTGAGAAATGAATTTCTTCAAATTTCTCGTTTCGATAATTTTTATTCCGATAAAGATATGAAGCTAAAACGCTAATTAGTTATCCATCTTCCCTCAAAAACCATTGCACACAAGAATGAAATCCACATCAAGGTCCGAATTGAACATGATTTAGGGAGATATCCTTTTTATGGCGACAGAAACAACTCATCTACGAGTCCAGAGAGAGACAGAGGCTTTATTTAGATATCTCCCGGATTCAAAGTTTGGCTTAACACTTATTTTAGCACATTTACATTTAGGCCCTTGGTCTTTTCAACCACTAATTCAACGGGATTACCGTTTTATCAGAAGTCTTATTATGACTTTGGATTATTCTTCCACCTTTTTGAAGTCCATGACAACGGGGGTACCGTCTCGGACATAGAAAACTTTTATGGCTTTGGATTTTCACTTTCACACATTTGGGCTTTATTTCATGTTAATTTTTATGCCAAACTCTTAATCCTACGGTTTTTATACTGTAACACTGACAGTATCTCGATGTGTACCCAACTCTCATGGGCAAAGATTCTCTAAAGAAGATAAAGAACTAACTATCGTCAAAAACTTAACATCTTTAATTATTTATTCACAGATATGGGGTGAGACAATTTTGTGGGAGCAAAAAGCCACAAGTACCTTCGATGGGCTCTAAAGAGAACCATCTACTCCACGCTTAGCATCTAAACTCATAAGTAACTCTATCATTCCTCGATCTTCGCAAATTTAAAATCTCAAATAATGAGATCCGCAAATGCTTAGCCGGTAATTGAATTATCTATGGTTAAGGGAACAAGCTAGGGCTCAACACGCCCGGTCAAGTCAGAATTCTATTCCTACTCTCACCAGCGGAAAAAGTCAACAAGTTGTCAAAACATATATTAACTTAGCGAATGCTTCGTAAAATAATCTCAAGTCTCGCATTTTTAAAGTCACTTATTAGAAACTAGCAAATATTTCAAAGCTTCACATATTTAAAATCACTTAGGGAGACTTGCAAATTCTTGGCCTTGTGAGCTAGAATCGCATTTTATAGCCTCTTGTCTAAGCAATTAGCAAAGGATTTTTCAAGAGAACGCATATTTAAAGTAACTTCTAAGAGACTGGCGAAGACTTTTCAATCATAAAACTAGCAAAAGCTTAAAAAAAATAAATCTTCTCATTTTTGCACAATTTTTTTCATTTTTTAAGGAAAAACGGGGTTGCGAGAGTACACGGCATAGAATAAGCAAGTGCGGTCAAATAAAAAATCGAAGATTACCCACCCAGACTAAAAAGAAACATTGTCCTCAATGTTTAAAGGAAAGGGTAATAACGAAAATCTAAAAGCCGTTTATGAAGTATGCTTAAAGATAAACGTTAGTCGATAAGATTTCGGATATCAAATTTCCATAAGCATCAATCATGAAACTCGAGTGGAGAAAAGACAAACTTCGAGCACGAGAGTCTTCATATCGGGAAAATCCTAGACAAAACATCACAAACAACCATGTTAATACAAATATCGTCATTAAACGTTATTTATATTTTTGATCTTTACCTAAGTTTTGTTAACGACAAAAGTAAATTTAATTTGTATAAAATCTTAAAGCTTGTCAAGTTTAATAGATATTAAAACAAGCTTTTTCAAACAATATATTCATCATTCAAGCATTTACATTTATGATTAGTAACATCTTGATATGACTCTAATCATTATGTATGATAGTAGTTTTTAGAATGTGTTAGGTTCTTAAAACCAAACACTTAAGCATTTGCATATTTCTAAAAATAAAAATACAACATATGACATCATGTGATGCATCATGGAAATCATTGGAAGATTTCATTAGATATTTTGTATGGATTTGTACTCTTCATATCTTGCACAATCTCACTTAGATAGAGTTGACTTTAGCAAAGATTTGATATCTTGGCTGTCAGACCGGCGGTACCAAAATGGTACACGGGCGGAACCCTTTTAAGGGGTCCGCGGTCCGTGGACGCTCCTGTCCATTTTGGCTATAAATAGCAATGCCAAGCCAAGTAGTTTCTCATCCTTTTCTAACATACTCTCATACATATCTTCTCTCTAACCTTTCTAACTCAGTTTCATATCATATTAGTGATCTCTTTTGTAGCAAAGAAGATCAAGTCATATTCAAGCTTCAACGAGAAGTTGGAAGTCTTGTTTGTTTAGTGTTGTATGATCTAGTGTTGATTCATACTTCATTGTTGTATCAAACCATCATAATCTTGTGAGTGTGAGTGGTTAGTATTTTAGTCCTCAAAATACATTGTGAGTGGGAGTAGTTGTACCCTTGGAAAGAACTCGACATCTAGCTTAGTGTCGGAAATAGTGTGTTTAAGTGTAAAGGTTTCCTCCGCCGGTGAAAGGAGCTTGTTGACTAGTGAAGTTAAACTCTCGAGTGTGAGACTCGGGGAGTGGAGTAGGGCAAGGAAAAAGAGTCCTTGTAGGCCGAACCACTATAAACAACTTGTTGTGGTTTGATCATTTCTTTCCTTATTTACTTATTACACATTGCTTGCATATTTCATTAACATACTCAAGATCAATATCAATTGATCTTTCAATAAGTTTCAAAACAAAGTTTTAATTGGTAAACTATTCAACCCCCCTTCTAGTTTTCTACAATTGGTACCAGAGCCTCGTTGCTCAAGAATTTCTAAAATAACTTGTATTTTATAAACTTGAAACGATCCATGGATTTTGAAAACTTTAAAGAAGGGCAATCTATGCAAAGACCACCACTCTTTGAAACTAATGGATTTATCTATTGGAAAAACCGTTTTGAAACATATGTAAAATCAAAAGATATAGATCTTTGGTTTATTATTGTTAAAGGAGATTTTAGTTCTACAACAAAGGATATTTCCGTTGATGAACAAAAGAAATTAGTTGCTAAAAATAATGAAGCTAAAATGATGCTTTATAATGCTTTACCTAGAAAAGAATATGAAAGAATTTTTATGTGTGAAACCGCCAAAGATATTTGGGAATCTTTAATTGTTACACATCAAGGTAATTCACAAGTCAAGGATAACAAAATTGATCTTCTTGTTCAACAATATGAACAATTTGTTATCCCTGAAGATGAAACCATTGATTGTGGCTTTGCTCGTTTCAACACTATCATTACATCACTTAAAGCACTTGATGAATCTTTTCGTAGTAAGAACTTTTTCAGGAAATTTCTTAGAGCACTCCATCCCAAATGGAGAGCTAAAGTGACCGCTATTGAAGAATCAAAAGATCTCTCAATAATGTCACTAGACGAGCTAATTGGCAACCTCAAAGTTCACGAAATGGTAATGGAGAAAGATTCGGAGATCATCAAAGGAAGAAAGGAGAAGATCAAATCCGTTGCTCTAAAATCAAAGGCGGAATCAAGCGATGATGATGAATCTTGTTTCGGTAGTGAAGATGAGGAGTATGCCATGGCCGTTAGAGATTTCAAGAAGTTCTTTAGAAGAAGAGGAAAGTTTGTAAGACAACCTCGAGAAGAAAAGAAGCCATTCCGAAAAGATCGGGATGATAAGAAGAGTAAAGGTGAAAGAAAGTGTTTTAGATGTGGTGATGCAAGTCATCTCATAGGAGAATGTCCCAAACCACCTAAAAGCAAAACTCAACGAGCTTTTGTAAGTGGTGCTTGGAGTGATAGTGAAGACGATGAAGAATCAAGCAAGGAAAAGATCGCTCTAATGGCACATGAGTCAAATGAGGTACTTTCCGACTCTTCTTATTCTTCTATAGATGATGACACCTTGCAAAAACAATATAATCAATTGTGTGAGCTAAGTCTAAAAATCATAACTAAAAATAAATTTCTAAAAACCAAAAAGGAATTTTTGGAAAATGAAGTATATGAGTTGAAAGAAAAAGCAAAACGTCTTGAAAAAGGAAAAGCAAATGACGATGATTGTAAATCATGTCAAGAGCTTAATCTTGAAATAGAAAAACTAAAGCTCACACAAGAAGTTCTAATCGAGAATAATTCTAAGTTTAAAAGGTTTAACAAAAACATCGCTCTTGCCGATGAAATAGTTAAAATCCATAAAACACCAGGAGACATGAATGGGCTAGGTTTTAATGAAGTATTAATTCCAAAGAGTCAAAACAAAACGGCCGAAAAGGACGAACATTCTGTCAAAATTGCTGCAAGACAGACGGACGAGACGGAACCAAAATAAGGGTTCTCGTTGTGCAAAATGGTACCGGGTACTTCCAAACAGAATGAATGTTCGCAATACGGACCGCATCGAATTTGTTAAAGTAGCAAAGAAAACCAATGATAATGTTAAACTAAAACCAGCTATTACATCAGGAGTAGGACTTGTTAAAAATGAATTTAGATCAAAAACTACTCAACAACGATATAAAACTTCTTTTGCCAAAAACCCCTTTCCTAAGAGCAACCACAACGTTCAACCTAACTACCAACACAACGGTTGGAATCAAAGTTTCCCTAGACCACATCAAACTCCAGATTACATGCCATGGAACTCTTACCCATCATTTCCATACATGAATCAAATAAATGGTATGTTTAACCCAAACGGACCCATGAGATATTGGGGACCAAATGCTTGAGTTATTTGTTTCTTAGGTATGCTTAAAAGTTGGATTGGAACCTGATGAATTGATAAAAGATAGTGGATGCTCACGACACATGACGGGCAACAAAAGTCTCTTCTCATCATACCAAGAGTATGACGGAGGTAATGTCACTTTCGGTAGCAATCTCAAAAGCAAAATCATTGGCAAAGGTACGATTGCTCATAACTCCCTAACTATTGAAAATGTTGCTCATGTGGATAGGTTAGGATTTAATCTACTTAGTATTAGCCAACTATGTGATAAAAAGTATAAAGTACTATTTGATGAAAATGGTAGTAAAATACTAAAAGATGGTATCACCATAGCTAAAGGAGTTAGGAAAAATAACATATACGTCATGAAAATAGATAAAACATATAATGACAAACTTTGCTTAACAACATTAGACGATAGCTCATCTCTTTGGCATAGACGCTTAGGTCACGCTAATATGAGACTTATACAAAACCTATCTTCAAAAGAGTTGGTTAGGAATTTACCAAAACTAAAATATGACCAACACTTTTGCGACGCTTGCAAAATTGGTAAACAAACACATAGTAGTCACAAATCTAAAAATATGGTGTCCACATCTAAGTGTCTAAAATTATTACATATGGACTTGTTTGGACCATCCGCTATAAGAAGCTATGGAGGCAACTTATACACTTTGGTCATAGTAGATGATTACTCAAGGTTTACTTGGACGTTATTTTTGAAAACCAAAATGAAGCTTTTGATAAATTTGAAATTCTTAGCAAGAAAATTCAAAATCTTCTAGGTGTCAAAATTGTGTCGATCAGAACGGATCATGGTCGTGAATTTGACAACGAAACTCAATTTGGAAACTTTTGTGATACAAATGGTATAACACATAACTTTTCCGCTCCACGAACACCTCAATCAAATGGAGTAGTAGAACGTAAAAATAGAACAATTCAAGAAATGAGTAGAACAATGCTTAATGAACAAAACATTCCTCAAAAGTTTTGGTGTAACGCCGTTGACACTTCTACATATATTTTAAATAGAGTCTTAATACGTCCTTTCTTAAACAAAACACCATATGAACTTTATAAAGGTAAAAAGCCAACGTTAGGATATTTTAGAGTCTTTGGTTGTAAATGCTTTATTCTTAATACTAAGGATTATCTCACCAAGTTTGACCCAAAGTCTTATGAAGGTGTATTTCTTGGTTACTCTCAAACTAGTAAAGCTTACATTGTCCTAAATAAAGAAACAATGATAGTCGAGGAATCGTTGAACATAACATTTGACGAAAGTCCACCTCCCTCTAAGACATCACCTTTGGTAGATGATGACTTAGTTGAAAGTCAAATAATAGAAAGTCAAATTAATAATAACAAGGAAGATGAACCACTAAATAAGGAAATTGTCAACATCAAAGAATCTAAAAGTCATCCTTTAGAAAAGGTCATAGGACAACTTAATCAAAGAACCTTAAGGTCACAAGCCCAAAATCAAAGTAATCACTTTTGTTTTGTATCCACCATTGAACCGAAAACCATAAATGAAGCAATAAAAGATGAATCATGGGTAATGGCCATGCAAGAAGAATTAAACCAATTCGTTAGAAATGATGTTTGGAAACTAGTTCCAAAACCCAAAGATCAAACTATAATTGGAACAAAATGGGTCTTTCGAA
Organism: Chrysanthemum makinoi; assembly: GCA_910596185.1. Classification (NCBI taxonomy): domain Eukaryota; kingdom Viridiplantae; phylum Streptophyta; class Magnoliopsida; order Asterales; family Asteraceae; genus Chrysanthemum; species Chrysanthemum makinoi. Next base: position 360,089,283 of record OU343224.1, on the reverse strand, counting down.
ATAAAATGGACGAAAATGGTGTAGTATCTAGAAACAAAGCTAGGCTTGTTGCACAAGGTTATAATCAACAAGAAGGAATTGACTATGATGAAACTTATGCACCGGTAGCTAGACTTGAATCTATTAGAATATTACTTGCTTATGCATGTGCTTATGACTTTAAATTATTTCAAATGGATGTTAAAAGTGATTTCCTTAATGGGTTTATTAACGAAGAAGTGTATGTTGCTCAACCTCCCGGTTTTACCGACTTTGAGAAACCACATCATGTCTTCAAACTCAAGAAAGCATTATATGGCCTTAAACAAGCACCTAAAGCTTAGTACGACTGTCTTAAGACTTTTCTTATTGATAAAAAAATATACTATGGGATTAGTAGATAATACTCTCTTTACCAAGAAAAAGGAATCACAAATTATCATTGTTCAAATATACGTTGATGACATTATATTCGGATCAACTTGTCAAGAACTATGTGATGATTTCTCTAAAATCATGCATTACGAGTTTGAAATGAGTATGATGGGTGAGTTAAACTTCTTTCTAGGACTTCAAATTAAACAACTAGAAGATGGAATTTTCTTTAACCAATCTAAATATATAAAAGACATGCTTAAGAAATTTGGTCTTGAAGATTCCAAACCTACTAAAACACCCATGTCCTCGGACACTAAACTCACCAAGGACGAAGAAGGTGAATCCATAGATAACACTAAATATAGAGGAATGATTGGTAGTCTACTCTATCTTACGGCTAGTAGACCCGACATTATGTTTAGTGTTTGTTTATGTGCTCGCTTTCAAGAAAACCCAAAGGCATCACACTTAGAAGCCTTAAAAAGGATTTTTAGATACGTTAAGGGAACAACTTGTTTAGGATTATGGTATCCCAAAGGAACGGGTATAGAAACCATAGTGTATGCCGACTCGGATCATGCCGGTGATTATGTCGATAGAAAAAGTACAAGTGGTATTTGCACTTTTGTTGGACATTGTCTCACCTCATGGTTTGCAAAGAAGCAAACGGCCTTAGCCATCTCAACCACGAAGCGAGTACGTCTCACCGGAAAAGCATGTCAACAAGCTCTTTGGATGAAGCAAGCTCTTGTAGATTACGGAATTCATCTCAACGACATTGTGATACTTTGCGACAACAAAGGAGCCATCGATCTCAGAAAAATCCCGTTAACATGCTCGTACAAAGAATATTGAAATCCGTCATCACTTTCTTCGCGACAATGTTCAAAAAGGAAACATTTCAATCGAGAAAATATCCTCCGAAGACAACATTGCCGACATCTTAACTAAACCTCTTAAACGAGAACCTTTTAATCTTCTTAGACTTGGTTTAGGGTTAATGGAACCAAACATGTAGGATAAACATAGCCCAAAACATTAGAATAGTCAAAACAAAACAATTTTGTCTTGTACATCAGTAGCCACGCACCAAACGACAACAAAGACGGAACCAATTTTTGGTGCCGTCGGTCCGTGGTGTCTACGTACAAAACTGCTATATATAAATCATCCTCTTCCTCAAAACCCACTTTACCAAAACGTGTAAAACTTAAACCAAGCTCATTATTGTCATCTTTCCACTCATTAATCACTGAAGATAACATCATTGTAAGTATCCTAACTATATTTCATCTCTTAATTCTGAGTCTAGGATTCTTATTTATGCACAAAACTATCACAAATCATTACATGGGGTTTTATGTATGCTTTTATACCAAATATGAATTCAATTGGCAAATTGCATAACTAGTCATTGAAATTAGGTACTACATTATCATATTGCATAAACAATTCATGCTTCCCACTAATTGATAGATAATAAATATAAGGCCTTATTCAAACAACCAAACACCCCATGTCAAAAGTTTTGAAAAGCTTCTCACTTGTAGGAAAACAATTTTTCATTGCTAATACAAATAGAAACGTTAAATTTTCATCACTTGCATGCTCTTGAATACTAAAGGTATTGCATAACTAATATGCATTCCGGGTATATTCAAATGAAGCCACATTGAATTAGGAGCATTTGGGTTATCTCATGGTATTTGCCAAACACCCCACTAAAACCATTCTTTTGCATAAAATGAGTCGAGATAACCGCAACTCCAAATTGTTTTCATATAGGCACACACTAGAACCAAAACGTTAAAATTTATTCTCATTTTTAACATATTCTTGTCCTTAGGAATAACCATGGTAGCTGCAAGATTCTATGATCACAAAGACACCCTTAACTACATTCCCAAACACCACAAAACCAAAGGACTTACCAAGGAACAAGTAGAAATATTTAGGGTCTAGAATCAAGGTATTTCCATGAGGGTAGAACCATTCACTCATCCTTCCTTGAAAATACCAACCTTCGTGAAGAACTAGCCGCCATTCAATTCGATTGTCTTCTTGACATCGATGAACCAATTTGTCCTAGGTTTGTGTTAGAATTCTATGCTAGTGTGACCGCTTTAATGATGAAGACAATGATGAATTTTGTCTTAGGTTTAGAATCAATCAAAACGACTACACCATCACCTTAGGCAACTTTGCTCAAGTGTTAGGAATTCCCAACCGAGGAACTTGTGTCTACACGGATAAGTGGTCACTCACCGCTCTTGATGCAATCAATGACCGCTCTCTACCCTACCAAACCCGTTTGGCCGATAAGGATGTCATCCGTGAACACCTTTTAACCCAAAAAGTGATACAACCCGAGTTACCCGAAAGGGAAAAGAAGTAAACCGAGATCCGTATGGAATGGAGCTAAATGAACTTAAGCCCGAATTTAAGAAATGGGAGGAGCAACTTAGAGCCAACGTCATTAGCACCATAGGAAATAGGGATCACATTAACGCTTGTCTTTGTCATATGCTCTACAACTTGTCCACCCGTCAACCATTCAATTTAGCTTACTACATCGCTAGGAGAATGATTGATATTCCAACTCAAGGATCGGTTGCTCTTCCATACGGGATGCTCCTCACCCGTCTCTATAGAAACTTTGCACCAATTCCAACCAAGTCCAAAAGGGTGCATCTTCACTATGAGCTCATCCCTCACATCTTTGTACCTTTGAGTGATGCACGAGTTGCTAAGACAAAGGGCAAAAGAGCAAAACCTCCAACTCCATCATCATCATCATCAAATAGCTCCGAGGATGGTCTTCCAAGCTCTCGTCTTCCCCCTCATGAGTATTATGCGTCTCTTCCCGAAATAGAGAATGAATCAGTGGAGTTCAAGCAAACTAAGGGAATGTTCAAGTGCCTTGGTAGGATGATGAACAAGATTTACAAGAAGTTGGACAAATAAGGGTACTTTTAAGGAGTGTTTGGAACAATGCATTATCGTTAATGTTTGATACAATTTAGTTGTTTTTATTATGTAGGATGATAATATAACTTGAAACAATGGTGAATGCTAACAATCTTATGCGGGGATAGCGATGTATGCTATCAAATTTTACCCATTTTCACTATAATGTGAAAATCAAAAGCCTACTCAAAATACATGCTCCACTATGTTTATATATGTGTTATTTACTTTTCCTAACTACAAATGTTTAGTATCACATGTTTTAAGAAGAATTTCGGGTTTCGAAAGCCCCGACACCTAAAACATACTGTCCATTTTTCGCACTTCACGGATCGACGGCACCATAAATTTGGTACCGTCTTATGTAAATTGGTACCGCCGTGCAAAGGACCGACGGCACCCTTTTAGGGTTCCTACTGTATGTTTTGGTGCCGTGGATCCTTCGTGTAACTTTCTCAATTTCGACTATTTCGTGATTCCAAATTACCATCCAATGCTTATAAATCAATCCTAACTTGCTTATACTCTTATTAGAACTAGTATAATTCACTTAGGTATATAAGAAATCCATTTCCCACCAAAATTCAAAAATTTGAAAAATCCACCCAAGGAGCCCTTTTGCATAAAGGAAGGAACCAAATTTTTGGTACCTTCAAATCCGTGGGTGATCTGAATATTATGAAATTCCACTCATTAGAACACATTTATTGCAAATCTTTTCTTCTTCACTCCATCTCTCTTGAATGGCTTGACTTGGGTGATATGACTAGCATTCAACCCACTTCCAAATCATTAGGAACCTCATCTCTTCAATGGTTTAACATCAAATCAAACACATTTCTCCACAATTTTTCACTTCTATAAATTGAGAGGTTTTACCATGATCATCCTCACACCTTCCTCATTCTCACTACTCTCTAGCAAAGCAAAACCCAAGTTGAAAATGACTAAATCATCTCCAACTCTCATTCCTATGGAGTTATTCTCTACTCCACCAACATCACCAAATCCTTTCCTTGAGGACTTGGAAGACTTGCCTCCTAGGCCAAGTCATCCACCACCATTGCCATCATTTGACTCCATTGAGCGGATGGCTCATGAGTCACCTCGGTCATCCATTGACCCAAACGCCCCATTAGGGCCTAAACCTCTTCTCTTCCACCCCATTCACAAAGACATTCATGGTCTTTTATATGGGGATCATTCACTCCCACATCAATGTCCCTCATCTGAGGACATTGAGGAGTGTATGTGGGATGCCAATCCCACTAGAGAGAGATTCAAACCGAACTCCACAACCTCCACCAATTCAAAGGCATGGTGGACTCTCACTTGAGTGAGACAATGCAAATGCAAAGTGCTTTGCTTGCTTCCATCATGACCACCCCAAACATCTCCACCACACCACACATCTACCATTCTACCACCACAACCTCCCCAAACATACTACCCCCCTAGGCATGGTTGCTCAACTTGTGAGCCAACGGCCCAAACCGTTGATAGGACACGGGTTATGGTCCTTGACTTCCAAGAAGAAATGAGGTTCATCCTCAACCACATCCTTGAGCGTCTCAACGCTCTTTCCCATCCACCATCACTTTAGGATGGTTTTAGACTCGTCGTTCTAGTTTTTACTTTCTTAGGATATTTTTTTTTCTTTCTTGTACTAAAAATACATCATTGTGTTCCCATTTCATGATCTTTATTCATGAAAATTTTAACTAATGAATAGTGTTTTTATTATAGTGTTGGTGCTTTTACATAGTGTTTGGAAATGCTTTTGAATGATCATTATTACTAACATTTTTTTTAGCTTTATTTTCACAATCCATGAATCTTCCCATTAAAGCACCCAATTAAGGGGGAGCTTTGAACAAGGGGAGATAATAGCTCGGGCTCATTACATTCTCATAGCCTTTTCTTTTGTTGAGACAAAAAAGGGGAGAAAATATAGAACTTTGAAATTATTTATATTTGACTTTTCTGAAAAGTCAAACTGCATACATTTGACTTCCTAAAAGTCAAACAGAACCCTCATTGATAATACTTGACTTTTCCTAAAAAAGTCAAACTGCACACTTTGACTTTCTGAAAAAGTCAACATCATGCATCAACTAGTGAATACTTTGACTTTCATAAATAGTCAAACATCATACACTTGCATTACCATTCTCTTTTCAAGTTCTAAAACTAATATTTTTATAACTCTTGCACAAACTATGTATCTTTTATAAAAATAAAATTTATATTTTGTCCTCAACAAAAAGGGGGAGATTGTTAATACAAATATCGTCATTAAAGGTTATTTATATTTTTGATCTTTACCTAAGTTTTGTTAACGACAAAAGTAAATTTAATTTGTATAAAAGCTTAAAGCTTGTCAAATTTAATAGATATTAAAACAAGCTTTTTCAAACAATATATTCATCATTCAAGCATTTACATTTATGATTAGTAACATCTTGATATGACTCTAATCATTATGTATGATAGTAGTTTTTAGAATGTGTTAGGTTCTTAAAACCAAATGATAAGGTTTTAAAAGGTACCATTTTGAGGGGTCGTTTTAGCCCTTATTTGATCACTTTTGTATCCGTTATTGCTTAATATCGTTCCTTTTCACTTTTAGGTCTCTTGAAGGCAAAATGCTGGAATGGCACTTATTTGGACGGCAAAAGGCGCTGACATATCACGAAGAAAATGGCCAAAGTCGAATCGAGCACTCAAAGCTGGCGAAAACGTAAGCGCTTTCGTGTTACTTGTGACGCCGGGAGGACTTTGTGACCCAACAAGAGAAAATGCTGGTTTTCAAAGGACGGCAAAGTTTATAAAAAAGAGGTCCGTCACTACTCGGGACGGCCTAGATGAGATCCAGACGCCGTTTTGAAGAGGACGGCCACAGGACATAAGGTGACGCCGTCGCAAGGTTAATGGCCAAGACTTAAACCCTAATATACGGCATAATGACGACGCCACAAAACATAAACGCCACGAAATTGTAATCTTATATATAGAATCCGAATTTTTCAGTATTAGGGGGTAGTCTTTTGGAGTGAAAACCTAAAACCGAACCAAAGGTGTCTTGTACAGTATCTTAGGGTTCTAAACCCTATTTTACATCAAGATAAGTATTTACTTCATCAATTCAATTATGTCTTTGATTATTTGTGTGTATGCTTGCATGTTTTCCATGTCCGGCTAATTTATTTGTGTGTTTGCTCAGGGAATATGAAACTTAGTTATTAAATATTGATTGGTTGTTTCTTATCTTAGTTGATTAATGATCTAGTAATGCGATAGGTCATTCGTTGTGCACTTAATGCTTGATTCATCTTTGTGAACCTTAGAATATAATTACCTGAGTAATTGTAGTCTAAACCATCCAAAGAGTGCCTTAGAGTAGGAGTCTATGATCCCTAGTGGGTTTGTAGACGAGACCCTTTGGTAAGTTCAAAGAGTTAGGGAGAAACGCATACCCTACAACCTTAGACACACAACGCAACTAAGAATAAGGACGTGACAACTCAACCATCAATAGGAGATAATTAAGGAGTAGTAAAAACCTAAGTAAACACATTTTTAAACTATCATACGAGCACACATTAACTAGATATAGACTACCACCACCTTAGTTTAGATAATTAGATAAAAGTAGAGTAATCGGTAGAAATACCAACCCCCCAAATCCAATACCCGAGATTCGTACTTTTCAATTTCCATAAAACATAAAAAAGATAAAAAATAATCTTCCTCAACCCCAACCTTAGCGTAGTAACTCCTCACTAGCATTCATATTCCCCTAGAGAACGATATCAATACCCGTGGCTTACCCTAATTACTACACTACAACGATTAGGTTCACGGCCTAGGGTGTTATAAAACTTGCTCGAAGAAAAGGAAGTTTCCTTGACCCGAACGACGCGCTGTAAGCGCTTATCAAGTTTTGGCGCCAGCTGCCGGAATAGAATAGCTAGTAGTAGTCCACCTCGTTTAGGTTTCTTTGCTTGATTCCTATCAAGTAAATTTTTTCTCATTTTTTAGCTTTCTCTTAGTCTATCCCCCTTCTTCGTGACCTTTGTTCGTAACCCCATCACTTTTCATCATGGAAGGTGATAACCAACCACCACTTGATAACCCAACACCAAAAAATTAAATGTCACTCAAAACCCAACCCAATAACCAACACAACCGTCGAAGCCGCTATGTGAGTAGAAACACCGACCTTCAGGATTTGCAGAAAATATTCGATAGTACAATTAGGAAATTTGTTGAGAAGTAGTCGTCACGCCGTAGTTGGCTCTATGATTAGCGAATTCGGACAATGGCATAACAAACAACAACGTGAATGTGAAAAATAATGCTTACTTCAATCTTTACCCCACTAAGGAAGAGATTGCGTACCATCAATACATAATCGATAATCCACGATCACCTATCATTAGGATATGCCCGAAGATTAGGAGAGGAAATCCTTGGAACCTAAAAATCCCTTGTATGATCGGATATAGGAGTGTCGACCACGCTTACATAGATAATGGAATCTCCCATCAATGTAATGTCATCTGCTGTCTACAATGACATTATGAATGAGCGACTCAATATTAGGAGAGACCCTAAGTATCCGGGAGGAATTTGCAACTTTGTGGGAAGAGTCAAGGACGTGCATGTCTTTATAGGAAATTTCACCTACCTAGTTGATTTTATGGTCCTAGAAGATGTAGGATGCGTCATTGACTATAGTTTATCCCAAGTAGTGCTAGGGAAACCGTTTGTTGAAACATCTAGAATGAGCCATAACAAGCATGATGGAACAATTAGGTTTAAGGAAGGAACCGATGAGATCACCTATAGGATGCCTTGGAAAACAACTGAGTATGGCCACTTGTCCATTTATGATCGAGACAACATCAAAGCTTTTGAGGACAAAAGCAAGGAAGATGTTGAAAAGGGTTATAAATTCATGTGGGAAAGAAGGAGGCATTATTATAAGGATTGCTTGACCCTAGGGCCTAGGTATAGAGTCGATGAAAATTTTGTCAACATGATAGAATTCTCATTGAGAATGCAAAACGAGGCAACGTAGGTACTACTCACGAGTCTAGCTACAAGACAATTAAATAAAGAAAAGCGCTTCGTGGGAGGCAACCCATGCTTAATTGTTTGCTTGTTAGTGTCATATATTTTTTATTAATTGTTTATCCTCATGTTTAAATTTGTAAAAATGCTTTATCTTGTTTTTAACCTCGTCTTAATTGCATATAAAGGTATTTTACATAAGGGATAAGTGTAGGGAGGATTACACACGCTTTCAAAAGAAACGTAAACATGAGAATAACAATTAAATAAAAGATATATATGTTTGTTTGTTCGAGTCAAATGCTTGTATCGAGTCATAATGGATGTTTTTGCAGAAATTTTTTCCAGATTCTAAAGATGTAATTTTTCCGAATTTTTTCCGGAAAATCGCACCAGCTTTTTGTCGAGGATAACTGACCAGGCCAGTGAAGGAGTAAAAACATCGACATTACTTTTCTCGCTTTTCTCGAGCTACTTATAAAATTTTGGAATTTTCCAGGTCTTAATTTTCTTAGAAATTCTGTAAACATCCATTCCACAAGCATTATATACTAGTTTAAATCGAGTCTTATATATATTATTACCGCCGATTTTACGCGAAGGTTTCGTTTGTTTTCTTCAAGTGTGCGTGTTTAGTTTGTCAAGAAGAAGTTACATAAGATTGGAAGGAGCTTTTCACGCAATAATTCTTCTTGGAAAGGATTTAACCACCACTTTACACGGATCCTACCGAGCTAATCAGGGAGTATTAGTTTCTTTCGTTTTTAATTACCTTCTATTATCATAACTTTGATACTTTGGGGGAACATTGGGGACAATGTTCGTTTAAGTGTAGGAGAGGAAAATAAAACGGGATCTTTGAAACTATGCTTATCCTTGACTATTTGCTTTGTCCAATTGTATTTGTGTAATAAACCATGAGAAAATGTCGGTTAGGGTAATTTTGGCACCAAATTTAAAATTTTTCATGACATGTAGGAGTGGGCCATTAGTTTTAACAAAAGCGTCTCACGGATAGGAAGTTGCATGACTAGCACACAAACCCTTTACCACCTAAATTCCACCCAAAATGTGAGGATCGCCCTTAGATTAGTAGGAATTAAAGCATTCATCTTTAATGCTTAGAGTGTGAACCGGTAGTATAATAGATTCTAGAACTTGTTTTGTGATGCATTCCGAGATCGCAAGTGAGGCTACACTTGTGTAGTTAGGAATAACTAAATGATAAGAGGCATTAGGATAACCCTTGTTTGATACCCGTAATATAATTACTTCTTCCACATCGGTTGAGTAATTCCCCACACCCTTTGCGTTGTACTCATCTTTAGTACACGATACCCCTAGTTAACCCCTCGGAGCCTATCCTTTTCGCGGTTCTCGTGATGTTTCGGTTTTCGGAATATCAATGAAGAGCATTGTTTACACCCCACCCCAAATATACACCCAAATCGCCTTAGCCTACCCTATATGCACTCACTTTTAGTGAATTGTTGTTATCACCCTAAACCCTTAGTTCAATTATCTAGTTGCTTGCATGAGTTGCTAAGTCGAGTCATATCCTTTGTACACATTTTTGGGACGATTGGGATTCATGGGAAAAGTTAAAGTTTATGAAATGACGGAAGGAACGCTAAATTCAAATTCCCTTTGTTTGCATAATAATGTACCCCAAGTGTTTTGATCTTTTCAATTCGGTTCAAATTAGTGTTAGAGTAATAAAAACTCAAGTGTAGGGATGTGCCTATAAATCCCTATGATTTTGATGTTACCGTAGAGGATGGTAGAGTAAAAGTGTATGTGAAAAAAAAATGGAAAAAGAGAAAAAGAAAAAAAGAGAGTAGAAAAAAAATGGAAAATATATATATATATATATATATATGGGCTACCATCCTACATCTATCTTTAAATTTATGTTTGTTTATTTTCGTTACCTAGAGTTTTAGAGTGTCGAGTCTTGGCTTAGCAACGCCATTCTTCGTATACTTGCAACATAAGAGATTTTTGACTTTCCACCACTAAATAGCCCATCCCACCAAACCCTTTTCCCTACCGTAAGCCTAACGTTACAACCCTTTAAAAGACCTCTTTGATAGTCTTTCCTAGGTGCTTACGCCAAAGCGATGGAGGTTTGATCTATTCTCAAGCCTATGGTAATATATGTACTAGGACCGGTTAATGAGTGTTTATCTTCCATTTCCTATTTGTTATATTTCATATATACACCCGAGAGAGATGTGAGAATCCAAACACCCCATGTGAGGTGCTAGTATGTAATTTCCGTGCATGTTATAACTTTTCTTTGGGCTTATATGTGTTGTGGACCATTTTGAATCAATGCTTCATGACTCCTAACTTATAAATTAATTGGCTAAAAGCACATTTGCTTGAGGACAAGCAAATAACAAGTGTAGGGATATTTGATAAGGTTTTAAAAGGTACCATTTTGAGGGGTCGCTTTTAGCCCTTATTTTATCACTTTTGTATCCGTTATTGCTTAATATCGTTCCTTTTCACTTTTTAGGTCTCTTGAAGGCAAAATGCTTGAATGGCACTTATTTGGACGAAAAGGCGCGATTATACGAAGAAAATGGCCAAAGTCGAAATCGAGCACTCAAAGCTGCCGAAAAGTGAAGGCGGCCGTGTGTTACTTGTGACGCCGTCGGAGGACTTTTGTGACGCGTCGTAAGAAGAAAATGCTAGTTTTCAAAGGACGGCGTCAAGTTATAAAAGAGTAGGCGTCACTACTCGGACGGCCTAGATGTGATCCAGAGCGACGCCGAAGTGAAGAGGACGGCGCCAGACATATAAGGTATACGCCGTCGCGAAGGTTAACGTGGCAAGACGAAACCCTAATGGCGACGACACGGCGCCACAAAACATAAGGTGACGCCGTCGAAATTGTAATCTTATATATAGAATCCGAATTTTTCAGTATTAGGGGGTAGTCTTTTGGAGTGAAAACCTAAAACCGAACCAAAGGTGTCTTGTACGCAAGATTCTTAGGGTTCTAAACCCTATTTTACATCAAGATAAGTATTTAATTCATCAATTCAATTATGTCTTTGATTATTTGTGTGTATGCTTGCATGTTTTCCATGTCCGGCTAATTTATTTGTGTGTTTGCTTAGGGAATATGAAACTTAGTTATTAAATATTGATTGGTTGTTTTTTTATCTTAGTTGATTAATGATCTAGTAATGCGATAGGTCATTCGTTGTGCACTTAATGCTTGATTCATCTTTGTGAACCTTAGAATATAATTACCTGAGTAATTGTAGTCTAAACCATCCAAAGAGTGCCTTAGAGTAGGAGTCTATGATCCCTAGTGGGTTTGTAGACGAGACCCTTTGGTAAGTTCAAAGAGTTAGGGAGAAACGCATACCCTACAACCTTAGACACACAACGCAACTAAGAATAAGGACGTGACAACTCAACCATCAATAGGAGATAATTAAGGAGTAGTAAAAACCTAAGTAAACACATTTTTAAACTATCATACGAGCACACATTAACTAGATATAGACTACCACCACCTTAGTTTAGATAATTAGATAAAAGTAGAGTAATCGGTAGAAATACCAACCCCCCCAAATCCAATACCCGAGATTCGTACTTTTCAATTTCCATAAAACATAAAAAAGATAAAAAATAATCTTCCTCAACCCCAACCTTAGCGTAGTAACTCCTCACTAGCATTCCTATTCCCCTAGAGAACGATATCAATACCCGTGGCTTACCCTAATTACTATACTACAACGATTAGGTTCACTGCCTAGGGTGTTATAAAACTTGCTCAAAGAAAAGGAAGTTTCCTTGACCCTCGAACGACGCGTGTAGCGTTATCAAGTTTTTGGCGCCATTGCCGGGGAATAGAATAGCTAGTTAGTAGTCCACCTCGTTTAGGTTTCTTTGCTTGATTCCTATCACGTAAATTTTTTCTCATTTTTAGCTTTCTCTTAGTCTATCCTCCTTCTTCGTGACCTTTGTTCGTAACCCCATCACTTTTCATCATGGAAGGTGATAACCAACCACCACTTGATAACCCAACACCAAAAAATTCAATGTCACTCAAAACCCAACCCAATAACCAACACAACCGCCGGCCGCTATGTGAGTAGAAACAGACCAGGATTTGCGAAAATATTCGATAGTACAATTAGGAAAATTTGTTGAGAAAGTAGTCAGTGGCCAGTAGTTGGCTCTATGATTAGCAGTAATTCGGACAATGGCATAACAAACAACAACGTGAATGTGGAAAATAATGCTTACTTCAATCTTTACCCCACTAAGGAAGAGATTGCGTACCATCAATACATAATCGATAATCCACGATCACCTATCATTAGGATATGCCCGAAGATTAGGAGAGGAAATCCCTGGAACCTAAAAATCCCTTGTATGATCGGATATAGGAGTGTCGACCACGCTTACATAGATACGGAATCTCCCATCAATGTAATGTCATCTGCTGTCTACAATGACATTATGAATGAGCGACTCAATATTAGGAGAGACCCTAAGTATCCGGGAGGAATTTGCAACTTTGTGGAAGAGTCAAGGACGTGCATGTCTTTATAGGAAATTTCACCTACCTAGTTGATTTTATGGTCCTAGAAGATGTAGGATGCGTCATTGACTATAGTTTATCCCAAGTAGTGCTAGGGAAACCGTTTGTTGAAACATCTAGAATGAGCCATAACAAGCATGATGGAACAATTAGGTTTAAGGAAGGAACCGATGAGATCACCTATAGGATGCCTTGGAAAACAACTGAGTATGGCCACTTGTCCATTTATGATCGAGACAACATCAAAGCTTTTGAGGACAAAAGCAAGGAAGATGTTGAAAAGGGTTATAAATTCATGTGGGAAAGAAGGAGGCATTATTATAAGGATTGCTTGACCCTAGGCCTAGGTATAGAGTCGATGAAAATTTTGTCAACATGATAGAATTCTCATTGAGAATGCAGAACGAGGCAACGTAGGGGCACAACTACGAGTCTAGCTACAAGACTCTTAAATAAAGAAAAGCGCTTCGTGGGAGGCAACCCATGCTTAATTGTTTGCTTGTTAGTGTCATATATTTTTTATTAATTGTTTATCCTCATGTTTAAATTTGTAAAAATGCTTTATCTTGTTTTTAACCTCGTCTTAATTGCATATAAAGGTATTTTACATAAGGGATAAGTGTAGGGAGGATTACACACGTTTTCAAAAGAAACGTAAACATGAGAATAATAATTAAATAAAAGATATATATGTTTGTTTGTTCGAGTCAAATGCTTGTATCGAGTCATAATGGATGTTTTTGCAGAAATTTTTTCCAGATTCTAAAGATGTAATTTTTCCAGAATTTTTCCGAAAATCGCACCGCTTTTTTGTCAGGATAACCGACGCGTCAGATTGCAACCGAACGGCGCCGTGAAGGAGTAAAAACATCGATTACTTTTTCTCGTTTTCCGAGCTACTTATAAAATTTTGGAATTTTCCGTGTCTTAATTTTCTTAGAAATTCAGTAAACATCCATTCCACAAGCATTATATCCTAGTTTAAATCGAGTCTTATATATATTATTACCGCCCGATTTTACTTAAGGTTTCGTTTGTTTTCTTCAAGTGTGCAAGTTTAGTTTGTCAAGAAGAAGTTACATAAGATTGGAAGGAGCTTTTCACGCAATAATTCTTCTTGGAAAGGATTTAACCACCACTTTACACGGATCCTACCGAGCTAATCGGGGGAGTATTAGTTTCTTTCGTTTTTAATTACCTTCCATTATCATAACTTTGATACTTGGGAAACATTGGGGACAATGTTAGGTTTAAGTGTGGGAGGGAAAATAAAAATGGAACTTTGAAACTATGCTTATCCTTGACTATTTGCTTTGTCCAATTGTATTTGTGTAATAAACCATGAGAAAATGTCGGTTAGGGTAATTTTGGCACCAAATTTAAAATTTTTCATGACATGTAGGAGTGGGCCATTAGTTTTAACAAAAGCGTCTCACGGATAGGAAGTTGCATGACTAGCACACAAACCCTTTACCACTTAAATTCCACCCAAAATGTGAGGATCGCCCTTAGATTAGTAGGAATTAAAGCATTCATCTTTAATGCTTAGAGTGTGAACCGGCAGTATAATAGATTCTAGAACTTGTTTTGTGATGCATTCCGAGATCGCAAGTGAGGCTACACTTGTGTAGTTAGGAATAACTAAATGATAAGAGGCATTAGGATAACCCTTGTTTGATACCCGTAATATAATTACTTCTTCCACATCGGTTGAGTAATTCCCCCACACCCTTTGCGTTGTACTCATCTTTAGTACACGATACCCCTAGTTAACCCCTCAGAGCCTATCCTTTTCGCGGTTCTCGTGATGTTTCGGTTTTTCGGGAATATCAATGAAGAGCATTGTTTACACCCCACCCCCAAATATACACCCAAATCGCCTTAGCCTACCCTATATGCACTCACTTTTAGTGAATTGTTGTTATCACCCTAAACCCTTAGTTCAATTATCTAGTTGCTTGCATGAGTTGCTAAGTCGAGTCATATCCTTTGTACACAGCTTTGGGACGATTGGGATTCATGGGAAAAGTTAAAGTTTATGAAATGACGGGAAGGGAACGCTAAATTCAAATTCCCTTTGTTTGCATAATAATGTTCCCCAAGTGTTTTGATCTTTTCAATTCGGTTCAAATTAGTGTTAGAGTAATAAAAACTCAAGTGTAGGGATGTGCCTATAAATCCCTATGATTTTGATGTTACCGTAGAGGATGGTAGAGTAAAAGTGTATGTGAAAAAAATGGAAAAGAGAAAAGATAAAAAAAGAGAGTGAAAAAAATGGAAAAAAAAAATATATATATATATATATATATATATATATATATATATATATATATATATATCGGCTACCATCCTATATCTATCTTTTAAATTTATGTTTGTTTATTTTCGTTACCTAGAGTTTTAGAGTGTCGAGTCTTGGCTTAGCAACGCCATTCTTCGTATACTTGCAACATAAGAGATTTTTGACTTTCCACCACTAAATAGCCCATCCCACCAAACCCTTTTCCCTACCGTAAGCCTAACGTTACAACCCTTTAAAAGACCTCTTTGATAGTCTTTCCTAGGTGCTTACGCCAAAGCGATGGAGGTTTGATCTATTCTCAAGCCTATGGTAATATATGTACTAGGACCGGTTAATGAGTGTTTATCTTCCATTTCCTATTTGTTATATTTCATATATACACCCGAGAGAGATGTGAGTATCCAAACACCCCATGTGAGGTGCTAGTATGTAATTTCCGTGCATGTTATAACTTTTGCTGGGCTTATATGTGTTGTGGACCGTTTTGAATCAATGCTTCATGACCCCTAACTTATAAATTAATTGGCTAAAAGCACATTTGCTTGAGGACAAGCAAATAACAAGTGTAGGGATATTTGATAAGGTTTTAAAAGGTACCATTTTGAGGGGTTGTTTTAGCCCTTATTTGATCACTTTTGTATCCGTTATTGCTTAATATCGTTCCTTTTCACTTTTTAGGTCTCTTGAAGGCAAAATGCTGGAATGGCACTTATTTGGACGAAAAGGCGCGATTATATGAAGAAAATGGCCAAAGTCAGAATCGAGACACTCAAAGCTGCTGAAAACGTGGGCGACGGCGTCGGTGTTACTTGTGACTGCCGTCGGAGGACTTTTTGTGACGGGTCAGAAGAGAAAATGCTAGTTTTCAAAGGACGGCGTCAGGTTATAAAAGAGTAGGCCGTCACTACTCAGACGGCCTAGATGTGATCCGACGACGCCGAAGCTGAAGAGGACGGCGTCAGCTGCATATAAGGTGACGCGCCGCAAGGTTAACGTGGCCAAGACGAAACCCTAATGACGGCGACACGACGGCCGAAAAACATAAGGTGACGCCGTCGAAATTGTAATCTTATATATAGAATCCGAATTTTTCAGTATTAGGGGGTAGTCTTTTGGAGTGAAAACCTAAAACCGAACCAAAGGTGTCTTGTACAGTATCTTAGGGTTCTAAACCCTATTTTACATCAAGATAAGTATTTACTTCATCAATTCAATTATGTCTTTGATTATTTGTGTGTATGCTTGCATGTTTTCCATGTCCGGCTAATTTATTTGTGTGTTTGCTTAGGGAATATGAAACTTAGTTATTAAATATTGATTGGTTGTTTCTTATCTTAGTTGATTAATGATCTAGTAATGCGATAGGTCATTCGTTGTGCACTTAATGCTTGATTCATCTTTGTGAACCTTAGAATATAATTACCTGAGTAATTGTAGTCTAAACCATCCAAAGAGTGCCTTAGAGTAGGAGTCTATGATCCCTAGTGGGTTTGTAGACGAGACCCTTTGGTAAGTTCAAAGAGTTAGGGAGAAACGCATACCCTACAACCTTAGACACACAACGCAACTAAGAATAAGGACGTGACAACTCAACCATCAATAGGAGATAATTAAGGAGTAGTAAAAACCTAAGTAAACACATTTTTAAACTATCATACGAGCACACATTAACTAGATATAGACTACCACCACCTTAGTTTAGATAATTAGATAAAAGTAGAGTAATCGGTAGAAATACCAACCCCCCAAATCCAATACCGAGATTCGACTTTTCAATTTCCATAAAACATAAAAAAATAAAAAATAATCTTCCTCAACCCCAACCTTAGCGTAGTAACTTCTCACTAGCATTCATATTCCCCTAGAGAACGATATCAATACCGTGGCTTACCCTAATACTACACTACAACGATTAGGTTCACTGCCTAGGGTGTTATAAAACTTCGAAGAAAGGAAGTTTCCTTGACCCCGAACGACGCGTGTAGCGTTATCAAGTTTTGGCGCCGCCGGAGGGAATAGAATAGCTAGTTAGTAGTCCACCTCGTGTAGGTTCTTTGCTTGATTCCTATCAAGTAAATTTTTCTCATTTTTTAGCTTTCTCTTAGTCTATCCCCCTTCTTCGTGACCTTTGTTCGTAACCCCATCACTTTTCATCATGGAAGGTGATAACCAACCACCACTTGATAACCCAACACAAAAAAATTCAATGTCACTCAAAACCCAACCCAATAACCAACACAACCGTCGAAGCCGCTATGTGAGTAGAAACACCGACCTTCAAGATTTGCAGAAAATATTCGATAGTACAATTAGGGAAGCTTGGAGAAAGTAGTCAACGCCTGCTGTAGTTGGCTCTATGATTAGCAGAATGGACAATGGCATAACAAACAACAACGTGAATGTGGAAAATAATGCTTACTTCAATCTTTACCCCACTAAGGAAGAGATTGCGTACCATCAATACATAATCGATAATCCACGATCACCTATCATTAGGATATGCCCGAAGATTAGGAGAGGAATCCGGAACCTAAAATCCCTTGTATGATCGGATATAGGAGTGTCGACCACGCTTACATAGATACGGAATCTCCCATCAATGTAATGTCATATGCTGTCTACAATGACATTATGAATGAGCGACTCAATATTAGGAGAGACCCTAAGTATCCGGGAGGAATTTGCAACTTTGTGGGAAGAGTCAAGGACGTGCATGTCTTTATAGGAAATTTCACCTACCTAGTTGATTTTATGGTCCTAGAAGATGTAGGATGCGTCATTGACTATAGTTTATCCCAAGTAGTGCTAGGGAAACCGTTTGTTGAAACATCTAGAATGAGCCATAACAAGCATGATGGAACAATTAGGTTTAAGGAAGGAACCGATGAGATCACCTATAGGATGCCTTGGAAAACAACTGAGTATGGCCACTTGTCCATTTATGATCGAGACAACATCAAAGCTTTTGAGGACAAAAGCAAGGAAGATGTTGAAAAGGGTTATAAATTCATGTGGGAAAGAAGGAGGCATTATTATAAGGATTGCTTGACCCTAGGGCCTAGGTATAGAGTCGATGAAAATTTGGTCAACATGATAGAATTCTCATTGAGAATTTAGAAGCGAGGCAACGTAGGGGCACAATCTACGAGTCTAGCTACAAGACCCATAAATAAAGAAAAGCGCTTAGTGGGAGGCAACCCATGCTTAATTGTTTGCTTGTTAGTGTCATATATTTTTTATTAATTGTTTATCCTCATGTTTAAATTTGTAAAAATGCTTTATCTTGTTTTTAACCTCGTCTTAATTGCATATAAAGGTATTTTACATAAGGGATAAGTGTAGGGAGGATTACACCGTTTTCAAAAGAAGCGTAAACATGAGAATAACAATTAAATAAAAGATATATATGTTTGTTTGTTCGAGTCAAATTCTTGTATCGAGTCATAATGGATGTTTTGCAGAAATTTTTTCCAGATTCTAAAGATGTAAATTTTCCAGAATTTTTCCGAAAATCATGAGACCAGTTTTGTCAGGGATAACCTGGCGTCAGATTGCAACTGGCGTCAGAAGGAGTAAAAACATCGATTACTTTTCTCGTTTTACTGAGCTACTTATAAAATTTTGGAATTTTCCGGTCTTAATTTTCTTAGAAATCTAAGAAAACATCCATTCCACAAGCAGTATATCCTAGTTTTAAATCGAGTCTTATATATATATTATTACCGCCGATTTTACGCGAAGGTTTCGTTTGTTTTCTTCAAGTGTGCAGGTTTAGTTTGTCAAGAAGAAGTTACATAAGATTGGAAGGAGCTTTTCACGCATAAATTCTTCTTGGAAAGGATTTAACCACCACTTTACACGGATCCTACCGAGAGCTAATGGGAGTATTAGTTTCTTTTTTTTAATTATCTTCCATTATCATAACTTTGATACTTTCGGGGAACATTGGGGGACAATGTTAGGTTTAAGTGTAGGGAAGGAAAATAAAACGGGGACTTTGAAACTATGCTTATCCTTGACTATTTGCTTTGTCCAATTGTATTTGTGTAATAAACCATGAGAAAATGTCGGTTAGGGTAATTTTGGCACCAAATTTAAAATTTTTCATGACATGTAGAGTGGGCCATTAGTTTTAACAAAAAGCGTCTCACGGATAGGAAGTTGCATGACTAGCACACAAACCCTTTACCACTTAAATTCCACCCAAAATGTGAGGATCGCCCTTAGATTAGTAGGAATTAAAGCATTCATCTTTAATGCTTAGAGTGTGAACCGGTAGTATAATAGATTCTAGAACTTGTTTTGTGATGCATTCCGAGATCGCAAGTGAGGCTACACTTGTGTAGTTAGGAATAACTAAATGATAAGAGGCATTAGGATAACCCTTGTTTGATACCGTAATATAATTACTTCTTCCACATCGGTTGAGTAATTCTCCCACACCCTTTGCGTTGTACTCATCTTTAGTACACGATACCCCTAGTTAACCCCTCAGAGCCTATCCTTTTCGCGGTTCTCATGATATTTCGGTTTTTCAGGAATATCAATGAAGAGCATTGTTTACACCCCACCCCCAAATATACACCCAAATCGCCTTAGCCTACCTTATATGCACTCACTTTTAGTGAATTGTTGTTATCACCCTAAACCCTTAGTTCAATTATCTAGTTGCTTGCATGAGTTGCTAAGTCGAGTCATATCCTTTGTACACAGTTTTGGGACGATTGGGATTCATGGGAAAAGTTAAAGTTTATGAAATGACGGGAAGGGAACGCTAAATTCAAATTCCCTTTGTTTGCATAATAATGTACCCCAAGTGTTTTGATCTTTTCAATTCGGGTCAAATTAGTGTTAGAGTAATAAAAACTCAAGTGTAGGGATGTGCCTATAAATCCCTATGATTTTGATGTTACCGTAGAGGATGGTAGAGTAAAAGTGTATGTGAAAAAAAAAAAAAAAATGGAAAAAGAGAAAAAGAAAAAAAAAAGAGAGTGATAAAAAATAAAAAAAAAAATCATACGGGCTACCATCATATATCTATCTTTTAAATTTATGTTTGTTTATTTTCGTTACCTAGAGTTTTTGAATGTCGAGTCTTGGCTTAGCAACGCCATTCTTCGTATACTTGCAACATAAGAGATTTTTGACTTTCCACCACTAAATAGCCCATCCCACCAAACCCTTTTCCCTACCGTAAGCCTAACGTTACAACCCTTTAAAGACCTCTTTGATAGTCTTTCCTAGGTGCTTACTCCAAAGCGATGGAGGTTTGATCTATTCTCAAGCCTATGGTAATATATGTACTAGGACCGGTTAATGAGTGTTTATCTTCCATTTCCTATTTGTTATATTTCATATATACACCCGAGAGATGTGAGTATCCAAACACCCCATGTGAGGTGCTAGTATGTAATTCCCGTCGCATGTTATAACTTTTGCGGGGCTTATATGTGTTGTGGACCGTTTTGAATCAATGCTTCATGACCCCTAACTTATAAATTAATTGGCAAAAAGCACATTTGCTTGAGGACAAGCAAATAACAAGTGTAGGGATATTTGATAAGGTTTTAAAAGGTACCATTTTGAGGGTCGTTTTAGTCCTTATTTGATCACTTTTGTATCCGTTATTGCTTAATATCGTTCCTTTTCACTTTTAGGTCTCTTGAAGGCAAAATGCTGGAATGGCACTTATTTGGACGAAAAGGCGCGATTATAATGAAAAAATGGCCAAAGTCAATCGAAGCACTCAAAGCTGCTGAAAACGTAGGCGACGGCGCGTCAAGTGTTACTTGTGACGCCGATCGGAGGACTTTTGTGACGGTCAGAAGAGAAAATGCTAGTTTTCAAAGGGCGGCGTCGGCCAAAGTTATAAAGAGTAGGCCGTCACTACTCGACGGCCTAGATGTGATCCGACGACGTCCGAAGCTGAAGAGGACGGCGTCATTGCATATAAGGTGACGCCGTCGCGGTTAACGTGGCCAAGACGAAACCCTAATGAGCGACACCGGCGGCGTAAAACATAAGGTGACGCCGTCGAAATTGTAATCTTATATATAGAATCCGAATTTTTCATGTTAGGGGTAGTCTTTTGGAGTGAAAACCCAAACCGAACCAAAGGTGTCTTGTCAGATCTTAGGTTCTAAACCCTATTATACATCAAGATAAGTATTTACTTCATCAATTCAATTATGTCTTTGATTATTTGTGTGTATGCTTGCATGTTTTCCATGTCCGGCTAATTTATTTGTGTGTTTGCTCAGGGAATATGAAACTTAGTTATTAAATATTGATTGGTTGTTTCTTATCTTAGTTGATTAATGATCTAGTAATGCGATAGGTCATCTCGTTGCACTTAATGCTTGATTCATCTTTGTGAACCTAGAATATACTTACTGGTAATTGTAGTCTAAACCATCCAAAGAGTGCCTTAGAGTAGGAGTCTATGATCCCTAGTGGGTTTGTAGACGAGACCCTTTGGTAAGTTCAAAGAGTTAGGAGAAACGATACCCTACAACCTTAGACACAAACGCTTGCGACTAAGAATAAGGACGTGACAACTCAACCATCAATAGGAGATAATTAAGGAGTAGTAAAAATCTAAGTAAACACATTTTTAAACTATCATACGAGCACACATTAACTAGATATAGACTACTCTCACCTTAGTTTAGATAATTAGATGAGTAGAGTAATCGGTAGAAATACCAACCCCCAAATCCAATACAGAGATTCGTACTTTTCAATTTCCATAAAACATAAAAAAGATAAAAAAATAATCTTCCTCAACCCCAACCTTAGAGTAGTAACTCCTCACTAGCATTCCTATTCCCCTAGAGAACGATATCAATACCCGTGGCTTACCCTAATTACTATACTACAACGATTAGGTTCACTGCCTAGGGTGTTATAAAACTTGCTCGAAGAAAAGGAAGTTTCCTTGACCCCGAACGACGCGTGTAGCGTTATCACCAAACACTTAAGCATTTGCATATTTCTAAAAATAGAAATACAACATATGACATCATGTGATGCATCATGAAAATCATTGGAAGATTTCATTAGATATTTTGTGTGGATTTGTACTCTTCATATCTTGCACAATCTCACTTAGATAGAGTTGACTTTAGCAAAGATTTGATATCTTGTTTTATGTGCGGCGGTACCAAAAATGGTAGCTGCAGACCACCAAAGGGTCAGCGGTCCGTGGAGCAGCTCACAATCCCATTTGGCTATAAATAGCAATGCCAAGCCAAGTAATTTCTTATCCCTTTCTAACATACTCTCATACATATCTTCTCTCTAACCTTTCTAACTCAGTTTCATATCATATTAGTGATCTCTTTTGTAGCAAAGAAGATCAAGTCATATTCAATCTTCAACGAGAAGTTGGAAGTCTTGTTTGTTTAGTGTTGTATGATCTAGTGTTGATTCATACTTCATTGTTGTATCAAACCATCATAATCTTGTGAGTGTGAGTGGTTAGTATTTTTGTCCTCAAAATACATTGTGAGTGGGAGTAGTTGTACCCTTGCAAAGAACTCGACATCTAGCTTAGTGTCGGAAATAGTGTAAGCGAAGTGTAAAGGTTTTCTCCGTGGTTGAAAGGAGCTTGTTGACTAGTGAAGTTAAACTCTCGAGTGTGAGACTCGGGGGAGTGGAGTAGAGCAAGGAAAAAAAAGAGTCCTTGTAAGCGAACCACTATAAACAACTTGTTATGGTTTGATCATTTCTTTCCTTATTTACTTATTACATATTGCTTTTTATTTCATTAACATACTCAAGATCCAATATCAATTGATCTTTCAATTAATTTCAAAACAAAGTTTTTAATTGGTAAACTATTCACCCCTTTCTAGTTTTCTACAAACCAAAGCAGAAAATGAAGAGGCTAACCCTTCCGTCACTTATTAGAAAATAGAAGAAGCCAGAGATAAGCATGGGGTGCCTCCCGTGGCCTCGTTTTTGTTCATTTGAGAATTAAGCTAGCTTCCTCGATCCCGATTTTGTCCATGGGGAAAGTTTGGAGATCGGGACAACCATAGACATAGATGTCCTCAAAATAATGCTTCACGATGACCATTCACCTTGAAATTTGGGCCATGAGGTGAGATAAGCTCTAAAGTTCCATGGAAAACTTGAGCAGTGAATAGTACGGACCAGCGGGTTTTGAGTTTGCAGAAATATCTTCAAATAAAATTAAGAGGACTTGATCACTAGCGTTGAATCTAGCGGTTTTGATTTTAGCATCATGAATCCCTCTTAGTCTTCTCTTTGTAAATCAAAAAATTCAGATGATCCCTAAGTTAATTTAATTCATTCAATCCGGTGATCACCCGCTATCTTAAGGTCAAAATTCACATGTTTCAAGGCCCGTATACCTTATCGAGCTCGATGGGCAAGTGGGAAGCTTTTCATACACCCAAATGGGGTGCAGATGGGTGTCTTGTATGGTCTGGAAAGCCCGGCATCTCATCTAACTATCGGCCCATAAAGCTCGGTTTTCTTCTACGGTCCTTTCTAAAATCCTATTCAAACCACGATTGGAGACCGGCATTGTGGGTGATCTGGCGGTAGAAGGCGGTGAGAGTGGCCATATTTAGCCATAACCTTAGCCAATTGTTCATTACAAAATGGGTACGCGATGATTGATGATACGGAGTGCTCGGTCAATGGAAAACAAGTTCTTGAAGAACTTAGCACTACTCGAGTCATTGGTGGGTAGGGCCTTAGCAATGATTGGACAAGTAGTCGGCGACGAGATATATATTACCCTATGAAGGCGGAAATGGTCCCGTAAAATCGATGCCCCAAGCGTCGAAAATCTCACTTGAGACTTGAATAGCATTTTCGCGGTATTTCGTCTTTTCATGAAATCTTCCCTTGAAGTTGGCATGAGTCACATGCTGCAACCAAATCATGGGCATCTTGATGGTAGGCCAATAAAACGAGAATCAAAAACCTTTTTAGCGGTGTAGCTTGCACCATAGTGGCCTCCTGTGGGTCCGTTATGGAAAGCATTAAGAATATCGGGGACACAGCCAGTTACTTGATCCACACAATCTTAAACAAGTAGGGGTTGAAATAATGCTTAACATCCTTAAAAAACTTTTCTTTTGTTGGGACTGACATCCCTTTCACAATAGAAGTTCATGGTAATTTTAAAAGTCGGCAAACCATGGGGTGTTTAGGTCTTTTAGCAATCATACCAATTCTCGAGAGAAAATGTTTAAGTGATTTCCTTGTTCGAGCACACTTTGATGGGGATTCGAGTCTAGAAAGGTGCGGCAGACAAGGTTCCGCTTTCAAAGAATGGTAACATCAAACTCTTGAAGGAGGATAACCACGAAAGTAATTGGGGCTTAGCATCTTGTTTTGCCAAAAGGCATAAGAAGCGAGAATGGTGGTATACACTATGGTCTTCGATAAGACAAGGTAGGGTCTAAATTTCTCGAAAGCATAAACAACGGCCAATAATTCTTTTGATAGTTGTGTATGGCTGTGTTGGGCCTCAGACAATGTCTTACTCGCATGTTCAGAATTTTGTTTAGAATTTAGAGAAGAAGGTGAATCAGAAGAAGTATAAGGGTAAGAGTTGCCAATTTTTGAGTTGTTAGCAAAACCAAGAACCTATTGAGCGTACTCCTCACAAGAAACATCAATTACATCGATTCGATTGATGGAAGCATCGTCGAAACTTGAGGAGTACCTTGACGGTTGGTTAGTGTTGAGCGTTCACGGCTTCTTTGTTTACTCTCCATAATCTCTCCTTGAACACATCAATTAAGGCCGCGATGGGTCCTCGAGAAACACCTCCCAAGAGGAGGGGTACTGGGGATCGGCATCAAATCACTACAACAAAATCCGTAGGAAAATGGAATTGCCCACTTTGTGAAGACATCCTCGGCTACACGATTAGCGGGTCATAGAGCGATCGGCTGGCTTCGAGAATCATGCACGTTGGGGAAAGTGGGGCAATGAAAGCTTCTTTTATATGATAGCGGAACCCAGTTGATGCTGGCGCCAAGATGCGGCCAGTAGACATGAACTATTCTCTGAAAATCACACGAAATGAGGAACTTGCGGGGTCACCTAACTTTTCGAGGAAGTTTCTTAAGGATAATCGCCAAAAATTCTCATTGAGGCGTCTTAGCAAGCTCATATAATTTCTCCTTGTTAAGTAAGCAATCCTTAATCATAGAAGCAAGTTTGGCATGAGGAAGGGCATACATGGCCCGTCTCCACATTCAACTCTTTGAATATTTAGAAAAGCGTTTCCATTTGATGATTATACTTTTCAGAGTTTAGTCTTTAAGGCAGACGGATATGGGATAGGCGGTTTGGTTAGATTTCTTTACATCAGCGGGGAGCATCTTAGACAGGAGAATCTTGGACAGCGGTGGGTTATCGGTTACATCCACTTATTAGTAAGAAGCACCGGGTCCTTTGTCACCCCGGTCTCACGGTCTACCACCCCTTATTAGTAGGAAGCATCGTAAGCTACACCACTTCGGGTAGTGATTGCTTTCATATCACCTCTAGGGTTAGGAATGCATTATTACTCGGAAGAGTACCGGAACCCGAGGGTTGAGAAGAAGAGGTAGAAGGTTGATTTGATTGAAAGAAACTAGCCAACATATTCCTCATTTTATTCATATGCTTATTACTCTTAGCTTCAATCTTATTGCTCAATATGTTGATTTGACTATGCATCGTTTTAATGGTATTGTTGGTGCTCTTGACGTAGTTTGCAAAATCGTGATTCGGAGCAACTTGATGAGGTGGTTGATATTGTTGTTGAGGAGGTTGAGGGTGTTGTTGGTAAACTTGAGGTGGAGGAGCTTGGTAGTGTTGATTACCATGATTAATGTTAGCTCCTCGGTTTTGATTAACATTGTGGTTACCATTGAAACGGTTTTGATTTTGGTTTTGGTGTTGAGGTTGGTTGAAACCGGGAGGTCCGAGATAATTGTTTGAACGGTAACTAAGAAGATTTCGATCTCCTTGCGGTTGATTATAGTTTCCCGTAGCAGCATAAACATTCTCTTGAGCGTAGCCACCGGTGGCTGGGCACTAGGAATAAGAATGTGGACCTCCGAAAGTCTCACAAGTCGGTTGTACCACTTTCACTTGTTGACTTTGATTATTAAGATGCAATTGGTACATTTTCAACAAAGTCGTGGATAAATCATCAACTTTCTTATGAAGATCAGTGTCATGAGAGGAAGATGTATCTGATCTAGATGACTCCCCTTATTAGTAAGAAGCACCGGGTCCTTTGTCACCCCGGTCTCACGGTCTACCACCCCTTATTAGTAGGAAGCATCGTAAGCTACACCACTTCGGGTAGTGATTGCTTTCATATCACCTCTAGGGTTAGGAATCGTATTACTGGGAGGTCATAGGAACGAGGGTTGAGAAGAAGAGGTAGAAGGTTGATTTGATTGAAAGAAACTAGCCAACATATTCCTCATTTTATTCATATGCTTATTACTCTTAGCTTCAATCTTATTGCTCAATATGTTGATTTGACTATGCATCGTTTTAATGGTATTGTTGGTGCTCTTGACGTAGTTTGCAAAATCGTGATTCGGAGCAACTTGATGAGGTGGTTGATATTGTTGTTGAGGAGGTTGTGGGTGTTGTTGGTAAACTTGAGGTGGAGGAGCTTGGTAGTGTTGATTACCATGATTAATGTTAGCTCCTCGGTTTTGATTAACATTGTGGTTACCATTGAAACGGTTTTGATTTTGGTTTTGGTGTTGAGGTTGGAGGAAGTCAGGATAATTGTTTGAGCGGTAGCTAAGAAGATTTTGATCTCCTTGCGGTTGATTATATAGTTTCAGTAGCAACATAAACATTCTCTTGGCGTAGCCACTGGGTTTGGGCACTAGGAATAAGAATGTGGACCTCAATCTCACAAGTCGGTTGTACCACTTTCACTTGTTGACTTTGATTATTAAGATGCAGGTACATTTTTTTCAACAAAGTCGTGGATAAATCATCAACTTTCTTATGAAGATCAGTGTCATGAGAGGAAGATGTATCTGATCTAGATGACTCGCCCCTCTCAGCAGAAGAATCCCAATAATTATGATGGGCAGTGATGTTCTCGATAAGATCATAACATTCTTCAGGACGTCGTTTCATGAAAGTTCCACCAAATGGCCACATTGATCGTGTCACGGTGTCTCAGCGTCAAACCATTATAGAGGGACGGTGACAAGTTGCATGATTCGGAATTATCAGGTCGACATTTTGGTTCCGACTTCAAACAAAGATTAAAGTGGGGTTCTTGCCGGAAATTGTTGATATCATTTCTCAATTTCGTCACCATCGATGGTGGAAAGTACTGCGAAACTTAGAAACCATTTCCTCAAAGGTATGAATCGAATTCTTGAGTCGATCAAACCAAAGTAGCATGATGAGTCAAAGAGTATGGGAAGAGATAGAGATGAAGAGTCGCCGGAGACCCCATTTTGTTTCATACTCACTGTGGCGGTAGAAATTTGTCAAGATGCTTGTTAGCATCATCACCCATAAGTGAAATTGACAACTATTCTTCACTTGTTCAATCATATGATGTTTCAAGCTAAAATTCGTAGCTTGAATATTAGGTGAACAATGAGTCCTCCCTCCGTTACATGGTAGGTTGACATAAGCTCCTCCATGGATTCGGAGATCGGAACTACATTTTGATTAGCGGGAGGAGGATCGGGACGGGAGCGGCGTGGTACATGATTAGCGACCATATCGCTTCGAGTGCGTTTGATTATGAAGTCGTCTTGATTGAACGAGTGCACATGAACTAAAAACAAAAATCCAAAAATCAAAATGGAAAAATAATTTTGAAAAAGGAAAATCTTTTTGGTTTTTATATTTAATAAAACTTTTGAAAACAATCTTTTGAACCGTCAGCGTCAGCATGTTCCGGTAGCTCTCTAAAATACCTATGGAGCAAAGATGGATCTTTGATGCAATTTAATGCCAAACTTCCTTATACCCGTGTATAGGTTGTACCTTCAAGGTAGCGTACGCAATAATAGGCGTTTGATTTCTTTTGTTGGTTTTAATTTTATGGTTTTGTAAACACTCTGGAAGAATGTTTTGGTTTTAGATGTTTTGGGTTTTCAAAAGATATTCAAAACAATTAACTTCACTCGAGGAAGGATCTTAAAATGCCTTAGTCGAGCGAATCGAAACTCACTACATGCCCTCTCGTGGTAAAAATTGATTCTTAGGAAAGAGATCAATAATAGAGAATTGTAGTATATGGGTAACTCAAACGTATTAGGTTTGAGCACCGAGATCGTTCCAAACGAGGGATGAATGGAGTTTAACAACTCACATCGCGTTTATCGGGATTTGAATGTGAAAAGGGGTAATTTTGATGATTTCTACACTACGGGGCAAGGAATAATAAAGTGAAGCAATTAAGGGAACTAAATCTTATTATGCAAACAAGAATTTATGACTAATTATGCAAATTAACAAGTAAAATGCAAATTACGAATTAACTAAAACGTGATTTAAATGCACACTAATCTAAATTAATCCCTAAAAGTGATCTAAAAATTATTCTACAATTAAAATGCAATTTAAAAGTTATCTAAAATTTAAAACTAATTTTTATGATTTTTCTTGAATTTTTTTGAATTAAAAACTAATTTTTAACTTTGGGTTCTTTTCTCCTTCACGTAACCACTTTGTTCTCGACCTTTGCCTTAACATACTTTTTTTTTTTGGGTAAAGGGGTTGTACCCGGTGAATATATTAATCAAAAAATAAGTTAATTACTAGATGAAGAGAAGGATGATCCTCTCTTTCCCCAAGCTTAAACAGCAGAAAACTACATGACTTAAACACACTTAAGTCATGACTACTACTTACCTAATAAACAACTACAATGAAATACACAAACTTGAGGACCAGTGCGTTCTTGTTCAATCCGGCTTCGTTGAGTTAACTTCCAGCCATGAATATTCCAAATCTTCGTCCTCTCCACAGGGGATTATTCTTGAAAAGAATTGTGGTTAACTTCAACCGACTACTTCAACAATAGTTTCACACATCTTGTTTACACTTCTATCACCTTTAGCATATAAACGGTTATTACGCTCTCGCCAAATGAAGTAAGATGACGCTGCCTTGACATACTTTCTTATTTGTTCGCATGCTTTAGTATTCTACTTAAGATCATCGCCTTTTCCAAACCTTCTTCAACTGAAATCACACCACGCTCCTTGTTATCTTCAATTTCTTTCTTCCTTTCTTTTAACTTAACTAACTCAAGATTCCTCATATCGACTTTATCTCGGTCCAGTCTTTAAGTGTCAACTTCAGAAGTTTTAGTTTTTGCATAAACACAAAACTACTCCAACCATCTATCTCGTTTTTTTGTTTTCCCACCAGACTCCAAAAATCTGGTTCCTTCAACCAGTAGTCTTTAAATTTGAAAGGTTTTGGACCCCAACCCTTATTTTCGCGCTTAAAAATTAAAGAAATATGATCAGAGAACTCCTTATCTTGCGATATCAAATTCCATTGTTTCCACTTACTTAAGATGTCAACAACTTTATAAGAACAATTGGATTAGTATTTTTCCAAATCTTTATTGTCAACAACTTTTCTTATTTGGAAAGATAAAGATCACCTTTTTTTGTAGACAAATGTTTTGTCCATTCATTCTGGTAGCTTTGTTGAGTTCTAAGAGAATTCACCAAAGAAACCGTTATGGAAATTTGTTATTAATTCTTAATTTTTTATATTAGTTAAAAAATAATTTTATTAATACTTATTCTCCAAAGAAACCGTTATGAAAATTTGTTATTAATTCCGTTATGGAAATTTGTTATTAATTCTAAAGAATAAGTATTAATAAAAGTATTTTTTAACTAATACAAAAAATTAAGAATTAATAACAAATTTCCATAACGGTTTCTTTGCTGAATTCTCTTAGAACTCAACAAAGCTACCAGAATAAAAGCATGCCACTAGCAGTTATACAATTTATTTATAGATAGTGGGATATATAAATGATAACCATTTTTCTTCTTGTGTCTATGTGGGATGGGAGTTAGCAATTTTCAAGACAAAAACAATGAAGTACCCACCTTTTCTCTCAAGTCATGCTTGTGTTTTATTCTGGATTTACTTTGATTATTGATGCTAAGCTCAATGATAATCACTAAGCAATTAAATACAAATCCTCCATGGAGTACTCTATCACCCACACCAAAATTCATTCCTCGAAACAATAACAAATCAAGTAATACAAAATTGTGAAATCACTACAAAAGTTAAGTATCATTTTGAAAAGCAATGACGAGATTAAAAAACGACAAACATTTAAGAGCTATAACAGCGCTAAAACATAAGTTTTGTTAAGAAAAAGGTGCTAACCCTTGAATTCTGCAACTCCAACATTTTGTTAGGAGATCAGCAACATTAACAAGTGGTTATTAGATTTTTTATGTGTTATTCATTTCTATCGAAAAAAATAAGCTGGTTAATAAATACAAAGCCAACAATCGACAAATTAACGTGCTTTTAGATCATATAAACCACTACACCTGACATATCGAGAATCAGATAATTTAATACGAGGCTTAATATATTGTTTATTTGTGTACATGCTCATGACCATCATAGAAACAAATTACAGAAAATCTGAAATTACTTAATTAAATATCAATTTAGTGACAATGGCATACACTTTGAGTTACACTCTTAAAGGCTGATGCAAGTCTCACTTTCTTTTTACCGACTATAAGTTTGTCCAAGAATGAATTAAATTAGGCTAGTATACATGACTACCAACGAACACACCAGATTAATAATAATACCACAAACATACCAGATCCATAATCTATTTTAATTCACACAAATGACAACAAAGCTTGTCAATTAATGCAATTGAATACAGAACGCCAAGCTTTATGAACTATCTTTTTAACGCCTGTCTCACTGTTTGAAACAGAAAGAGATTCATGTACGATATCCATTATGTTAATAAGACCTACTCCATAATTTTTCTTCGAATGTGGTTTTTGCTTTGATGAACTTCCGTTTATACCCCGGTTGCAGTATCGCTAGTTGTGAAGCCATTACTGCAGTAGCTTGAAGTGCAGCAAGCCATAAGCAACTACAATACGCACTAAAACCTTTCATCGTCATATGTTTGAGGCCATCATTTTCGATTAAACAGTCATCATCCGGTCAAACTGGTGCCATGGCAGCAAAACAACAGGCCATACCTCGGCTCCAAATGACAAATCACCGGTTGCAGCAAAGTCCCGGTAAACTTGAAGTATGAATTACCGGTTCAAATCTTTCCATTTACTTGTATCATGTCATGGATCCTGAGTTCCGGGATCATGTGGAACCCATCCTTTCACTTTTCGAATTCCATTTCATCATGGCTAAACATTTGACTTTTCTTTGGTCCTCGAACAAAACAGCCCCCTGAATTCCGTTGAATGCTGAGTTCGATCTTCGGAAAGTATTCAAGAAGAGCAAAAGATGAA
Source organism: Chrysanthemum makinoi (assembly GCA_910596185.1). Classification (NCBI taxonomy): domain Eukaryota; kingdom Viridiplantae; phylum Streptophyta; class Magnoliopsida; order Asterales; family Asteraceae; genus Chrysanthemum; species Chrysanthemum makinoi. The sequence goes on along the minus strand of OU343224.1, from coordinate 360,057,491 downwards.
TGGAAATGAACATCATAAGTACACCACATGATTTGGATTTAAACATATAAAAAGCTACCAACATTATCACAATCATCATTTGGATTTAAACACCTTCTAAACATAAAAAGGTTATTTAAAGTTGAATGCATAACAAGGGAACTTGGTGACAGTACTATCCATATGCAAATTTAAATCGTTTATCACTAATTTTATTTTGATTATTAATATTAAGTTCCATGATAATCAATAATCGACGATGTAATTAGTACAAAGCCAATGTTTCTTAAACTCAATTAAACAACTGGATTAGTATTTTTTCCAAATCTTTATTGTCAATAACTTTTCTTCTTATTTGGAAAGATAAAGATCACAAAGTAGTTAAAAAAAAGAAAAATCAGCCACTAAACGCACCCTTTGAGTTCTTGATAAGAATAATCTGTATATAGTTATAAAGAAGATGATCTCATATGAATTTCATAATTTAGAGTGATTGTTGTAGAACATTTATAAAGATAGAAAGAGTTAAGATCTCATGTTAAGAAAAGTTCGAAACTTTTTTTTTTAGACAAATGTTTTGTCCATTCTTTCTAAAACTTAGAAAGAATATTACTAAAAGTATTTTTGTAACTAATATAAAAAATTAAGAAGTAATAACAAATTTTCGTAATGGCTGATTTGCTGACTTTCTAAGAAGTCAACAAAGCTAACGTATACGAAAGCATGCCACTAACACTTAAACAATTTATTTGAAGACAATGTGATATATAAATGATAACCATTTTTCTTCTTGTGTCTATGTGGGATGGGAGTTAGCAACTTTCATGACAAAAACAATAGAGTACCTATCTTTTCTCTCAAGTCATTTTTGTGTTTTATTCTAATAAGTACCATCCATATGCACATAAAGATCATTTATCATCTGGAATTACTTTGATTATTGATGCTAAGCTCAATGATAATCACTAAGCAATTACATACAAATCCTCCATGGAGTAATCTATCACCCACACCAAAGTTCATTCTTCCAAACAATATCAAATCAAGTAATACAGAATGTGAAATGACAACAAAAGTTAAGTATCATATCAAACATCATTGACAAGATTAAAAACAATTGTCAAACTTCTAAGAGCTAAAACCGGGTCAGAACATAAAAATTTGTAAAATAAAAAGGTACATGTCAAACAAAAAATTGAGATGGTTATTAGTTTTTTTTACGCATTTCTCCTTTCTGTCAAGTATGCTTTTAGAATATAAATCACTAAACCCGATGTACCGAGAATCAGGTAAATTATGGTATAGACTATAGATTAGCCGGTAGGAACATTACTACTTGCTCAGTTAGATAGTGTCATTCTCTGTCAAGGTCCGATGTAAACAATTGCTAATGATGATGCTATATTCATATAATCACTTAAGTATTGTGACTACTTAGTCTACTAGGGTACCCAAGAGAACAAACATCAATTTATTATGAGGATTGAGGCTTAGTATAATAGAATCGATTTTAAGATACTTTACCACTGGTCATAACTAGAATGTAACTCACATTAATGTGTGATTTGGAAACTCCCTAATGTTGTAGAATAGTCACTCAAGCATAAACCGACAGTTTTACCACTTGTCATTTTTAACTAGTACTCTGACTAACCAGAAAGCGAATGGAATTCCTTTTTGTATTCCATTTATGGAATCTCCGAAATCATGGTAAGCTTACTTTCTTTGCATAGATGCAAGTCAACAAGTATAAGTCACGCAACCATTAGCAATTAATTTGCATAGTTAATGCACAACCAATTGTTAACACCACAAACAAGTTTTATGATAAACTAAGTATAGTTATAATATCTTGAGAGTTTAATTAGTGGTAATTTCAGTTTATGGTATTTTAGTAACGGATTCGTATGTATATATTGACGAATCATGGGTAATCTCATATTTTTTCATAATGATAGCGAGAAACTAGTGTTCGCGTATTGTGTTGGAGAATAAAGCATTGCATTTCATATCTAACATAACGAACAAATAAACCATAAGAGATAGTTTAATAAACAAATAATAATTATATAAATTTAGAAGGGAGAAAAGCAAAAAAAAAAAAAAAAAATCTAAAAGCCTGCGATCCTATTAAATAAATTATATAAAATTTATTGTCTCTTTCTTTCTTCTTAGGAAGATAAATATCACAAATTAGTGAAAAAAGAAAAATCAACCACTAAACGCACCCTTTGACTTCTTGATAAGGATACTTTATATGCTTAAAAACGAAAACAAAAGGTGACCGCATATGAATTTCATAATTTAGAGTACGTGTAGAAGAAGAAGATTTATTAAGTTATAACAAAAAAGTTAACCCGATGTACCCACAATCAGATAAGTTATTGTGTAGATTAACCAACCTAGGAGGAATCATTGCTAATGATAATGCTATATTTATATAATAACGTGTATTGTGACTACTTAGTCCACTATTCGTAAAATTCTACTAACAAAATTAGAATCTAACTCACATAAATGTGTTATTTTGAAACTTGCTAATGAACATGAGAGGATCTCTATCCTTGTAGTATACTCACTTAAGCATAAACCAACACTTTTACTACTGTTCATTTTTAACTAGTATCTTACTAACGAGAAAGCGAATGGAATTTTGTTTTATAAAATTTTGTTCTTATTCACTAACCTTTGCGTGTGGACTATTGAAATTCTGAGTGGAGATAGTTTTTGAGCATTTCGTCATCGATTTTCCGTTTTAGTGCGTATGCTTGGGGGTATGAACTTGATAAGGTTGATACTATCCATATGCACATTAAAGATCGTTTATCTTCTAAATTTATTTTGCTTATTGATACTAAACTCCATGATAATCAATAATCAACGATGTAATTAGATACAAAGATCCTCCATGGAGTACTCTATAACCGAATAGCGAATGTTTCTTAAACTCAAATTAAACAATTGGGTTAGTATTTTTCAAATTGATTGTTGTCAACAACTTTTCTTTTTATTTAGAAAGACAAAGATCAATTTTTTTTTCTTTTTTATTTTTTTTAAATCAACCACTAAACGCACTCTTTGAGATTTTGATAAGAATAATGTATATAGTTAAAACAAAAACAAAAGATGATCTCATATGAATTTTATAATTTAGAGTGCTTGTTGAAGAAGATTTATAAAGTTATAATGAAAGAGTTAAGACTTCATATTTAAAATAAAAAATAAAAATAATAAAAAATTGCATATATATCATTCGAAATTTCGTATATTTGCATATTCTACAAATACAAGTTTTGATCATGATTGTACAATGCAGGTTAAACATGTTTTGATTATATATGCAATTGCTCATAAACAAATTTGACACCTTTTTTGTTGACAAAGGTTTTGTCTAGTATTTTGAAAATTAAGAAAAAAATATTTGCGATATTCTAAAATTAAGTAAAAATAGTAAAAAAGGAGAGACTTAATGTCAAATTTTCGTTTCAGTTCAGAAGTGGTCCTACTAGAACACACAAGGAACCTATACGAAAGTATGACACTAACTTTCTCTTGGCAAGCACTTAAGTTTTGATCGTGATATGCAATCTGAGTTAAGCGTGTTTTGATTATATATGCATTGCTTGCTCATAATCAAATTCGACGCCTTTTTTGTAGACAAAGGTTTTGTCTAGTATTTTGAAAATTAAGAAAAAAATATTTGTCCGGTTTTCTAAAATTTAAGTAAAAACAGTAAAAAATGAAAGACTTAATGTCAAATTTTCGTTTCAGTTCAGAAGTGTGTCCTACTAGAACACACAAGAAACCTATACGAAAGTATGACACTAACTCTATACACACAAACAATAAATTGTTTGACAATGTGATATATAAATGATAACCATTTTCCCTCTTTTGTCTATGTGGGAGGAGAGTTAGCTTTTCCATCAACTATGCTTGTTTTTTATTTAAATAAGTACCATTCATGCGCATATTAAAGATCATTTATCTTCTCAATACACTACAACGTAGAATTCAGTCTTCCAAACAATACCGAATAGAGTATATATAGAACTTGAAATCAGTACAAAACGTTGTCAAGAAAAAGGTACATCTCAAACAAAATTGAATGGTTATAAGTTTTTTTTACGTTTCTAAGGATTTGATGTTAGGGTGTTGCTCTATTACAAATTAAGAAAATAAAATTTGTGTTTGATTAATATAAAGGAAATTTTGGCTCGTTAAGGGGTGCTAAGCACCCACTAGTCACCATACTAGCTTTGCCCTAATTTCTGTCAAATGTGATTTTAGCTTATAAACCACCAAACCCGATGCACCAAGAATCAGATAAGTATGGTATAGATTAGCCAGCCTACCGGGAACATTATTACTTGCTCAGTTAGATAGTTGTCATTCGCTGTCAAGGTCTGATCGAAATCATTGCTGATGAAGATGCTATTCATATAATTACTGAATGTGTGACTACATAGTCTACTAAGTTTGTCCAAGAATGAAATGAATTAGATTAGGCTAGTACATGACTACCAACGGACATACCAAATCAACAATAATCTTCCCATTTTAAGGATGACCCCATATAGATTACATGAAAAAACTCATCATTCTTATTGGTTAGTTCCCGAAAGCACAAAGGACAACAAAACCATTGAGTGGCATGTACATTCAAGCACTTGGCTTGGCTTTGTGATCTAACATCTGTCTCAGTGATTGAAATTGAAGGAGATTGATGAACTCTGACCAGCAAGAGCAACGGTAACCGCAACGACACTATCATCATTGACAAAATCACCAAACACATTCCTTGCAACCTAAACCGCCTCACGTGTGCCGAGTATTTAATATACTTAATATTAACGGTCACCGGTGTGCAGACGCGGTGGTTGACGAACGGAATTTACCGTTAACGCAGGTTCAACCAAGGTTGGGCGGATTGGGTTCACCCGTCAGGTTGAATAGGGTTTTAAATCATATCAAACTGAGCTTTAATTTTTATACATTATATCCTTCTTAAAAAATTATACCTCGGATCGACTCCTTATAAAAATGTTTTTGAGATGACGATCAGTTGATTTTTGGGTCAGGTGGATGAAATATTGAAAATGATCAATTGGTATAATACACGTCTCATATGTTTTATCGGGGAAATCATCATTTTCGATTAAACCGTCATCATCCCGGTCAAATTGGTCCATGTAAGCCATGGCAACACAAGGCCATATCTCGGCTCCAAATGACAAATCACTGGTGGCAACAAAGTCCCGGTAAACTTGAACTACACATGTCGAGTTCAGATCTTTCCATTTGCTTGTATCATGTATGTTGTATGCGTTAATTTTTTGGGCCAAGGATCATGAGTTCCGAGAACATGGGTAACTGCTCCTTTGACTTTTCGAATTCTCAGCTAATAATTTGACTTTTCTTTCGTCTTCGAACAACACAACCCTCGGGAATTCCCATTGAATGATGAGTCTGATCTTCGGAAAGAGTTCAAGAAGAGCAAAAGATGCATAGAAATGAACATCATAAGAGATATATATTACATGTGATTTATATCATATGTGATTCTTACCACATGTAATCTTTATCACATGTGATTATAGAAGTTTGATAAATAAAGTGCTCTATTCTAGAATCTATATACAATGTGTGTTACATGTTTAGAAAATCATGAATATGTACTTTGCAGCGCAAAAAGCGGGGAAACTCGTAATTTATACGCAATTAATTATGTCAATTTTAATACAGTTGTTTAATGTTTAGAATTTCAAATAATTGTTAAACCACATGTGATATATTATATAAAAAAAAAAAAGTTGAAAACAAAACATTAAAATAGAACGAAAACTTTTATTTCATCAAAAGTATATGAAAATGTCCGTCTATGAAAAACGGTATAATTTATTTTGGTTGACGGTAAACGATTTATGAAATATTTAAATAATAAAAAGATAGATGCAATTACATTTTTTAATTAAATTATTGCCTAATCTTCCTCCTTTTTCTCAATTGAGAAAAGAGTGATGAGATTTGAAAACTTATGGTGCGTAAAAAAAACTAAGGCTTGATACCAAATTTTCGTGCATATCGGCTTGGACAGTTCTTGAGGACTAACCAAAGCAACACACACGAAAGCATGATGCTAACCCTGAAACAATAAATTTGTTGACCACATGTGATCCCGAATGCACAAATGTTAACAAAATGAATGGTGTCAGCATGTGCAATTGAATATAGAACGGCTCAAGCACTTGACTTTAGGAACTATCTTTTTAGCGCCTATCTCCTGTCTCAGTGTTTGAAACTGAAGGAGAAATGATAACCGCAACGACACTCTCATCATGTCCATCATCTCCATACTTACACTCCACATTCTCACCACCAAACACATTCCCTTGCAACCTTAACCGCCTCACGTGCCGATTTCTACATTATATGATATACTTAACTAAATCAATCATTATCACCAATTTTTTGAAAACCGGGTTTGTAGCCAACAAGGCCGAGTCACCGGGTCAGCCTGTTATATGCAAAAAACCAAACAGCTAATACACATGTCTAAACAACCGTTATTCTGCTGCATTATTAACATTATTTTAGCTGTAGAAATCATTTACTCAAAACCGGTTCGACCAAGGTTGTTTGGGCCAGAACTTGTTCGACCGGTTTACCCGGCCAGGTCGAACTAGGCTTTTATCACATCAAACTAAGCTTAAATTATATTACACATTATACCAACTTATCATTTGTTGAGATACTTTTTTAGTTGATTTTTGGTCAGTGTAATTAGTTATTAGTTACAGTTGTGTAGATGGGAATTAGCAAATGTGTAGATGAGAAAATATTAACAAATGTGTAGATAGTTGTTGAACATATAAATGAAAACCATTTTCCTTCTTTTGTCTATGTGAGATGGGAATTAGCATGTCTTTCATGACAAAAATAATAAGTACCTTTCACTGAAATGTGTTCATAGCCAAAGTTCACGTTGTAGCATATTTTACGTCGGCAACCACTTACATTTGTAAAGTTCATCTGAATTCATAGTTACGTTATTCTAGCACTCTCATATGGTTCTTTAGTACGATTGGTTTGTTAATACTCTTCAAAAAATACACTTTTTTGCAACCAACAGCAACCTGTGGCCAACGATAACCAAGTTGCATCGCAACATCTTTTTTAATCAGTTGTATCATACATTTCTTATTGAAATATGGGTTATCCAATCCAGCACCTATGAATCAAAAAGTTGCTATTCGATTTTTCTCTTTCCGCTTACATAAAACCTAACTGATGCAATCTCTGTGAAAGCTAAGATCATATTCAACAACAATGACAAGAAACAAGACATAAAATGGGCTTCATGTTGTTCTGAGGGGTGTTTGTTTAAGCTTATTGTGGTTGAGATTATTTGATTTATTAATATTTCATAAATAAGCCTAAGTTTTCAGCTTATTTCAAGACTGTCTTACATATAAGTTTATCATCGATGGCTATAAACATATCCAAATAAATCGGAAAATTGAGGCTTATGAAATATAAGTTGAAACACAAATAAACTCATAGAGACACATAAGCAAAACAAACACCAAGAGATGTAAGGGTAGGACAGTTGGAGCATGTATAATGTAACACAGATAAAGGGTATATGAGATCACTACCCAAGTCGATTGGTTAAACAAGTAGCCGGAGGTGTTTGAATAACACAAACTTTAAAAAAAAATATATATATATATATATATATATATATATATATATCGAGAGAGAGAGAGAGAGAGAGAGAGAGAGTCTTGATTCAGAGAAAAAAGTGTAATTAGAGAGAAGTGAGAAAAAAGATAGAATTCTATTTTGAAGCATCTCAAACTTGAGGGTAAGTTTTGAAGCCACACATGCCCCCTTACACACCCACCACCCCATAAAAAAATTTTTTTGGGCAAAAATTTTTTTCGAAATTTATAAGCGTGATGGTGGAAACGCCAAATCTGGTTATAAATCGTCTTTTAAAGCTCCTTCTGCTGCGATTCGAAAATAAAAGATATCCATGGGTTAACAGAAAGCGTTTTGAATTAGAACCTTCACCTTTGTGTATGAGAGATTTTCAAATGATTCAATAAGTTTATTTTATTAATCACATGGTTAATATACAATGAAATCAATTATCTTAACATGTTTCAAAGTTATTTTTGTTTACTTTTCATCAATTCCGATGGTTAATATGGGCATTATCCCATGATATAGGCATGTATAAGAATCTTGACCTTCACTTATTACCATCAGTCCAGGTTGTACAACTAATGCCTTATAGAGTATAGTCGCTAAGTTATTGCAGTATGTTATAGGAGGTAATGATGATCGTTGTAACTACTTTTTGGCTAGTTTGTAACTACTGGCTAAGTTGGGTGCATCTCGGTTATAAAATTGGTGCATAATAGTTATAACTACTTTTTATTGTGATTCACAAATATAAAAGGTGCATCAATGCATATGATTAACTTATTTGAAAGTTAGAACCGCGCCTTTGCGTATAAAAGAGATTTTTAACTTATTCAACACGCTTATTTTATTAATCACATGGTAATACAATGAAATCAATTATTCTAACATGTTTGAGTTATTTTATTAATCCACATAGTTAACATACATTTCCACAATTATTAATATGCACTGCGTTATCGAATATGACAAAGCATTCTGGTATTTCTGGTAGCTCCATCTCTAGTTGTACAACTAATGCCCTTAAAGAACATAGTATACTAAGTTATTGCAATGTTATTGAAGCCATATTAGTAACAATAGTTGGGTGCATTCGGTTTATAAAATTTGGTGCATCATAGTTATAACTAATTTTTATAATGTGATATAAAATAAAAGGTCAAATTATAAAAATTTGGCGGAAAATTTTGTTTTGGCCCCAGAAAAAAATTTGTGGGGAAAAAAAAAATTAGGGGTGGAGGTGGGGTGGGGAAGGTGCAGTACAAAACTAGCTTAAGAATGAAGGAAAATACAATTAGGTTCACTTGTAGTTTGGTGTGAAAAAGGGAGGAGGAGGGGGTAATCCGATGGTTGAGATTACTTTTCCCACTTTTCTTTGAGATCAACTAAATGATCCGATATATATATATATATATATATATATATATATATATATATATATATATATATATATATTATTATAATCAGAAACCGATCTTGGCGCCACCTCTTGCCACATAATCAAATTTCATGCCCGCGGCATTTTGGTCCAAGCTAAGCAATTAATTGTTAATTTTTCGAATTTTATTATTTCTATTTGTAATTTAGGATTAATATTTTTGAAAATTGTTTTATAAAAAGTATCCTTGCAAGGATTGAACCTTGGTTGTTTTGTTAAATAACTTCCACTTGTTGCAAACAAGATTATTTTGATAATTATATATATAATATAAATGTAACCAATTATGTAGGAGAATCCTACAACTTTGGTAACCCTAATAAAACATATCACGATTTTTTCAATTCATTCATAATATATTTTTTCTCAGACCCTAATATCATATTCATTATCCTACCGCAGTGCAAGAGCAAAAATCTACACAATCACATGCACACACATAACACATATGTCAATGCCAAGGTAAGGTTATCTCATATGCCATGATGAATTATAAATTAGTTTCAAATGCTTTTATTGATTTTGATTTATGATGTTTATAATCACATGCTTTGTTACTTATTTATTTATTCAAATTTCAGAGATCTATTAATCCAAGATGTTTTTAACAAGGTAACAACAACAACCTACACATTTTCTAAGGATGAGTGTTATCATGATTTGGTTAAGTATTTGTTGATGGTTAGTGAGAGAGACCTAAGAACCTAAAAGTAGAGCCCAGAGCTCATTTATGTGTATGCAGATTGATGAATCTAGCGAGATTGAGAAGTTCATTCTCATACCAGCGTAGCTAACCTTCATAATGTCAGTGATTGTTTGTTTGATTAATCATTGTATGAAGTTGCTCCGGTTATTATATAAAGGCGTGTGAAGGTAAATCTCATGATGATTGCTGAAATAGATAATGTCACATCACTACTGAATTATGTGTTTCATATGATTTTATATCGGTATAATCTCATCATCTCATTCATTTTGTTTTGTTGATACGGGTTAAAAAATACGGACGATAATGTACTGTCACTACCATGTTATGTGTTTCATATGATTTTTCTCATTCATTTTGTTTTGTTGATCTGAGGTTAAAAAATACACGGCACCACTTTGGATGATCTTGCTTCAGCTCCATCATTTGCTCAAGTATGTATACACTAATAATATAATTTCATGTGCTTCACAAAGTCTATAAAACATATGATGGGACATCCTAAATATGTATTACATTATGGTTTGCTTGGTCATGCATTATCGGGGCGGTTTCCGATCCATTTGTGGGTATAGAGTGTACAACATATGAAAATTCAAAAAGTGGCGAGAATATTAAATGTCTTAGTGAGTATTCAAAAAAAGAAAAGATCGTCTTTCTAAAGTTGTAAGGTAAAAGGATCATGAATTATGAACATTGCATTGACTAATTTGATACATGGCATAAATCAGTTAATGGACTTACGGTAATGTTGAATTCATCTCTGCACGGCTTTGTTTTAGGAATGGTAGGTGGAAAAATATGATATACCAGGGCTGGGAGCTTGCTCTCAGTGATGAAATAACTAAGTGAATGAACATATGATGGCTATGCTTGATGGTGAACAATATGATTTTATAGTTACGATTGAGAAAATGATACAAACATTGATTTCAACTTTGAAGAATCTATATGGACAACCTATTATGTGTTTGGAAATTGTCAGCGAGGTCATCTTGATGGCGAGGAGTCCATAGATGAAAATCATGAGTTTCGCGTTATAAAAGTTAAAAGCCAAGCGTTGACAAGATTTGATGATGCACAATGGTTGTACCATGCGGTAAATACTCAGCGACATTTGATATCCAGTTGTAGTGGCGGTTAAAATTTAAAATGATTCTAATTGGTGTAGATTTGGATTTTCATGTTATAATTTATAGTCATTAGTATGTTTAACTTTCATATTTTGTTTAGGGTACATAGATCACGGGCCGAGGTGTAGAAATTTTTGGCTTAGCAGCGGGAAGATTTATTGATGATTCTGACAATGAGGTCTCTGCTTGCAGTTTAGGTATGTTGTTACGGATGAAGCAAATAGAATGCTTGCTATGGGTCAATTGAATCTCATATGCTCTGTAGTTTGAAGTGTAAATTGAATCTCATATGATGTATTTATTTATCTTCAAGCTTATTATGATTTGTTTAAGTATCATAG
>OU343224.1:359884127-360046084 GCA_910596185.1 Chrysanthemum makinoi | reverse complement strand
CTCAATGTATAAGAAGAGAACTTCAGGGAACCTATATGAAAGCATGATATTGACCCAAACACGTTGAACAAGTAGACCATGTGGTAAATATATGATAATCATTTACAGTATCTTTTTCATCTGTGTGGGATGAAAGTTATCATGTTTTTCTTGACAATAAGGTAGTATCCATATTGTTTATCTTTTAAACTTACTTTGATTGTTAATACTACGCTCCATAATAATCAATAACTGGCGATGTAATTAGATACAAAAAATCCTCCATGGAGAACTCTATATACAACCGGATAGCCAATGTTTCTTAAACTAAAATGAAACAAAATTGAATGGTTATTAGTTTTTTTTACGCATTACTCGTTTCAGTGACAATGGCATAAACTTTAGTTGTGTTCATCAAAGCTGATGCAAGTCTCACTTTCTTTTTACTGATTATAAGTTCGTCCAAGTATGAATTAGATTAGGCTAGTATACATGACTACCCACGGACATACCAGCTAGATCAAATGAAAAAACACCTCGTTCTTGGCTTTATGAACTATCTTTTTAATACCTTTTTCGGTGTTTGGAACTGAAGGAGATTCATGACCAGCAAGAGCAACGATAACCGCAACGACACTCTCATCATTGACAATCTCATCAAGTCCATCATCTCCATACTTGCACTCGACATTCTCACCACCAAACACATTCCTTGCAACCTCAACTGCCTCACGTATGGATCTCTACATTATTTAATTTTTGTTGTACCCGGAACTGGTTCTACCAATGTTTTTTGGGCCGGAACCGGTTGGACCGGCTGACCCGGTCGGGTCGAACCGGGTTTTCATCGCATCAAACTGATCAGTTGATTTTTGGGTCATGTGGATGAAAGATTGAAAATGATCAGTTGGTATAATACATTGGGCTTTTGATTTGTATTTGGGTGACCCAAAGATTAAGTTTGTCTTGCTAGTGGGCCCAAGACTATTACTGTAAAATCATTGTTAATACTTTCAGTTGTTACATAAAACATGTAACTAACTAAAACACACATAACACACACTAATCACAGTGTTGTTCTATCGGCTTTTAGAGTAATAACGCTAGAAATAATACCAGATAAGATGTAGTGGAAGTGTTCAAAATCGTCACATAGATGCACATTTGAGTCAAAAACTTGCCATTATCAAGTAACTTTAACAAGAAAAACTATAAGGAAATTTGCAAAACTGTGACCCAAGGTGACACTTATTTCTTAATTGATTCAACTTTGTGGCATATAGATAAAACTAGGACTTTTTATATGACATGATGAGATGGTACTCACTTTAAATGCGAATTTTCAGTACATACCTCAAATTGCAAGCGGTCTCATGTATACATGTGACCGAAAGTGCCCATCCATTGTCCCAACTGAAATAAGACTTGTTCTATAGTTTTTCTTCGATTCTGTTTTAGCTTTAATGAATTTACGTTTAAATTTTCGACAGTTACATTATCGCCTATATGTGAAGCCATTGATGCAGTAGCTAGAAGTGCAGCAAGCCTAAGCAACCACAATACGCACTAACACCATGAATTGTCCATGTGTCATATGTTTGACAGGGGAAAGCATCATTTTCGATTAAGCAGTCATCATCCCGGTCAAATTGGTCCATGTAAGCCATGGCAGCACAAATTTCGGGTTCAGATCTTTCCATTTACTTGTATCATGTATGTTGTAAGCGTTCATTTTTCGGGCCATGAATCATGAGTTCCGAGATCATGCGTTACCACTCATTTGACTATTCAAAATCCATTTTTTCCATCAGCTAAAAATTTGACTTTACTTTTCGTCTTGAACAACAACAATCGCACTTCTTAAATGCTGAGTCTGATCTTCGGAAAGAGTTTAAGAAGAGTAAAAGATGCATAGAAATGAACATCATAAGAGATCTATATTATATGTGATTTATATCACATGTGATAATTATAGAGGTTTAGCATATAAACCGCTCTAATCTAAAATTTGATATACAATGTGTGTTACATGTTTGGAAAATCATGAATATGTGGTTTGCATTGCAAAAGGCTAAACTTCGTTATTTATACGCAAATAATTATGTCAATTTTAATCCAGTCGTTTAGTGTTCAAATTTTTAAATAATTGTTAAGCCACATGTGATATATTATGTAAATTTCCAATAACAAAAAACATGAAAACAAAACATTAAAAAACATAAACTTTTATTTCGTCAAAAAGCCCGTATGATAAAACGGTATAATTTATTTTAGTTGACGGTAAAAGATTCATGAAATATTTAATCAATAAAAAAGATAGATGCAATAGCATTTTTTAATTCAATTGAGAAAAGAGTGATGAGATTTGAAAACTTCTGGTACGTAAATGAAAGATCTTTTAATTAATATAAAAATCAAGGCTTAATACCAAACTTTCGCTTACTAATGAGGTTAGTTCTGGGACTAACCAAAGCAACACACAAAACATGATTAAACCTTGAAAGAATAAATTTGTTGACATTGTGATATATAAATGATAATCAATTATCCTCTTTTGTCTATGTGGGATGGAGGTGCCTAGCTTTTCTCTCGACGGATGCTTGTGTTGTATTCTAAAGTTAAGATTTATAAAGTTGGAACACCTTTTGTTACAAAACGTTTCCTCTATTTTTCTTAAGAGAATGAATTTAAAATACTTTTGCTGTTAAATTATTAAAAAAAATTAAGACTTCATGTCAAATTTTCGTAGTGAGGGTACGATGGTTTTGTTTAAACAACACCATACACCCAACATGAACGCATGACACTAATCCTAGAACAATAAATGTGTAGGCAGTTTGGAATATAAATGACAACCATATTTCTTCTTTTTTTCTATGCGGGATGGGAGTTGGCATGAATTTCATGACATACGCAATGAAGTAACTAGCTTTTCTCTCGAATGATGTTTGTGTCTTATTTCAATAAGTATCATACATATGCACATTAAACATCGTTTATCTTCTGGATTTACTTTGATCATTGATGCTAAGCTCATGATAATCACCAAGCGACGATGTAATTACATACAAATCTTCCATGGGAAACTTTATCACTCTCACACCATAGTTCATTGTTCCAAACTATATCACATCAAGTAAAACAAAACTGTGAAATCACTTTAAAAGTTAAGTATCATATTGAACAACAATGACGAGATAAAAAATGGCAACAAACTTCTAAGAGCTAAAACATGGTCGGAACATAAACTTTGTAAAAAAAAGGCACATGTCAAACATAAAATTGCGTGGTTATTTGTTTTTTTCAGCGCATTACTCGTTTCTAACAAATATTTTTTTAGATTATAGATAACTAAACCTGATGTACCGAGTATCACATAAATAATGGTATAGATTAACCAACCCACCAGGAACATTACTACTTGCTCAGTTAGATAGTTGTCATCCCTATCAAGGTCGGATCGAACCATTGCTGCCGATGATGATGATATATTCATATAATTACAAAAGGTAAATCTGTAGAAATCTTAACATTGATCACGACTTAAACCATAATATATTTGGTTATCACTTTTTGTTTTACTGAGCTACAAAGTGTAAATTTTTTCGAAAAGTGTTACTTTTTTAGTATGTGCAACACCCAGAATCATTTTCGTGTTACATTAGTTTAGCCTGAAAACTATTTATGGTGAAAGTTTTATTGATTACTGTATATAATAAAGAGAATTATAGCAACCCTATCGAAAGAAATTGTGCAACACCCAACGAAAAATCGTGAGTCCGTCCTTGAGCACACTACTTTGATAACAGATCTTCGTTCATGTTCAACCGTTGTTATAGTTGTTTATGAATATTACCAAATTTTTTGGGCAAATAAAAGTTTCAAAATCTTTTTAGTGCTTGCTAAGAAAAAATTACGTGAAGTCAAGTTATATATGAAAAATCAAAACTTTATCTCAAATTTCCATAAAGGTTATTTGAAGTTCTTTTTCCGAGAATGTATTAAGAAGCACTTCAAGAAACCTTTACTAAAGCAGAGGAATTTTCATTTGCTTACCTTTATTTTGATGCTTATCAATGGACAAATCCCCACCATCCATCTATTTTGATCTAATGGTGGGGATTAACCTAAAATTTAATATGTTTAACCTTAATTCTCCCAACTATATAAAGCATTTTCTTCTTATTTTTTTTCATTCGCTTCATTTTTTTCCACAGCAGTTCTGTGTGTTTTCTCCCACATGCTCTTATCATTTCCCTCCACAAAGTAGTTATTCCAATCAACTATTATCGTTTGATCATCACCAGTTGGATCACCATCACCATTCCAATCACCATCACCATTCCGATCATCATCTCATCATCACTTCCCAATCATATCATCCTTTTTTTTATATCTTCTTTTGATTTAAATGAACCGTTTATTTAGCCCGGTTGATTGATGTTGTTGCAGTTGATAATGTTGTTGATCGGTTGTTAATTATGTGGATCAAGTTGTTAACATTCATTCTTATTAAGTTGCACACCAAATGTTTGATGAAATGTGTAAGTGAAAAATGTTTGATAATCATGTTATCTTCTCATAATTCGCTTATTAATTAAGTTTGTTAGTTGAATTTTTGTTTTTAATGCATTTGAATGTTGTTTTTATGTCGATTGTTGTTCGTCACTTTATATATATGCGATGTAGTATCAGGTGATATTTGAAGTTGAACTGTATATGTGTATTATCACTAGTGATATTTGTATTCTCACTTGTGAAATTTGTTTATTTGATACTTTTAGTTTATGTTTTAGATTGTGAGTAGCATTAGGATTTAGTATGATATCATTTTGGGATGGGTGAATTGATGGAAATTTGATGCATGGAATGTGTTTGACAAAATGCCTAAGAGAGGGATGAAAAAGTTGAGAAGCAATCACATGTTCATGTTTGTCCATCATTTCATATATACCAAATCAAAAATATTTATTTGAATAAACAAGCTTTAGAGAATTAAGCAAAGTGCACTGTAGTTATTGTAAATGAGTAATCATATCCTATGTTGCATTAGTTGATGCTTATTTTTATTTTTCTGAATGGCGTCATTATGAATTATTTTAGTGCGTTTTGTATTTTGCTTTCTCCATCACTCTATATCTAAGGTGATGCAAATTTGATGTATTGTTAATTGGCCTAGAACTTAAGCCACAAGGACTGCTTACCTTAACAATCGTGAAGGCAAATAATTTGAAAAACATGAAAATGATTGGGAAGTCGATCCTATGTGATTGCATATATTCGGCACTTGAAAAGTTCAAAAGAAAGGTTGTTGATTACAACTTAAACCCTGTTTGGAATCTTGTAATTCGGTTAATTGGAAGTGAGATGAGAGACCAATGTTTGTACTTGAGTTACGCTTTTCTCCTTTTTGCTTTTCGTATTCTGGTTTCTCACTTGTATCACAGGTGATATCAACTGTGATATCACATTTGATATCACAAGTGATATCACAGGTGATATCAAATGTGATATCACAGGTGTGTCAGCTTTCTTTTATTTTGTTGAATCAGTTGTGGTAATGGAGGATCTTATGATATCACAGGCAATATGAAAGTTGTTTGAGCTTCTTGAATTTATTTTGTGGAGTCGTTGTGCTTTTTGAACCACAGTACAGTTGTTGATTCTTTCATTTGATGGAGCCGTTTTTTTGCAAATTGCAATGACAAATAGTTTGGTGATATCGTCTCTTTTTATGCCACATACAAAACAAAAAAGTATGCTTTTAATTTGTAATATCTCTTGTGAGATTTCTTTGTTTTTTGTACATTATATATATATATATTATCACCTGAGATATTTCTCTTTCCAGGTACATGATGGTTTTGTGCCTTTTCGCAATTGACAATCATAGAAGATGTGTTCTTGTTGGTTATGGTCGCTTAAGAATGAAACTACTGAATCGTATGTATGGTTACTCCAAGCATTCAAGAAAGCTTTTGTAGTTATCGAATATCATTGTAATTGGTCAAGATGGAGCTATGCGAAAAGCAATTACAGCTGAGCTTCCTGATTCCAAGCCCCGTCTTTGCATAAGCTAGAAGTTATGTATCTCTTGTGATAAATTGTTGGAATTGATTTTTATGAAGTCTTTCTTGAGTTTATGAAATATTTTATCATTTTATCACTTGTGATAAAGCATGAAAATGATGAAATGTTTACATCATTTATGTGTTTACTTGTTTTTACTTGTTTTTTACATGTATCATTTGTAATATTATTCTTTAATTGATATATATGTTGACCTTTTTTTTTGCCGAATCGTTATGTTACTCAAAAGCAATGCTTAATTAGTCCTATTTTTGTTTGATTTTGAGAATATATCATTTTTTTATTTTCATAGTTTATTTCATGAAGTCAACGGTATTTTTCTCTGACTTTTCATTAATATCACTTGTAATACTCTAATAAAATTACCAAAAGAAGGTTATATTCAGATAAACCAAAAGCATTATTTACAACTGAATAGAAATTATCATTGTTTACAATTTAAGTAGCAAGAGAAAATTACAATTTAAGTAGCAAAAGAAAATTACTAATTGATGCTTTTGTCTTTTTATTTTCTACAACTTTCTTCTTGCCCGACTTTTGAGCATCCCTCATTTTGTCTTCTTTCACTTCATTCTTTTTAGTTTGTAGCTTCTTCTTCTTCATTCACTTCTTTTTTACGCAAAGCTGTCTTTTCGCTTTCTTACATAATGATTCTTGTTGTCGATTCAACAATTATTGTTGGTAGTGTTGGTGGTTGTAGATCCTGTTATATCACATGTGATATCACATATCTTTCTTCGAGTATTTGTTGGTGGTGTAGTTGTTTACGTTTTTGCTCTTGGTGTTTTCTAAGCTTAAATGTCTAGCAGCCCGGATTTTTGTTAATTTGCTTGTGTGTTAGTGTTGTACGTTGATGATGTTGTTTCTTAAGTTCGCTTCTTGATTTGACTTGGTTGTTTTTTCTGAAGGTCTTTTCCTTTCACCTCAACCCATGCTTTTTGCTTCTTGATAGTTCTCGATTTTATATTCAAATCTGCATAAAATATATATCATGTTAGTGTATGAATAGTTCATTGTTTTTTAATAGCATACGTGATATATAAACTGAATAAGTATACGTCATCAAATACCATATGTGATATACTACCATCAAGCAATCATTACAACTGTTGTATCACAGGTGATATACTACCAATAAGCAAATCATTACAATTGTTGTATCACAGGTGATATACTATAAATAAGCAATCGTTGCAACTGTTGTATGACAGGTGTTATACTAACAATAAGCAATCATTGGAGTTGTTGTATCATAGGTGATATACTACCAACTAATACTAGAGTCAAATACCGCTTTTAAACATATCGAAGCATGTCCAATCTATCCATTATGAACATATATTTACCACAAAATCTAACAAAAGCATGTTACAGTCACAATATTTATTTTAGCATGTTAAGTCTCTCATATTATCACAATAATCATCTAACTTTCACAACAATCCTTCAATAAACTACTAAAATTTACAAAAATAGCAAAGTGTTCATACTGTAGAATAAATATATGTGTTTTTAGGATACCATTATAACATTCTCTTGAAAGTATACATACACATTCTCTTGAATGTGTATGTATCCTGATGATATAACACATAAGCTAAATGTTAAATCAAGTCGCCGCGCATACATTGAGGGTTTTGTTACGGTTAATTCTTCTAAAGAAGACATGCTTATACGTTACAATATACCTTTACTTTTATGAATCTCTGGAGATGGACTCAAAAATTTGATTGACGAACTACGCATTTACTCACGTAAATAGTATATTATCAAAACTTTTAGCAAAAAAAAAGTTTAACTATGATTACAAACAATAACAATAAAATATCAAAAGTGATACTATACATGACATATAATAAATCTTAACAAGTAAATAAAAAAACCTATCAAATAAACAAAAATTTCACAAGTGATAATACGAATATCACTTGTGATAATACATATATCTGAGTTCAACTTCAAATATCCTTTGGTGATACTACACGTATGATACTTTTCACTCACACATTTCATCAAACACTTGGTGCGCATCCATGTATACAAAGTATTTTACTCAGAAACTCAACCAAATGTAAACACTAAAAAACACAACCAAAACCATGCCACAATCACAATAAAAATCACACCAAAACAAATTCATTTTTCTGTATTTTATAACAACATTCATCAATTTATTATAACAATCCCTCAATAAACATATAAAATCAACAAAAATTACACATGCATCACATGAGATACTAATAAAACTCAAATAAGTACATCATCATCACATGAAAAATTAGCAAAAAATATACAAAAATCTTCATAAGTAGCAATAATATTCATAAATAAGTACAAAATGACCAGAGATTCTAATAAAACAACTAAATAATTAGTCGGATGCATCAGACCTTTATCTCGAGACTTAGTAGGTTCATTTTAACGTTTTTTCGTGGACACTACACTTTCGATGATCCTTCCATTTTTGTATTTTTTTTATTTTAACGGTTTAAAAGCGGTTGATTTTGATTTTATTAGGCAGTTTTTTATTTTGGTTAGAGAGAGAAAGTGCGAATTTTGTTGATAGGGAATTTGTGAAAGTGAAAGGTTTGGAGGTGGGATAGGTGGGGTAAGTTTGATGAATTGGCAAGAGTGGTACCTCCATGTTTTTTATTATTAAAAGATGTCTTTTGATCCGACGGTTGAGATGCGTCCATTGGTAAGTAACAATTTTTGAGTATCCAAAATAAAGTGACTCTACTAAAGCATGACATTCAACCGAACGCTATAAATGAGTAGATAGTGTGGTATTTATTTATTTATTTATTTATTTATTTATTTTTTAATAATTGATAACTATTTTCTTTTCTTTCATGACAATAAGGTATTACTATCTTTATGCACATTAAAGATCATTTATCTTCTAAATTTAATTTGATTATTGATATTAAGCTCCATAAAAATCATTAAGTGACGATGTAATGAGACACAAAGATCCTCTATGGAGCTCTCTATCACGTGACCCAAAATTATTTGTTTCGAACAATATCAAATAACGTAATATGGAACTGTAAAATCACTACAAAAGTTAAGAATCAAGATTCGATCATATTGAATAACAATGACAAAGATTAAAACAAGCAAGAAACTTCTAAGAGCTAAAATAACGTCAGAACATAAATCTTGTTAAGATAAAGATCACAAATTAGTTAAAAAAGAAAAATCAGCACTAAACGCACCCTTTGAGTTCTTGATAAGAGTAGTGTATATATAGTTAAAACAAAAACAAAAGATGCTTTGATATGAATTTCATAATTTATAGTGCTTGTTGAAGAAAATTTATTAAGTTGTAACAAAAAGAGTTAAGACTTCATATAAAAAAAACGCGACACCTTTTTATGTAGACAGATGTTTCGTCTAGTATTTCCTAAATTTAAGAAAATAATTAGTAAAGATATTTTTGTAATTAATTAAAAAATATATTACCGAATCTTGGTATAAGTTAGCATGGTCGCTTCAATATAAATCACACCAAGCAACCCATATGAAATCATGGCACCACACTAAATAAATAAACAAGCAGCTAGTGTCATATATAAATGATATCCATTTTTCTTCTCTTGTCTATGTGGGATGAGAGTCGGCATAACTTTCATCGAGTCATGCTTGTGTTTTATTTTAAGAAGTACCATCCATATGCATACTAAAGATCGTTTTTGAATTTACTTTGATTAGTGATGCTAAGCTCCATAATTATCACTAAGCGACGATGTAATTAGATACAAATCCTCCATATAGTACTCTATCACCCACATCAAAGTTCATTCTTTTAAACGATATCAAATCAAGTAATGCAGAACCGTGAAATGACTACAAAAGTTAAGTATCGTATTTAACAACAATGACTAGCTAAAAAAAGCGACAAAATTTTAAGAGCTAAAAGCCTAAAACTGGGTCAGAACATAAGTTTTGTTAAGAAAATTTACTGCTTGGAAAGTAAAATTTAGTTTATCTACTCAGAATAATTAGCCATTTAAGGCCTAGCGAGCATTTAGTGATCAACTAGCCCCTCATTGAAAGGTAATCTACCCATTCACACAGAGTCTCTACATAATTTTACTTTGTGATCAGGTGACTCCGAACCGACATTGCTATGTGATAACACTATAAGTTCTACTCATCCTTTAGCAATTTTCATAGTAAGCTTACTCTCTTTACATATAGATACAATTCAACAAGTATAAGTCACACAACCATTAGCAATTAATTTGCATTGTTTATGCAGTAAATGTTAGCACCACAAACAAGTTTTATGATAAACTAAGTATAGTTATATAAAACATATTGATAAACAATTTTGAATTGAATAAATTGGATCCGCTTATGTTGACAACTCTTCAATTATAATGTCTCAAGAGTTTAGTAGTAATTTTAGTTAATGGTATTTTAGTAACGGATTCGTATGCATATATTGACGAATCGTGGGTAATCTCATGTTTTTTCATCTTGATAGTGAAGAATTGGTGTTCGCGTATTGTGTTGGAAAATAAAGCATTGCATAATATATCTAACATAACGAACAATAAATCATAAGAGATAGTTTAATAAACAAATAATAATTAGATAAATTTAGAAAAGCAAAAAAGATCTAAAAAGCCCGAATAGCCAATGTTTCCTAAAATGAAATTAAGTAATTGGTTTAGTATTTTCTTAAATGGTTATTGTCAAGTGTCAAAAACTTTTCTTCTTATTTAGGAAGATAAAGATTGGCGAAAAAAGAAAAATCAACCACTAAACGCATCCTTTGACTTCTTGATAAGAATAATTTATATACTTAAAAACCAAAACCAAAAGTGATCTCATATGAAATTCATAATTTACAATACTTGTCAAAGAAGATTTACTAAGTTGTAACAAAAAAGGTTAAGACTTCATATAAAAAAATATGATACCTTTTTGATAGAAAAAAGTTTTGTCCAGTATTTTCTTAAATTAAGTGAATATATTAGTAAAAGTATTTTTATAGTTAACAAAAAAAAAATTTAGAAAATATTAGTAAAAGTATTTTTATAGTTAACATAAAAAAATTAAGACTTCATATCAAATTTTGTAGGATCGATATATTTATTGTGTTGATGATTCGGGTGGTCTTGGATGATCAAAATACATGTTATCCATTAGAGAGAGAAAGTAGAGAGAGAGAGTTTCTTGGTAGAGACTTGTAGAACAAAATATTGAAAGGTTAGATTGAAAGCTCCACCCCTTCCATGGATGGAAGGTGTAACACCCCAACCCGACAAGGGTAAAGATATCACAAATACGGTTTCAAATCAGAACTTTAAGTACAATACAATAGCGGAAGCCTTTACAAACTTACAAAAGAAAATATAAAATAACTTAATAATCAAAATAAATCTAAGATCCCTATTTTCAAATCTTGCTCTCATCTCTACTCTCAACCCAGATTAGCTATCCCATAAGCTCATCTTGAATGCTTAATACTGCGCAAGAAAGAAAATGCGGTGAGCTTACAAAGCCCAGGTGAACGAGATATAACGAAACGAAAACTAAACAAAATGGAAATCTGAAATAAAACAAAGCGAATACGAAGTCACAGCGGAATAAGATCAATGAATCATTGAAGATTTTGCGTAAACACAATCATACAGAAATCCAGAAGAACAAATAGCAATTAAGAACACTCACATATCATATTGATGGCACCAAGCAAAACACATCAAGATAACCAAACATTAACTAAAGTAGGAAATTCAAGTACATATGAGCCAAACAAAATATCAAAAGGCTAACGAACAATTTCTAGAAAGTAAACATGGCATTCATACAAATCAATTAATCTTCATTTAACACACTTAATCCAATATTGCGGCGGCGGAAATAGCGTCAATTCATGGCGTCACACATGCAAATAAAAAACATAGTAGGAAAACTATAACTAAATAAGCAAAAGACATAGCATAGCAATTAGCAAATTATCAAAGCAGATATCATAATTAAACATTTTCCAAAACAAAACTTAATATAAACGATTCTAAACATGGCGGATCAACATAAAGGATAGATACCCTAACGGATAGGCAAAGTTCACGGATTAACTGAACAATCATACTTAATAAACCTTCAGGATATTCACTTTCACACTAGCACATTCATCTCACCGATCAACTAATTCACATAACGATAAACTAACATAATATCATATGACAGCCTGCGAATCATATTGAAAACATATTAATCATATCCTAGCATAGTAGACGGTAGTCACTTAAACATACAAAAGCATAATCACTTATAATAACATATAATAAGCCTAGCACATAATTACAAACACTTGAACATACGAATCAAAATCGGAATACTTAATACAGAAATATGAGATAAAGATTTAGTTAACTACCACGAGCCCAGAACATATCATATCAGAAATATCTTTCTTATTCAGAAGGTAACCTCATAAACTAATTGGAGTAGCTAGCTCACAGAATTTTGTGAAGACGCGTATTGCACACGACATCATTCACCAGAAACATATCGGATAACATATCAGGATCTAGGATGCATCCATACGCCCCAGGCGGATAGTGGCCATACTATCAATAAGCAGATATGGAAAGGGATGTGGCGAGAACATCACTCTCTTGCCCTAGAGTCATGTCGAGAGGTGCATCACGACACGGACATGAAACCCCCATGACTAGTGAAATATTTGGCTCGGGTGTCAAACTAACTTAAGTCAAACAGATTGTCATAAATGACACAGATCATAATCAAACACAAAGTTCAACAGATAACATATCAGATAATTCATATCATAAGGTTCATGTTCAAAAGTTCAGAAGTCAGAAGTAAATGTCGTAGTCACATATCATACTTTCATAATCAGAATTTCATAACCAAAGGTTCACAATTCAGAAGTTCATAATCAAATATAGCAAGGTTAAACAAATGTGTATATCAAAGTCTTTCTAACATAGCGTTCAAGTCGGATATTGCATGATTCAATAAAGCGGGTGTTTCAAACAAAACAGATCAAACAATCGAGAAAGGGTTCATAGCAATGGCATAGGAAACCTAATAATTGAAATAGAAAAGCGGACGAAAGAAGCGTCATAAGAAACCTTCTTGAAAAAGGTCGAGAATATCGTACCTTAAAGCAAATGAGAGGAAAGCAAACGAATGAGTGAATCACGCAGATATAACGTCGCGTCTCCTTCAACGAATCTACACGGATAATGATTTATTTAATACTTATTAGCATCATTACGTTATAGTTCATCTCATTAACATTCTTAGAGTTGTAAGCATATTCTTATTCTTAGTGTGGACGGAATTCGACATTTTAGAGTATTAATCATTAACTAGCCAAAGTTTTGTGTTACAAATGATAAATGGTAAACTTAAGGGTTTAATATGACCAATATCTTATTTGAGGGCTTATATGATCATCTTTCAAAGTATAGGGTTTATAAATGTCAAGAACGGATTTTAGGACTCTCTTTCAAAATAGTTTACACAAGCCTTCATAACCTTACGTGATTGACCACGACTCACATGTAACATTATTCGAATACAAACTTAATGAGACCATGCATGCTCTAATTTAATCCATGACACTTGACTTCTTGCATAAAATCATAACTCACGCATGTTTACATCACGCTTAGTACTAGCTCATTATACTCTTAATCAATAGTTATTTATGACTCCAAGACTTACCAATCTCACATGAAATAACGAATTTACACATTTAGCTTTTAACCCTAATCAACCTCCTATTTATGTTCTAGGGTTTTCCCATACTTTTAATATCATTTAATACGCTTTAATTGACAGGTTACGTCTTTTAATAACCTATAACCTTGACCTAGGACTTATGAAAACTCAAACGGAAGTCAACTCAGACTCATGCATGTCTCTACGCAATTAACTCACACACGACGACTCATTTACCCAACGTTAACAAGACCAAAATCCTTTCTTCTCTCCAATATAGACGTACACATATGAAATTCCAAACTCAATCCACGTTGTTTTCTCGACTCACAACTAATCGACACACCCACACACAAACACTTAACTTATTTTACTTACACGACATGTTAACTCTTGTTCCAAACATGCATGCATCGACACATTCATAACCTAACCCATGCGTTAACCATAAATATAACAAACATGTTCATGATTTTATGTGGCGACTTAACGTTACTTGTTATTATACGGTTTATACACAATCGGTACATATATATACGCTTTCGTACTCATAGTTGAACATGTATACATGACATATATAGACGATAAGTTTCACACGTTTACAAATACTTATACGCATGACATGCTTCCACTCATATGGTTCGGTTATACATGTGTTTCGTTAACACCTTCACGACTTCATGGTTTACGTGTGCATTTAAAAGAAATAGAGACGAAGGAAGAATTATACCTTGGTTAGCTCGAAACAAACGCATGTTGAACCAAAAGGGAATGCAGCTATCGATCGGAAAAGAAAGAAAAAAAACTTCTTTGTCTTTGTGACCTTGTGAAACTAGGGTTTCAGTTTTGAGATGTTGTGTTTGTATTTATACTAAACCGATCAGCTTGGGCTTTTTTTGTGGGTTCTCGGCTCAAACAAAAGAAGAACAATGGCCGACCCATATTGGGTTTAAAGTGATCGGTCCCCTAACCAAAAGGAATCGGCCCATATAAACCTAACGACCGGTGTTGAAGTTTTGGGGTGATCGGCCTACCAGGAAAACGTAACCCATGGGCTTGAGCTAGTCGGCTCACAAAACAAATGAGGCCCAACAGAAATCGGACTACACACAAACAAGCGGCCCAACGGTTTCGCGTGTGACGTTTATCTTTGTCGTACAAATGTCGGTTATTTAATATACTCGTTAGGTTTAAACATTCATAAGTTAGATCTTTTAATTTCATTAAATGAACGTTATTATATTTTACGTATTTTAGGTTTTTGACTATTTTAAGGGTAAAATAGTCTTGTAGCACTTTTCGTATTTTTAGGGTTTTACAACTCTCCCCTTCTAAAAAGAAAATTTCGTCCTCGAAATTGAACAAGACGGAATAGAACGAGAAAACAAATCGGTTTCAGAATTTCAAGGAAAAATAAAGCAAAGCGCGAATCTTATCTCGGAACAAACGGGTTCTTATCGAATCTTCAAACTCATACTTTTGAAATCAAATCAATAATCAAATACATTATATGAGACAATCATATACTTATCAAAGTAATGGCGAAAAGCAGATGAGATGCACGAAAGTCAAACAACACGCTCTAACTTATTCAGATATCTAATGAGGAGAACAAACATATACATAGACGAGCGAATCCTAACGGTCTCACTAGTCATGAGATAGTCAAACTAAAAAGATCTAATGTTCCTCAAAACTTCCTGAAATATCCTATGACCACAATAAGGGTACAGGAGGCGTACACATTTAGAGCAAACATAGCAATCCATAGTTCACACAAATCATAACAATTTCGGTCCCAAACGTACAAACTCACACGTAACAGATATCGACGAAATCTCACAAATAGGTACATAATTTCAAACTAACATGGGGAGTGCCAAATAACAGATACAAGTCATATTCTTTTCACGTATCAACCACAGGCATGTCTCCAGACGTCATGTGATTTCAATAAGTTCAAATTATATGATCTCGGTATTATCACGTTGATCGGGCGTCATAATACTTGCATCACATAACAAGTTCTTATTGTCATCATATTCTGTCTCAGGTCATGACCACCCACACAACTAATATCAAAACAAAACATATCACATACAGATAATAGGTAACATCATACGAAAACAAATAGCAGACGAAACTTATGAGGACTAACGGAAACGTAACGAATCTATCAGAAAGAAACAACAAACAGGAACTATACTTTCAAAATTTTGCTTTATTCCTACTAATCAAACAAATTGCATAATTGTCATAAGATGAAACTTCCAAAACAAAACTTAATAATCAAAGATTCAATCATCTAAATGAAAAACAAAAGGACCTAAACTCAAAATCCAATGTCAGAAACTTCTAATAAAGAGAACAACTAATCATGAGCGTGAATTTCTATTCTTGTATCGGATTAAACCTACTAGCAGCCGTAGACTCTAAATCCGAGTCCACCTCGTATTCTTCCTCATGTTCTCCTTCTTCCTCTTCTTCCTTACTTATCCATCCGTTCCTATTTCCTTCTCGCTGCGGTAATAGGCGACTAGCAAAGTCACTTCTCCGATTCCTCTCTTCTTCTTCCGGCACACGATCTACAAAAGCATACAAGTCGCGACTCTAGTCCAAACTACTTCTCCATCTTCCAAGAACTCGGGACATCTTTCATGATACCTAGTGGTGAAGCCTTGGTTGTCAACGACTTTAGTCTCGTACTCCTCTACTATTCTTCCGTCTACGTTCTCTAAGGTTAGCTTCTCCTCAATTGTTCATGGCCACATACTAGCCGGAACTCGTATCCTCTTGTTGGTCCGCTTCACTCCACCAATCCTCTTGCACCCTTAGCGATAACAACAGTCCACTTCTCCCTCTCCCTAGGTTGCCTAGCTGGTCCCTGCTTGCTCCTATCAGGTGAACTAGAACGACGAGGGATAACCATCTAAAAGAATAATCGACTATTAGCAAAAATATAAGTACGATAGTGGACGCAAAGAAGATACGCAGAAGGGAAAATCCTAAATCTACCCAATCCTCACAGGTCATAGCCTAAGCTCTAAGGGTCCTAAAACCTGTCTCTGATACCATAATTGTAACACCCCAACCCGACAAGGGTAAAGATATCACAAATACGGTTTCAAATCAGAACTTTAAGTACAATACAATAGCGGAAGCCTTTACAAACTTACAAAAGAAAATATAAAATAACTTAATAATCAAAATAAATCTAAGATCCCTATTTTCAAATCTTGCTCTCATCTCTACTCTCAACCCAGATTAGCTATCCCATAAGCTCATCTTGAATGCTTAATACCTGCCGCAAGAAAAAAATGCGGTGAGCTTACAAAGCCAGGTGAGCAGGATATAACAGAAACGAAAACTAAACAAAATGGAAATACAAAATAAAACAAAGAAACGAATAACGAAGTCACAACGGAATAAGATCAATGAATCATTGAAGATTTTGCGGAAACACAATCATCTGAAATCGAGGAAGAACACATAGCAATTGAGAACACTCACATATCATATTGATGGCACCAACGCAAACACATCAAGATAACCAAACATTAACTAAGCGAGGAAATTCGAGTACATATGAGCCAAACAAAATATCAAAAGGCTAACGGACAATTTCTAGAAAGTAAACATGGCATTCATACAAATCAATTAATCTTCATTTAACACACTTAATCCAATATTGCGGCGGCGGAAATAGCGATCAATTCATGGCAAGTCACACATGCAAATAAAAACATAGTAGGAAAACTATAACTAAATAAGCAAAAGACATAGCATAGCAATTAGCAAATTATCAAAAGCAGATATCATAATTAAACATTTTTCCAAAACAAAACTTAATATAAGAGAGTCTAAACATGGCGGATCAACATAAGCAGATAGATACCTAACGGATAGGCAAAGTTCACCGATTAAGCTGAACAATCATACTTAATAAACCTTCAGGATATTCACTTTCACACTAGCACATTCATCTCACCGATCAACTAATTCACATAACGATAAACTAACATAATATCAGATGACAGCCTGCGAATCATATTGAAAACATATTAATCATATCCTAGCATAGTAAACGGTAGTCACTTAAACATACAAAAGCATAATCACTTATAATAACATATAATAAGCCTAGCACATAATTACAAACACTTGAACATACGAATCAAAATCGAATACTTAATACGAAATAACGGATAAAGATTTAGTTAACTACCACGAGCCCGAACATATTATATCGAAATATCTTTCTTATTCCGAAGGTAACCTCATAAACTAATTGGAGTAGCTAGCTCCCAGAATTTTGTGAAGACGCGTATTGCACACGACATCATTCACCAGAAACATATCGGATAACAGATCAGATCTAGGATGCATCCATACGCCCCAACAGACGGATAGTGGCCATACTATCAATAAGCAGATAACGGAAAAGGGGCGTGGCAGAACATCACTCTCTGCCCTAGAGTCATGTCGAGAGGTGCATCAACGACACGGACATGAAACCCCCATGACTAGTGAAATATTTGGCTCGGGTGTCAAACTAACTTAAGTCAAACAGATTGTCATAAATGACACAGATCATAATCAAACACAAAGTTCAACAGATAACATATCAGATAATTCATATCATAAGGTTCATGTTCAAAAGTTCAGAAGTCAGAAGTAAATGTCGTAGTCACATATCATACTTTCATAATCAGAATTTCATAACCAAAGGTTCACAATTCAGAAGTTCATAATCAAATATAGCAAGGTTAAACAAATGTGTATATCAAAGTCTTTCTAACATAACGTTCAAGTCAGATATTGCATGATTCAATAAAACAGGTGTTTCAAACAAGCAACAGATCAAACAATCGGAAAGGGTTCATAGCAATGGCATAGGAAACCCTAATAATTGAAATAGAAAAGCTGACGAAAAGAAAACGTCATAAGAAACCTTCTTGAAAAAGGTCGAGAATATCGTACCTTAAAGCAAATGACAGGAAAGCAAACGAATGAGTGAATCACGCAGATATAACGTCGCGTCTCCTTCAACGAATCTACACGGATAATGATTTATTTAATACTTATTAGCATCATTACGTTATAACGGATTCATCTCATTAACATTCTTAGAGTTGTAAGCATATTCTTATTCTTAGTGACGGACGAAATTACGACATTTTAGAGTATTAATCATTAACTAGCCAAAGTTTTGTGTTACAAATGATAAATGGTAAACTTAAGGGTTTAATATGACCAATATCTTATTTGAGGGCTTATATGATCATCTTTCAAAGTATAGGGTTTATAAATGTCAAGAACGGATTTTAGGACTCTCTTTCAAAATAGTTTACACAAGCCTTCATAACCTTACGTGATTGACCACGACTCACATGTAACATTATTCGAATACAAACTTAATGAGACCATGCATGCTCTAATTTAATCCATGACACTTGACTTCTTGCATAAAATCATAACTCACGCATGTTTACATCACGCTTAGTACTAGCTCATTATACTCTTAATCAATAGTTATTTATGACTCCAAGACTTACCAATCTCACATGAAATAACGAATTTACACATTTAGCTTTTAACCCTAATCAACCTCCTATTTATGTTCTAGGGTTTTCCCATACTTTTAATATCATTTAATACGCTTTAATTGACAGTTCGTCTTTTAATAACCAATAACCTTGACCTAGGACTTATGAAAACTCAAACGGAAGTCAACTCAGACTCATGCATGTCTCTACGCAATTAACTCACACACGACGACTCATTTACCCGCGTTAACAAGACCAAAACCCTTTCTTCTCTCCAATATAGACGTACACATATGAAATTCCAAACTCAATCCACGTTGTTTTCTCGACTCACAACTAATCGACACACCCACACACAAACACTTAACTTATTTTACTTACACGACATGTTAACTCTTGTTCCAAACATGCGTGCATCGACACATTCATAACCTAACCCATGCGTTAACCATAAATATAACAAACATGTTCATGATTTTATGTGGCGACTTAACGTTACTTGTTATTATACGGTTTATACACAATCGGTACATATATATACGCTTTCGTACTCATAGCTGAACATGTATACATGACATATATAGGCGATAAGTTTTACCGTTTACAAATACTTATACGCATGACATGCTTCCACTCATATGGTTCGGTTATACATGTGTTTCGTTAACACCTTCACGACTTCATGGTTTACGTGTGCATGTAAAAGAAATAGAGACGAAGGAAGAATTATACCTTGGTTAGCTCGAAACAAGCGCGCTGAACCAAAGGGAATGCATATCGATCGGAAAGAGAAAGAAAGAAAACTTCTTTGTCTTTGTGACCTTGTGAAACTTGGGTTTCAGTTTTGAGATGTTGTGTTTGTATTTATACTAAACCGATCGGCTTGGGCTTTTTATGGGTTCTCGGCTCAAACAAAAGAAGAACAATGGCCGACCCATATTGGGTTTAAAGTGATCGGTCCCCTAACCAAATGGAATCGGCCCATATAAACCTAACGACCCGTGTTGAAGTTTTGGGGTGATCGGCCTACCAGGAAAACGTAACCCATGGGCTTGAGCTAGTCGGCTCACAAAACAAATGAGGCCCAACGATCGGACTACACAAACAAACGGCCCAAGCGGTTTACGCGCGTGTGGCGTTTATCTTCGTCGTACAAATGTCGGTTTTTTAATATACTCGTTAGGTTTAAACATTCATAAGTTAGATCTTTTAATTTCATTAAATGAACGTTATTATATTTTACGTATTTTAGGTTTTTGACTATTTTAAGGGTAAAATAGTCTTGTAGCACTTTTCGTATTTTTAGGGTTTTACAGAAGGGGTATTTATAGTTACAAAAAACACGACCTCCTATCGGCCTGTGGATGAAGTATACATTGGGTAAAGACCCGTCCTTTCTCCACGGTGTTACACTACGCTATACTAAACTAATAACTAACTAATAAACTGATAAATAACGATATGTATACGATCTAACTTATGCTAAATTATATTTGGGGTGACTGACACTTCACTATGGAATTTTCAATTCCTAACAATCTCCCCCTAAGGGAGGTCACCCCATGTTTTACATTTCGAATCTTAGCATTCTATTTAATCTTCAGTCTTGAGCTCGTAGACTTTAATTCTTCAACATCTGCATCTTTGATGATCTTCGAGCTTTCATTGAGATCACCAGCCACAGTAAATCTCTGGATCACCCTTTATTGTGTTGCCATCATGTGAGGTTGTGACTTTCGGACCGACATGCTCACACTTTTGAATCATGACATCTTTCCATCAGAGTAGCGGAAGCTTTACTGGCTCATGATATTTGCGACAGCGTAGCGAGACATAGTATAAAAATATCGAGCAGGTTTTGTAGATATGCACGTCATGATTTCTTCAAATTAAGTGTGGATCTTTGTGAGCATGCGGCTTTGGATTGACCCCTCAATTACGATCGAGTTGCAACCGTCGAAATGTACCTGCAAACAACAGTTAGCAATAAAACACACGAAAGTGTCTTTGATCACTTTCGTTGAATTGCGGTACACGGCCCACGGTTCCCGTTGATCGGTACAAGTCTTTACTGTGATCAGGTAGAATTCCTAAGAATCTCCTTGACAGGGTTTCGCAGCTGTTCTAGCCGTTCTCAAACGGAACGTCTCAAAGAAGACAACAGGATTGAGTGAACCGGCGAATTAAGATTCAGCGATTGATAAAAATTGATTTGAAAACAATCGCGTATTGCTTGAAGAAAGAGTTTTGCAATACGACGAAGGTTTTATGAGAAAGATCAATTTTCAATCAAAATACTTTTGTATTAGAGAATGAGTACACATTCGATGTGCTAGTGAAAAGAAGAGATTCGCACATCGAGCGGTTTTTCTAAAAGTATTTTTCAATCAGAGATACTTTTGAATTTGAAATGAATACACATTCGACGTGCTAGAGAAAAGAAGGTTTGCACATCGAGCGGTTTTTCCAAAAGTGTTCGTCAATTCCATTCCTGGACCAAGGTTGATTCACGAGTGAATCGCCCCATTGTTTCTATCCAGTTGTCACAAGTTTGATCTTTAGAAAAGATCTCACGTGTCACCCACCAAGAGCTTGTTTGATGTTGGCTCTAGAAGGATTTCCATCTTCATCGTGAATATTGTTACATATCACTCGGATGTTCTGGCAATTACCACAAGGATAATGCGTAGGACTCTTAATATATTCTTACTTTCCACATTGTGTGAAACAGCAAGTCTTCATTAATTTAGTGTCCTAATGAGATATCGTGGATGATCTCTTGGCTCTAGACTCGATTGTGCACATTTGGTTCCTATGCCGGAGACTAGGGAGATGGTCTCCTTCTTCAATATCACCAATCTCTAAGAGAAAGTCGATAGATTATGTAGGTTCCCCGTGAGAATGAAACAAGCCCTTTTAAGAGGAAATTGAGTAGCTTGGGAAGTTTAGTGCAGTGCGTCACTGGGTCCATGACGTCTTGTCTTCAATACCAGTGTTACCTTAGTAAACACCAGTAGCATATGTATTGAACCCGGTTTCTGCCCCTAAGGTTGAATTATTGGAGGGCTATTTCTTTTCACCCTTTTTCACATTCATTTCTTTTTCTTTCTTCAACCCCTTCAGTGCTTACCGAGACTTCATTACTAGAACCTTGTTGGGTTTATTCCAGTACTAGCTCACTCTCAGTCCGCACTCTTCCCATATCTCATTTTTCTCCTTTTATTATCATACCTAAGGACTTCTACACTAACTAGTGGATTGTCCCTGGGTAGATCCCTCCGGTTCTGGCGGATCGTGGGAACGAATACCTAACCTAACCATCCTTATAACACCATGCATAAAGTAAATTGGTCGGTCTTTTGGTATTGTTCATTCCTTTATGAAACCAATTGAAAAATCATTTGGAAAAACAATCAAGGTACTTGTGATACGAGATCAAAGCATTTTGTACCTTAATAGTTTTGATCATTTAGAAAACCTCCCCCTCAACATGGGCATATGATTTAGAAATTGTTTAGCACATGGAGGCAAAAGGACTTTGAAATATTTTCTTTGATCACAATTTTCATAGAAAAAGCAATTTGATTTTCTTTGGTAAATTCTCCCCCTCAATATGTGCATAGGATATTTAAAAACATTTTATCACATAGAGGAAAGAGTTCTTTTGAAGCAAATTCACAATCACACAAGCCATTAAGAAACCATTTGCTCCCCTCAATATGTGCTTGAGATTAAGCGTTTAGCACATATGATAGAGCAGCCTGCACATTTTCATCAAATCGATCATCATTTATCAAATTTCATTATTAAATCACAAATTCTCCCCCGATCAAAAATATCAAACCCTTTGAGATTTTGGATCTTAAGTGATTTAATCAGGTTTACAAAACATGGGAGAAAATGTGGCCTGGTTTAAATACTCATCTTGTTTTTGGATAAATGCTCCTCCTCAACATGTGCATTGTATATTTCTAAATTGTTTGGCACATGGAGGCAAGAGTGCCTTTAAAGGACTAAAACCAATTCCATTTAAATAGATAAGAGATTTAAATCACTATCTCTCCCCCGATCAAAAATTTCAAACCAATTGAGATTTTGGATCCCGATTGATTTAAATCATTTAGAAAATTTTGAGGAAAGACGTGGCAAGATTTGATTTTGAAAAATGACATATAAGGACCATTTTAGGACATTAAAGATTGTTAGTTTCAGGTATGATTGTTTTAAGAGATCTTTAAGTAAAATAAAACAATTTCACAATCAAACAAGAACAGAAAAAAATTCATTTTGAAAGACCTTGATTCAAAAGAAAAATCATACCATGACATACCATTAAATCTTTAGATCACCACTTTTTAACATACAAACCGGAACTTTTGTGAAGAAATATCGTTTGAAAATATTTTATTTTAAATCACTCTCCCCCTCAATCGATGACCGTAGTCGATGATTGAGTGACTTGGATAAAATGAAGTCCGGTGATTTCCAAAATTTAGTCCAATTAATTTTCAAAAACAATATTTTCCATTTTCAAAACAATTTTATTCAAAATTTTCAAAAATTGTTTAAAAATGGTATCCTGCACAAAGATACATTAGTGGTTGAGAAGCTTTTGTTGTTGTTGCTGAGGGTTGGAAGAAAAACCGTCTGCAAATGCAGTGAGACTTCTTATGTTGCATTTTAATGCCAACTGAGGTCAAATTAAGCTCCGTTTCTTTAATCACTTAGAAGAAAACCATCTGCTGATGCAATGAGACCTCTTACGTTGCATTTTTCCCTGCCAACTCTCCATAGAAGTCCAATTAAGCTCCGTTTCTTCATGTGTCAACCCAAGAAATAGTTACCCTTTCTTTTTGGCATCCAATCATCTTAAATTGTGGGATCCGGATCGGGAACATTCTTATATACCAATATACCTGCATACGTTAGTGAACACACATCAGATATATGGTGGTCGAAACACCCAAACAGCAATCGACTAATAACAGTGAATTCAACATATTAATCAGATCATATAAGGTATGGGAATAATGTGTTCATCAAACTATAATCATCTAATCCTAACAATCACATCCTAGAAACCTAGTCCTTCAACATAGGCAATTATATTTTACAGATAAGCACGTAGGATGATTAAGAAAGTCCGTTAGATGATGTAAGTTTGAAAACATTCTCCCCCTCAATCAATGACTCATTTTTTTTGAAAAGGTTAAAAGCGCTGAAGTCATTGATTGAGTTTTCAATTTGTACGAAAACTCTAAAACTTATTGATTTACAAGCAACTCATTTACCACCATTTTTGGAAAACAACAAATATTTTTCTGAAGAATTTTAGACGGAAAAACATTTGTGCAGGAACAGCAGTCCTTCGACATACTTTCCTCAAATAGTTTTAGGATAAGTGCACGAAATATTTTTGAAAATTTGTATAGCGCAGCACTTTCCTTTCTTTAAAGAGCGGGTTGCTATCAGAAATAATAGCAAACCATAGTTTTGAAGCGCGGGTTACAATCTGAAATAACTGTAAGCCATAGTTTGTGACATGTTTTGGAAAAAGAATATTTACACCTCCTGCTCGAACTTCATCTATGGTCCAGTGCCATTGTTGAATGACATTTCTAAGACCGCAGATGTTATCGATACCAGAAGACATGTCTTTGAAAAACAATATTTTTGAAATTTTATGATTTTTATGGATTTTTGAAGGTTTTATATTTTTCTATTTTGTTTTGCTGGTTTTAAATTTTTGTATTTGGTTTTTAATAAATATTTACAGAGATAGAGAAGATGATATAGTTAAAAAAGATGATGATCACAGTACCGAGATAAGGATATCGGCGACCGTCGTAAAGATAGAAGTCATCAACTCTTAAACATTCACCACCAAAGCTTCCAGGGCTCTTGACTCGAAGAAAGAAATTGAACCATCTGAAAGTGAGACTTTGGCAGCTTCCCCCAAACCGAAAATCATTTAGCTGAGCAGATTCGAAACTCTATTTCAAGCTTGCCTTAGCCAGGTGCACAAAGAAGCACACCATTATCATAAATCCCGCTGCTTCTTTCAAGAATAATCACCGTGATTCTTCGTTCGAGGTTATATCATCAATAAGAACAGCAACGTATCATCCCACACATAAATAACTCTTCTCAAATTTCATTACCACTGAAGTCTGACGCAATCCATTCCAACAGGTGTGAAGAGACCACTTCCCCCGAGTAGTTGAATTGATGCAGTTAGTCTCTTTGTATAATGCTCAAGAACTCTCCCGAATACACATCATGAGGGTAATGAAGAACACCTCCCCTATGTTCACATCTTTCGTCCCTGATGAATGTGTATGAAGCTCAAGAATCCGAAGTACACCAATATCCAAGAACTCTCCCGAATACACATCATGAGGGTAATGAAGAACACCTCCCCTATGTTCACATCTTTCGTCCCTGATGAATGTGTATGAAGCTCAAGAATCTGAAGTACACACATTCCCAACGAGAGAATAACTGATAACACCTCCCTCATGTTACACATTTATCTTCCCCGAATATGTCGTACTTGTGTACCTCATTTATCTTCAGAAACTTTCACTAACATCACTTCCCCTACGTAGTTGAAATAATAACACTAAACGCCTTGATTAGTAAAACCTTGAGTTTCTCAGCGGTCATGACATTTGTTTTCCCGGGATATCTTCAGTCACTTAGAAGAATTAAGTTCATCAAGTTTACTCGCCATGAGTCAAACCTTGAGTTTCTCTGCGGTAATAACATTTGTCTTCTCGGGATATCTTCAATTACTTAGAAGTATTAAGTTCATCAAGTTTACTCGCGTTTAGGTTTAGATGTGAGTCTCCTTCCCCCTTGCTGGTTTTGATACATCAGAATTAGCAACTCTTTGTAAGCCCATGAACTAGAAATTTGTTGAGAAGAACACTTGAACTCTTGTGGGAATCAAATTCTTTGAAGAATATGAGCAAGTCTAATTGGGGATTAAATTCGACATTTCAACCTCCCCCAATTAGTGCTCTCCCCTAAACCGACAATCTGTTTGATAAATGCCCGGATTAAGAAGAAGTCTTTGGATTATTAAGTGCAACTCGTCTTTAGTCTTCTACCATGCAACTGTAAATGTAGAACAGACTGTAGACTCGACCTTCTTCAAGATTGTCCAGTTGAGGATTAGAGAGTTAACATCTTCATCGCACCAAATGCGTTCCAATTACCTTATATGTAGCAAATCTCCTTAACTAAAATCCCTCCTAATCAAACAAGAACAGAAAGATGTTCATCAAAGAAATCAGCCCAGCAACTAGAAGCACTTTGTCATTAATCAAATCAGCCCATGTGAAGAAGTTAACCAACGACTCTTAGTAGAAAACTCCATGTGAAGATGACCCGATAAGAAGAAGCTCGGTTCTTACATGAGTTTGGAGCCGTTTGACCATTTATTCTCTAATAAAAATCAACCATGCAGAATTATCATACTTCTTCTCCCCCTCAAGAATTGCATACGGAGATGCCATTCTTGATTGAATAAGTGAAATCATCCAAATATAGTCTATTCACACTTCTCCCCCGCAAAATTAGCACATGATGTCGCCATCGTCATTATAGTTGAGAAAGTGGAATAAGAAAACAATCAACGGTAGCCCGGTTCACTCGATGTTTGAAAGCGTATGGAAAAAGCATGAAGCATGTTGATGAGAATGGTCATTAATGAGAAGATTTATCTTCTTCAGAAGATAAAGCGCACTGACACGTACGCTTTTCTTTTCTTTTGAGAACGAGGCATGAACTGTTGTGTTCATACGTCATAATGTTGAAGTACGAGGCATGAACTGATGTGAACAGACGTCATAATCTCTCTCTTTTCAATCATCTCTTGGCAAAACATGTAATCACCCCATTATCATTCTGTAGGCTCTTTGTCGTGACAGCTGATGGAGAAAACCCAATATGATGAATTTGACCTTGAAGTAAACTACCCCGAACTCGTGACTTAAACTTGCACATTTGTAACAAAGAGCGATGCCGATTTCCATTAGCATCTCTAAGCACTCTCTATGTACTCTATACTCTTCAACCAACCAACCATCAAGTATAAGACGTACATCACCTCTTGAAAATCCACAATTAAATGTGACACTGAGCACTACAATGTAACACCTTAAAGTGATAGTTATTTTTGTGGCAAAAAGAGCCCAATTTCCCCTCTTGGTAAAAGAAAAAAGACTCCCAAGAATAACTAGATTTCCAA
Source organism: Chrysanthemum makinoi (assembly GCA_910596185.1). Classification (NCBI taxonomy): domain Eukaryota; kingdom Viridiplantae; phylum Streptophyta; class Magnoliopsida; order Asterales; family Asteraceae; genus Chrysanthemum; species Chrysanthemum makinoi. Next base: position 360,018,502 of record OU343224.1, on the reverse strand, counting down.
GTCTTCATTTTTGATAATAAGCTTGAACAAGGATCATGAAGAATCTTCATCCAACCATCCCCGATACCTTCAGATACTAAGTACACTCGCCCGTGATATTTCACTTCAACCTCAAATAAATAATACTGAATTAACGCCGTTGTCACATCTTCTGAATAAAAGCTCAAATCTAGCCTCCTTTGACTTTTTAAGTGAACTATGATAATGGTTTCATCCCGACCATGGTTAAAAGCACCTAACCCCGTAAAACCATGTAATAACCAAACTGCCATGATGAATATCCAAACACACATCCAATTCATGAAGTACACCCTTTTATCTCTTCATCGAAACAGAAATCGTAGCACCAGCATCAAATAAGATCCCGAAACACACTTTCCTTTCTCCAGGATGGTTCCATCAATATGGTATTTTACAATTCTATGGTTTAAACCGAGAAATAGTTTCTTTCGCGGGATTTTACAAAACCAAGAATAAACCGTAAGATAGATCCGAAAATGCACCTTATTATTACCCGGATGTTTCCATTGTCACGGGATTTTACAAGTCTATGATTTAAACCGAGAAATAGTTTCTTTCGCGGGATTTTACAAAATCAAGACAAAACCGTAAACAATGTCAGCTTGAATGTGTTATGACAACTTTGGTTTTAGTGAATATCTGTTTTAGGGGAACATGCAGTGGTTCATCAACGGTTCATTATCCAACAACATCCTAAACCATCTAGCAAATACTTAGGTAAACACATCATTCACGTATTCTGACGGCTATTGTAGTGACCACATGGAGAATAAACCCGATATACCTAATATGATCATGAAGTAAAATTCCCCAGATTTGTTACTTAAACTTGTACTAATCCTTGTGAAGAAGAAACGGTGTACCCAATGTATCAAACCTCTTGACATATCCTCAACTGCGTGAGACACCGAAGTGATAGTTACGTTATGGGTTAAGTGAGAAAGAATCACAACCGTAACTAAATAGCCAAGTCTTTATCACACTCAATAAACGCCCAAACAAGTCATCTTCGCGGAAGGGTAGAAAGAAAGAAGACGAAATAAGTAATCGTGCTCGGAAAAACTTCACTTCAAAACCAAATAAGAGATACCGTACAACCAACCCCGTAGTTAACCTTGTTCAAATATCAATTCAAGCCGTGACAAAATATTATCCATGAAAATGTATATACTAAAGTACTCTCATATCACAACAGATCTCAACATCGAATCTCATACAGTCCATTATCCTTCCAATTAAACCATTTGAACTGTCACTTCAATTCCATATCAATAATACCGGACAAGAACCTCGAACATAATTAAAGATCAACAAATAAATCAAGCCGTGACACAATCCTCCGAGAAGAATTACCATTCGGATTTACAATAAATAAAAACTTATATACAATCATTTGTAAAAAAAAATTGGATGACAAGATTTTTGTTATTCATATTTCGCAAATGATATATCAACCGAATATTGCAAGTCCATCCAGTTTACGTTAAGAGATTAAGTCCATAACAAATGAATTTCCGATCAAAGCTTAGTCCATAACAGTAAAATTCGGATCCAATCAGTCATGTTTCGGATTCACACACACAGTTCAACATCCAAGCCTAACGACCAACTTCATTCCATTTCGCAACTTACATCAAACTTGGTCCAAGCCGACACAACGTGTGATCCAATTAACACATAGGGTCCAACTCTTGAAAATTAACTTGAATAAAAGAATAAAGGCTCACAAACTAATTGATATATCCCAACCATAATACGGATAACCAAAAATGCGTATATCGTGTTTTAACATTGTTAGATGTTAACAACCAAAAAAAAAAAAAAACGGATATACTCCAATCATAATTTAGATCCGGTCCAATAATAGCCCAAAGCCACCTCAAGTTAGTTGTATCATGTTAGTCCTTTTCGTTAGCCTATCTTCATACCCACATCAATAAAATCAAACCCATCTTACAGTGTATAAATCACACTTCACTTACCCTAATCCCTCATATTACACATCAATAAATCACACTTCACTTACCCTAATATCACTCATATTACACAAACCCTAGTCAACTTACACAAAATCCTCCGCCCCCAATCTCTCAATCAGGAAAAATGAAATATCAATCTAACCCAAAAAAATTAGTAACCCAAGATAACATTACTCCGCCTCTAATCTGGCATCAAACTGATATCAAATACCCTAATCGATCCAGGTAATCCATCAAACCCAATCAAATCACCAATAATCATCCATCCGAATCCCCATCCATCAGAATAACAATCCCTTACAAGATGTCAACAAGTTCTTCTTAATTCGAAACAGGAGCAAGTCAAGATCCTTTGGAGGGTCTAAGGTAGGGTCGTCGTATGATATTTCATCTTGTTTATGGTCTTAAACGAACCAAGAATAGATTATAACACATTTGTTATACATCTTTTCTTTTTGTTCGGATATTGATAGAAGCTTTGACTTCAACACTAGATCGATGATGATTTTTTACTTTCGTAATAAAGACCTCTCAAGAGTCGTGATGTTTCTTTGAATATAACGAAAGTAAAGACTGAGATTTAATTGATTTTCAATTTTCAGTGTAATTTTTGACGAGTCTTGATTGAGAAGTGAGGAGTAACGAGAGTGGTATGGTGTTGTCATGAGTAGGATATTGTTATGGTTGGTGTTGGATTTGATATTGGTTAGAGTTGGCTGTGGTAACTTCATTTATTTAGTTTATGATTCTTTCTTTTTATTTCGTTTGCTATACCAAGCCATGGACCGAAGATGCACTTGTAAAACTGAGGTCGAGATGTTTGTAAAATTGAGGTCGTGGTGTTTTGGTAATGATGGTCTTGTGGTCTTGTGGTCAAGTTGATAATTATGCCAGGGTCTTTCTTCTTCATCATTTTTCTGCCAAGTCGCTAATTGTTTTGACACTAAGTCGCTAGATATGAGTCAAGTCGCTAGCCACTATTTCAAAGCAAGTCGCTACCCGTTTTTCTCAAAGTAAGTCGCTACCTGTTTTTCTCAAAGCAAGTCGCTACTCACTTTCAAAAAAATCTGTAAATCTCCAAGTCGCTACTGCAATAGATGTACAAGTCGCCACTTGTTAAATAACAAGTCGCTAGTAAGATTCGATGAATCTGGACAATATTTTGACAAGTTGCTAACTTGAAAAATGACATTTTCCGTTGAGTTTTCCGACAAGTTTCCGACCATGAGCATACTTACCCAGAAAAATATGACATAAATTGCTTCATATTAGTTGTGTTGACAACATGAAAATGACTGCAAGCAGTTTGTACAGTTATTAACCAAAAGCAGTTTGACCAAAAAGATTCAATATACTCTCCCAAAAGCAGTTTGACCAGTTTTTAACCAAAATGACCACATTAAAAATGACCAAAGTATGACCACCTAATTTACACAAGTTTGGTACAAAATTTCCCAAATATGAATATGGTAAGTTGGTAACTGATTTGGACCAAAAAGAGACACAAGACCCGTGTTTAAAACTGTTTAACTTCAAGACACGGAAGAAATATTCCGACCAAGATAAAGTACAAAAAAAAAAAAACAGTCAAAAACATAAATCAAAACCACAATGGCTCTGGTACCATTTGTAGGATCGATATATTTATTGTGTTGATGATTCGGGTTGTCTTGGATGATCAAAATACATGTTATCCATTAGAGAGAGAAAGTAGAGAGAGAGGGAGTTTCTTGGTAGAGACTTGTAGAACAAAATATTGAAAGGTTAGATTGAAAGCTCCACCCCTTCCATGGATGGAAGGGGTATTTATAGTTACAAAAAACACGACCTCCTATCGGACTGTGGATCAAGTATACATAGGGTAAAGACCCGTCCTTCCTCCACGGTGTTACACTATGCTAAACTAAACTAATAACTAACTAATAAACTGATAAATAACGATATGTCTACGAGCTAACTTATGCTAAATTATATTTGGGGTGACCGACACTTCACTATGAAATTTCCAATTCCTAACAAATTTTCATCCCGGAAGATGAATGAGATTAAGGGAACCACATCCACGCAACCAATATGAAAGCATGACATTGATCCCATAACAACCAAAACCAAAAGTGATCTCATATGAGAATAATTTATATACTTAAAAACCAAAACCAAAAGTGATCTCATATGAAATTCATAATTTACAATACTTGTCAAAGAAGATTTATTAAGTTGTAACAAAAAAGGTTAAGACTTCATATAAAAAAATATGATACCTTTTTGATAGAAAAAAGTTTTGTCCAGTATTTTCTAAAATTAAGTGAAAATATTAGTAAAAGTATTTTTATAGTTAACAAAAAAAAAATTTAGAAAATATTTGTAAAAGTATTTTTATAGTTAACAAAAAAAAAAATTAGAAAATATTAGTAAAAGTATTTTTATAGTTAACATAAAAAAATTAAGACTTCATATCAAATTTTCATCCTAGAAGATGAATGGGTTTCAAGGGAACCACGTCCACGCAACCAATATGAAAGCATGACATTGATCCCATAACAACAAACCAGAAGACTATTTGATATATAAATGATCACCATTTTCCTTCTTTTATCTATGTGGGATGGGAGTTAGCATGCCTTTCAGGACAAGAACAAAGAAGTGCCTAGCTTTTCTCTCGAATCGTGCTTGTGATTTATTCTAATAAGTACCATCCTTAAGCACATTATAGATCATTTATCTTGTATAATCACTACAACATTGAATTGAGTCTTCCAAACAATATCAAATAGAGTAAATGTAGAACTACAAATTGCTACAAAACTTTGTCAAGAAAAAGGTACATGTCAAATAAAATTATGGTGTAGATTACCCAACTAGAAGGAACCATTGCTAATGATAATGCTTTATATAATAACGTAAGTACCCTGACTACTTATTCCACTAAGGGTAACCAAGAGAACAAACATCAATTAATATGAGGATTGAGGCCTAGTATATTAGAATTGATTTTAAGATACTTGAAACCTGTACATGTTTGTAAAATTCCAATAATATAATTAGAATGTAACTCACATAAATGTGTTATTTCGAAACTTGCTAAGGTTGTAGAATACTCACTTAAGCATAAACCAACAGTTTTACTACCGGTCATTTTTAAGTAGTATCTTACTAACGAGAAAGCGAATGGAATTTCGTTATGTAAATTGTCGTTCTTATTCACCAACCTTTGCTTGTGGAGTATTGAAATTCTGAGTGGAGATAGTTTTAGAGCATTTCATCATCATTTTTTCATTTACGCAAACTTGTATTCTTACTCGTGTTTGTGCAACCTGAGAGCAAGTCTATGGCAAAAATTTTGAAAGTTTTCCTTTGCTGCAAGAGTAAAACCAATCTCATTGTTATCATACTGATGGCTGATCGCTTAGAGGTCAATTGGTTTACACTGTAATATTTTGGAGATACTCCATATGAAACTTTTAGCATATACAAAGGAGGTGATAAAACATACAGGCAAACAACTCTGAATTGAACAAATTGGATATGCTTATGTTGGCAGCTCTTCAGTAATAGCTTAAGTTTATTGGTGATTCTAGTTTACGATTTTTTTAGTAACGATTTTGATTGCTTATATTGGCGAATCGTGGGTTATCTCATGTTTTTACATACTGATAACGAGGATCTAGTGTCCGTGTGTTGCGTCGGACTATAAAGCATAGCACTTCATATCTAACATAATAACGAGCACAAAAAAAACATAAGACTTCATATAAAAGAGTTTTGACACCTTTTTTGTAAACAAATGTTTTGTCCACTATTTTGTAAAATTAAGATAAAGTATTAGTAAAATGTATCTATATTCAAAATTAAAAAATTAAGACTTTATATCAAAGTTTTATTCTTGCGGCATGACGGGTTCTATTAGAGCCCAAATGCTACATAGATAGAAGCATGACAATAATCCTAAAACAAGAGCTTGTAGACAGTTGGATATATAAATGATATCCATTTTCCTTCTTTTGTCTATGTGAGATGGGAGTTAGCATGGCTTTCATGACAAAAATAATGAAGTACCTACCTTTTATCATCGAGTCATGGTTGTCTTTTATTCTAATATAAGTACCATCCATATGCACATTAAAGATAGTTTATCTTTCGGATTTAATTTGATTATTGATGCTAAGCTCCATGATGATCACTAAGCGACGATGTAATTAGATACAAATCCTCCATGGAGTACTCTGTCACCCACACCAAAGTTCTTTTTTCCAAACAATATCAAATCAAGTAATACAGAAATGTGAAATGGCTACAAAAGTTAAGTACTTCCTCCGTCCCATAATAATTGTCCAGTTTGACTTTTTTGAGTCTTTTTTATTCAACTTTGACTATACATATTTTTATTTGTGTTATATAATATTTGATGAAAATTATAACAATGAAAAATACATTTAAAACCTAATTCATTCATATAATTTGCATCAAGTATTATATAACACATATAAAAGTATTTAAAGTCAAAGTTAAACAAAAAAGACTAAAAAAAGTCAAACTGAACAATTATTATGGGACGGAAGTAGTATTATTTTGAACACCAATGATGAGATAAAAGCGACAAACTTCTAAGAGCTAAAATAGAGCCAGAACATAAGTTTTAAGTTTTGTTAATAGAAAGGTACTAATCCTGATATTCTGCAACTAATTAACGCACCTTCTGGGTTCTCGATAAGAATAATCTATATAGTTAAAACAAAAACAAAAGATGATCTCATATGATTTTCATAATTTAGATTGTTGAAGAAGATTTATAAAGTTATAATGAAGATTTACTCGTGTTTGTACAACCTGAGAGCAAGTCTATTGCAAAAATCTTTAAAGTTTTCTTTCGTTACAAGAGTAAAGCCCAACATGAAACTTTTAGCATACACAAAGGAGGTGATGCGCCATAAACAAGTTTTATGAAAAACCAAGTATATTTATATAAAACATATTGGTAAACAACTTGAATTGAACAAATCGGATGGCTTATGTTGGCAGCTCTCCAGTAATGGTTCGAGTTTGGTGATTCTGGTTTACGGTTTTTTAGTATCGGATGTGATTGCTTATATCAGCGATTCATGGATTATCCCATGTTTTTCCATACTGATACTACTAGGAACTAATGCTCGTTTGTTGCCACTTCATATCTGAGATAACAAGCACAAATATATAGGCTAGATAGGTTAATAAACAAACAATAGGAATATAATTTAGGAAGAGGGAAAAGAAAAAAAATATATGCACTATTCATCAAATATTGTTGAATAGTACTAACACTTACCTAGCGATATGTGTTTTGTTAACCGATTTCTTAAACTGAAACTAAACAATTGACTCAATATTTTCCCGAATGGTCATTGTTAACAAATTTTCTTCTATTTAGGACTGGGCGACTATTCGGTGCATATCTAATACAGGTCACGACGCACTTAAGAGTAAGTATTAGTAAAAATATTTTTGTAGTTAAAAGAACAAAAAAAAATTAAGAATTCATACTAAATTTTCACGAAGCTACCGTAAGGAGTTCATTTAAAACTCCACCACGGAACCAGCATGAAAGTATGATACTAACCCAAAAACATGAATCATTTAGACAATTGGATATATTAATGTTAGTCATTTTCCTTCTTTTGTCTATGTGGGACTGAAGATAGCATGGCTTTCATGACAAAATCAATGAAGTACCTACATTTTCTCTCAGGTGATGCTTGTGTTTTACTCTAATAAGTACCATCCATATGCACACTAAAGATCGTTTTTGGATTTACTTTGATTATTGATGCTAAGCTCCATACCACTAAGCGACAATGTATAAGATACAAATCCTTAATGGAATACTCTATTACCCACACCAAAGTTCATCTTCCAAACAATATCAAATCAAGTGATGCAGAAATGTGAAAAGACTACAAAACGTAAGACCATATTGAACATCATTGATGAGATTAAAAACAAGCGACACACAATATCTAAGAGCTAAAATAGGTTCGGAACATAAACATTGTAAAAACAAAGGTACATGTCAAACATAAAATTGAATGGTTATTAGTTTTTTCACGCATTACTCGTTTCTTTCAAATGTGCTTTTAGATTATAACCGCTAAACCTGATGTACCAAGAATTAGGTAAATTATGGTGTAGATTAGCCAACCTAGCGGGAACATTACTATTTGCTCGGCTGGATAACTGTCATTCGCTGTCAAGGTCTTTTCGAAACCATTGCTAATGATGATATGCTATATTCATATAATAACTTAAGTACTGTGACTACTTAGTCCACTAAGGGTACCCAAGAGAACAAGATCTATTTAATGCGAGGATTGAGGCTTAGTATAATAGAATCGCTTTTAAGATACTTGAAACCTACATGTTCATAAACTTCTTATAACATAACTAGAATGTAACTCACGTTAATGTGTGATTTTAAAACTCCCTAACGTTGTAGAATAGATCACAAATTGGGTGAAAAAAAACGTTGACTACTAAACGCACCCTTTGAATTCTTTGATAAGAATAATTTATATAGTTAAAACAAAAGATTTTTCAACAATGATATTAACCTTTAAGGAAAACAAACCTCTAAATAATCTGATTATCACGAATAACTGCAATAAAACAGAGGACGAGTTGTAATTGGTTTGCACCAGCGGATGACAAAATGTGTAAGTTCATGAAAATACGAGTATGGTTTTTTAAACCCGGCAAGAAGATTTACAAAGTTATAACGAAAGAGTTAAGACTTTTTTTTGAAAAAAATTGGACACCTTTTTTTGTAGATAAATGTTTTGTACAGTATTTTCTAAAAATATGAAGAAAAAAAATATTACTAAAAAATTTTTGTAGTTAAAATAAAAAAGTTTGAGACTTCATATTAAATTTTCATGGTCGATCAAGCTGTATGGTTCGAGGGAACAGTTGAATATATAACTGATAAACATTTTTCTTTTTTTGTCTATGTGGGATTGGAGTTAGCATGACTTTCATGACAAAAACAATGAAGGCACCTACATTCTCTCGCCTCATGGTTGTGTTTTATTCTAGTAACTACCGTCCATATGCACATCAAAGATCGTTTATCTTCTAAATTTACTTGGATTATTGATGCTAAATTCCTTGATAATCACTAAGCGATGATGTAATTACATACAAATCTTTATTGATGCTAAAAAAAAAGAAATCAGCCATTAAACGTAACCTTTGAGTTCTTGATAAGAATAGTCTATATAGTTAAGACTAAAACAAAATATAATCACATATGAATTTCATAATTTAGATTTTAGAGTGCTTGTTGAAGAAGATTTATAAAGTTATAATGAAAGAGTTAAGATTTCGTATTAATAAAAATTTAACGCCTTTTTGGTAGACAAAGGTTTTGTCCAGTATTTTATAATTAAGAAAAGAGGTAAAATGCAGAATTGTCCCTGTGGTTTGCCAAGATTGCATAAATCGTCCCTGACATTCCATAAGTGCAGGCGGCCTCCCTGTGGGGAAACCTTTTGATCATTTTAGTCCCTGGCACTAACGGGCGTTAAGTGGATTCCGTTAACAATTACATGTTAGCCCCTTTTGGCTAACGACCGTTGCAACATCCATCCTTTAAAATAACGACCATTTATAATTTATTATTTTCGATTTATTTAAAGTTTTTTTATTTTTTATATTATTTTTTAGAGTAAATTGCAAAAATCGTCCTTAAAGTTTGGCCAAATTGCAAGTTTCGTCCCAAACGTTTAGAAAGTGCAAGAATCGTCCATGTGGGAAACTTTTGGGGCAAAAATCGTCCCTAGCCAACAACAAATGACTAAAATGCCCTTTCTAAACGTTTGGGACGAAACTCGTAATTTAGCCAAACTTTAAGGATGATTTTTGCAATTTACTCTTTTCTATATTATTTTCAGTTTTCTTACATAAATGATCCCTGTGTTGTACAAAGTTTTACAATGTTAGTCCCGATTTTTTTTAACCATCGCCACCCACCGCGACCCACTACCACCGCCACCCGCCACCACCACCATCTCCACCCCACCACCGTCACCCACTACCACCACCCCCATCCACCACCACTCATAGCCACCACCGTCACCCACTACCACAACCCCATCCACCACCACTCACAACCACCACCGCCACTGACCACCACCACCATCGCCACCCCACCACCGCGACCCATTACCACCGCCACCCGCCAACACCGCCATCTCCACCCCACCACCGTCACTCACTACCACCGCCACCCGTCACCATCACCATCTCCACCCCAATACCGCCACCCACTACCACAACCTCATCCACCACCACGCACAACCACCACTGCCACCCACCGCCACTCACCATTGCGTTGGTGGGTGGTGGTGGCTGTGAGTTGTGGTATTGGGTGGCAGTGGTGGGGTGGCGATGGTGGTGTGGTTACTGGTGGTGGGTGGCGGTGGTGGCTGTGTGTAGTGGTAGTGGGTGGCGGTGGTGGCTGTGTGTAGTGGTGGTAGTAGGTGGCGGTGGTATGGTGGTGATGGTGGTGGTGGTCAGTGGCAGTGGGTGGCGATGGTGGTTGTGAGTGGTGGTGGATGGGGTTGTGGTAGTGGTAGTGGGTAGCGGTGGTGGGGTGACGATGGTGGTGTGGTCAGTGGCGGTGGGTGGCGATGGTTAAAAAAAATCGGGACTAACATTGTAAAACTTTGTACAACACAGGGATCATTTATGTAAGCGAAAATAATATAGAAAAGAGTAAATTGCAAAAATCGTCCTTAAAGTTTGGCTGAATTGCGAGTTTCGTCCCAAACGTTTAAAAGGGCATTTTAGTCATTTGTTGTTGGCCAGGGACGATTTTGGCCCCAAAAGTTTCCCACAGGGATGATCCTTGCACTTTTTAAACGTTTGGGACGAAACTTGCAATTTGACCAAACTTTAAGGACGATTTTTGCAATTTACAATATTTTTTATAAAAAAGTATACATTTTTATATAAGTTTGTATACGTTTTTATATAAGTTTTTATACATTTTTATACACGTTCTTATATACGTTGTTGTATACATTTTTATACGTTATTATATACGTATTTATATACATATATAATGTTATTATATACATTTTTATATACGTTCTTAATGTTTTTTATAAGTTTATATACGTGTTTATATAAAAACATATATAAGAACGTCTATAAAAACTTAAAAAACTTTATATACGTGTTCATATAAGTTTTTTATAGACGTTCTTATATACGTTTTTCTCAATTTCTATTTTATATATGTTTTTATAAATACGTATATAAAAACGCATAAAAAAGCGTATAAAATGTATATAGAAAGTATCTACAACTATATATATAACGTATACAAAAACGTATATAAAAACTTATTAAAAAAAACATATACAAAGTATGTAAGAACATATATAAAAAGTAAAAAATATATATATAATAGTGTATACAAAAACATATATAAGAACGTGTATAAAAACGTATATAAAAACATATATATAAAAACATATAAGAACATTATATACTTATATAAATACGTATATAATAACGTATAAAAATGTATACAACAACGTATATAAAAGGGTAAACAAAAACGTATACAAAAACGTACAAATACTTGTATAAAAATGTATAAATTTTTTATGAAAATGTATATAAAAAGTCGAAAAACTTTAAATAAATTGAAAATATTAAATTATATATGGTCGTTAGTTTAAAGGATGGATCTTTGCAACGGCCGTTAGCAAAAAGGGGCTAACCTGTAATTGTTAACGAAATCCACTTAACGCTCGTTAAAGCCAGGGACTAAAATGATCCAAAGGTTTGCCCACAGGGAGGCCGCCTGCACTTATGGAATGTCAGGGACGATTTATGCAATCTTGGTAAACCACAGGGACGATTTCTGCATTTTACTCTTAAGAAAAAATATTGGTCCAGTATCTTAAAATTAAGAAAAAAATATTATATTTTTTTTAATTGTCTTGGTAAGTAATATAAAAAGTAAGACTTAATATCACCCTATTAAAAATTCTTGAGAACACAAGAAAAATTGATTTCATCCACTTTTTTCTTCAAAAATAACCTAAGAACATAGTAAATGTTCAAAAAAGGAACTTAGTGAAACCATTATGAAAGAATGATGACATTCATCCAAACATAGTGAATGTGTACACTGTGCGGTATATAACTTATAACCATTTATCTTCGAGCTAATTGCATTTTTGGTCCTTGTGGTTTGGCCAAATTGCAGGTTTGGTCCCCAAAACTTTGAAAGTGCAGTGATAGTCCTCATTTTGAAGTTTGGATTGCATTTTTGGTCCTTGGATCAAGTTAAATGACTAAAATACCCTTTGTCTTCTTCAGAAAAAGACAAGGGTAATTTGATCATTTCACCCTGATAAGGACCAAAAATGCAACCCAAACTTTAAAATAGGGACTATCGTTGCACTTTCAAAGTTTTGAGGACCAAACCTGCAATTTGACCGAACCACAAGGACCAAAAATGCAATTAACTCTTTATCTTCTTTTAGAGCATTCACAATGGGTAAAACAATCAAAAGCTTTTTACTATTCTACCAAGTCATTATAAGAGCTTTTTTGCATTGTGAGATAAGACTTTACAATAGCTTTTCAATAATTTTGAAAGAAGACTTGGTCAACTTCAAGCTATTGCTAAAAACTACAAAGCATTAAATGAGTATGCATTAAATGCATTAAATGCATCAAGTCTTTAAAGACTTGATGCATTGTAGATGCTCTTATCTATGTGGGATGAAAGTTATCATGGCTTTCATGACCATGAGGTATCCATATGCACAATAATGATTGTTTATCTTCCAAATTTACTTTGATTATTGATGCTAAGCTCCATAATAATCTTTGAGCAACAATGTAATTAGATACAAAGATCCTCCATGGAGTACTCTTTAAGCAATGATGTAATTAGATACAAAGATCTTTAAGTAACGATCCTCCATGGAGTACTCTTTAAGCAACAATGTAATTAGATACAAAGATACACTCTTTAATCTTTAAGCAATGATGTTAAGCTCCATAGTAATCTTTAAGCAACGATATAATTAGATACAAAGATCTTCCATGGAGTACAATACAACCGAATAGCCAATGTTTCTTAAACTTTAATCAAAAAATTGGCTTGGTATTTTTCTAAATGATTATTGTCAACAACTTTTCTTCTTATCTGGAAAGATAAAGATCACAAATTAGTTAAAATAGAAAAATCATCCACTAAACGCAGCCCTTAAGTTCTTGATAAGAATAATTTGTATAGTTAGAATAAAAACAAAAGATGACCTCATATGAATTTCATAATTTAGAGTGCTTGTCGAAGAAGATTTATAAAGTTATAACGACAAAGTTAATACTTCATATAACAAAAGTTCGATAACTTTTTTGTAGACAAATGTTTAATCCAATATTTTCTAAAATTAAGAAAAAATAAGACTTAGCATCAAACTTTCATATAAAATAGCTTAGTATAATTCCAGAAGAATCACACAAAACTACCCATACGAAAGCATGGCACCAACCCTATAACAATATGCTAGTAGACAGTGTGAAATATAAATGATAGCCATTTTCTTAACATGGCTTCATTGACAAAAGCAATGCAAGTACCTACCTTTTCTCTCGAGTCATGCTTGTGTTTTATTCTAGTAAGTACCATGCATATGCATACTAAAGATCGTTTATCTTCTAGATTTACTTTGATTATTGAGGCTAAGCTCCATGATAATAACTAATCGACGATGCAATTAGGTACAAAGATCCTCCATGGAGCTCTCTATCACGAACACCAAAATTAATTGTTCCAAACAATATCGAATCGAGTAATATAGATTATAGAACTGTAAAATCACTACAAAAGTTGAGATCATATTGAAAAGCAATGACATGATTAAAAACAAGTTAGAAACTTCTAAGAGCTAAAACAACGTGTGAACAAAAATTTGTCAAGAAAAAGGTACATGTGAAACTAAAAATCAAACGGAAATCTAAGGGACAATCCCTTGTCTTGTGTAACTCTAACAACTAAAATGCCTTAGAGAACAATGAAGTTCCTATACCTATTAACCTATTAGACACATTCAACTGCTTGGAAAGTAAGATTTGGTTTGTCTACTCAAAATAGTTAGGCATTTAAGGCCAAGCGAGTATTTAGTCAACAAGCCCCTCTTAAAAAAGCAACCTACTCGTTCGCACGGAGTCTCTACATAATCTTACTTTGTGATGTGCAGACTTCGAACCGACATTGCTATGTGATAATACTATAAGTACTGCTCATCCTTTAGCGATATTCCTGGGGAGCTTACTCTCTATGCATATATGCAGGTCAACAAGTATAAGTTGCACAACCATTATCAATTAATTTGGTTCATACCTCAAGGATTTGTATAATAGAATAGATTAATAGAAGTTAAGAATCTCAAAACCTACCTCTGTCAAATTCTAATAACACAACTAGAATGTAACTCACAATCTCCAATCTTGAAACTAGACAATATTGTATGCTATGTAACATTTCCGTTACTTCTACCGTGTTAATGGATCTTTCTGAAATAAAATTTTCTTCTTATTTAGTAAGATAAAGATCACAAATTAGTAAAGGAAGATAACATCCACTAATTAACGCGCCCTTTGGGTTCTTGATAAGAAAAACCTATATAGTTAAAAGAAAAACAAAGAATGATCTCATATGAGTTTCATAATTTAGAGTGCTTCTTGAATAAGATTTATAAAGTTATAATGAAAGAGTAAAGACTTCATATAAAAAAAATCGATACCTGTTTTAAAAGAAAATTGTTTTACCCAGTATTATCAACTAAAAAAAATTTAGACTTCATATCACATTCCCATGTGGAAAAGAGTATGGTGTTCCATTACAAACACACCACCCCATCCCATATGAAAGCATAACACTTATCCTAAAACAACAAACTAATTGAAACTTAGATATATAAATGATAACAAGTTTCCTTCTTTTGTCTATGTGGGATGGGAGTCAGAATGGCATTCATGATAAAAACAATGAAGTACCTACCTTTTCTCTCGAATAATTTGTGTGTTTCATTCTAATAAGTACCATCCATATGCACACTAAAGATCGTTTTGAATTTATTTTGATTATTGATGCTAATCCCCATGATAATCACTAATCGACGATGTAATTAGATACAAATCCTCCTTAGAATACTCTATCACCCACACGAAAGTTCATTCTTTTAAATGATATCAAATCAAGTAATACATAATCACAAAATGACTACAAAAGTCAAGTATCATTTTGAACAGCAATAACTAGATTAAAAAAAACGACAAACTTCTAAGAGAAAAAGAACCTAAAACAGCTCCGGAACATAAGTTTTGTTAAGAATAGGTACTGCTTGGAAAGTAAAATTTGGTTTATCTACTCATAATAATTAGGCATTTAAGGCCTAGCGAGCATTTAGTGATCAAATAGCCCCTCATTAGGGTACTTGTAAAAAAAGGATTTATTAAGTTATAACGAAAAAGTTAAAACTTCATATAAAAATAAATAAATAAATAATTTACACCTTTCTTATAGAAAATATTTTTATAGTTAACATAAAAAATATAAGACTTTGTGTCAAATTTTCAAGTTGGGAGTATAGTAGGTTCCTTCAAGATCAAACCACACAACCAATATGAAAGCATGATACTAACTCTAAAACAACTAATTGGAAGATAGTTGGATATATAAACGATAACCATTTTCATCTTTTGTCTATGTGGGATGAGAGTTAGCATGCCTTTCATGACAAGAAGAAAGAAGTGCGTAGATTTTCCATCGACTGATGCTTGTTTTTTATTTTAATAAGTACCATCCATGTGCATATTAAAGATCATTTATCTTCTAAATACACTACAACGTAGAATTCAGTCTTCCAAACAATGATAGGGTAAATATAGAACTTGAAATCACTATAGAACTTTGTCAAGAAAAAGGTACATCTCAAACAAAATTGAATGGTTATAAGTCTTTTTCTTTTTTTCTTTTTTTTTCTTTTTTTTTTTTTTTTTTACGTTTCTAAGGATTTGATGTTAGGGGGTGTTGCTCTGTACAAATTAAGAAAATAAAATTTGTGTTCGATTCATATAAAGGATATTTTGGCTCGTTAAGAGGTACTAAGTACCCACTAGTCACCATACTTGCTCCACCATTGTTTTTATGAAATGTGATTTTGGCTTATAAATCACCAAACCCGATGCACCGAGAATCAGATAAATAATGGTATAGATTAGCCAGCCTACCGGGAACATTATTCCTTGCTCAGTTAGATAGTTGTCATTCACTGTCAAGGTCTGATAGAAATCATTGCTGATGAAGATGCTATGTCCATATAATTACTGAAGTAATGTGACTACATAGTCTACTAAGTTTGTCCACGAATGAAATGAATTGATTAGGCTAGTACATGACTACCAACGGACATACCAGATCAACGATAGCTTCCCATTTTTAAGGACGACCCCATATAGACTACATGAAAAAACACCTCGTTCTTAGTTCCCGAAAGCACAAATGACAACAAAACGAATGATGTCAGCATGTGCAACTGAATACAGAACCGCTCAAGCACTTGGCTTTATGTCTCAGTGTTTGAAACTGAAGGAGATAACACTATCACATGAGTTAGCCACATCAATCTTTTTCCAAAATGTACCTGAATCTGATCAAGTGACCAGCATGAGCAACGATAACCGCAACGACACTCTCATCATTGAAAATCTCATCAAGTCCATCATCTCCATACTCACACTCCACATTCTCACCACCAAACACATTCTGAAACGCCCAGGCTAAGGTTTTTTTTTTTTTTTTTTTTTGACTGATATAATATTAACACCAACACTTATATTAACACATAAAACTGTACATAACATATATCATTCGCCTTGACCCGTACATGATCAAAATGGGTCAAAATGGGCAAGAATGGCACTATGCGCCAAACACCCTTTAAACTATAAAGGAAACTACTTATGTACTTGATTATCACATAACCATGAGTCTATATATTCATACACAAAAGCATACAACCTAGGGCGTTTCTTGGTAAGAGAGCGTGTAGGAAAAAGGCTCATTACCCAAGTATCCCACCGATGTCTAGTTCTCGGTCTTCGTACCCTTCGTAGCACTACCACTAGCTTCACCTATAACAAGTACAACAAAGCAACATAAGCACAACGCTTAGTGAGATAACATATAAATGATACTAATCATAACATGGCATAATATTATGGTTGCTTCGCAGGCAATGAATACTTGTTTGCTATTATATACTAGTCACCCACTAAGGAAGTTGTGAACCCATACTAGTTCAGTATAACTGAAAATGTTCTAGTCGTCCACTTAGGATGTCTAAGTCACATACCCAATGACTTTGAGCCGCTATACACACTGGTCATCCACTTAGGATGTCTAAGTCTTATTTTACAAAATGAGATGCTAATAAAGGCTCGGTCGTCCACTTAGGACGTCTAGGCTCCCTTTCGGAGCATGTCATGACATAATAACACATGTCGTCCACTTAGGACGTCTATACCCATCTTTTGGGTCAATATGCACATAATTATGCAAATCGTCAACTTAGGACGGCTAATTTAGCTGTGTCGCCCACTTAGGACGCTAAACAAATAATATTGTAATATTTAAGCTGAAAATACTTATGTAACACGCTAATTATCATAGAGTTCATAACAGATCTTTACTAACAACCTGGAATCAACAAGCTTAAGAACTTGATTCGAAATTGTAAAGCAAATGATTGTTATTGGAATTATGTGGTGAAATGTTACAATGATTGAATGGATTGATACAATGGAAATGAGAGAGAATTGAGAGAGAAACAAGTTTACAACTGAAATGAAATGTGAGAAGATAACAGATATTTAAAGGGATAGATTTTGGAGGGAAAGTTAGTTAGCCGTTTGACCAAGAGTTGACTGGCTCCAATGATGTGTCTTGACCAATGGGAAACTGCCACCTATCACTGGAAACTTCTCTAATTTCTGCTGCTAACATTACCCTTCCCTTCACAATATCCTTGTCCTCAAGGATCAATGACAAACTCAAGGAAGCGCTTCTGGATGTCTATGTAGGACTCCCAAGTAGCATCCTCTACTGAACAATTAGACCACTAGATGAGTAGATAAACCACTGCCCTGTTTTGCTTCTTCATAAGCTTCCTATCCAACACTGCAACAGGAGTAACAGCTAACAAACCATCATCTCTGCACTCAGGGAAACTGCCCATAATAGCTTCATCCTTCTTGCATTTCTTCATTTGGGAGACATGAAACACATTGTGTATCTGAGTACATTGCAGGCAACTCAAGCGATAAGCTACATTTCCCACTTTCTTGATCACTTGAAAAAGGCCCAAAGTACTTTGCAGAAAGCTTGTGTTGGACACTTTGTCTGACTGTAATTTGCCTATATGGTTGGAGCTTCAAGTACACCCAATCACCTTCCTTAAACTCCCTTTCAAACATGTGTCTATCTGCCATTGTTTTCATTCTGTTTTGTGCTCTCTTCAAATGGAACTGGAGAAGCTTGATTGCCTGATCTCTGGCTGTTAAAGTTCTATCCACCTCTTCCACTCTACACTCTCCTGCCTCATAAGTCAAATACTGAGGTGGTGTTTGACCATAAAGAATTTCAAAGGGTGTTGTTTTAGTAGAACTGTGAAATTTGGTGTTGTACCAAAATTCATCTAAAGATAGCCATTTTGTCCACTCCTTTGGTTTTTCACCTGTCATACAACTCAAGTAACACTCCAAACACTTGTTGACAGCCTCTGTTTGCCCATCAGTTTGAGGATGGTAAGCACTAGACATCTTCAACTCCACTTTTAACACCCCAAACAGAGATTTCCAAAAAAGGCTGGTAAACACTTTATCCCTGTCACTTAGGATTGTCCTTGGCAACCCATGTAACTTATAAACATTGTCCAAAAATACTTGAGCCACTTGTGCTGCAGTGTAAGGATGAGACATGGCTATAAAATGGGCATACTTGCTGAGACTATCCACCACAACCATGATTACAGTTTTACCATGGGACATGGATAGTCCATCAATGAAATCCATGGACACATCCATCCATACCTTTTGTGGAATTGGTAAGGGCTGCAATAGTCCAGGATAAGCTGCCAAATCTGCCTTATTCCTTTGACATGTATCACACTGCTTGACCACTTGTAACACGCTAATTATCATAGAGTTCATAACAGATCTTTACTAACAACCTGGAATCAACAAGCTTAAGAACTTGATTCGAAATTGTAAAGCAAATGATTGTTATTGGAATTATGTGGTGAAATGTTACAATGATTGAATGGATTGATACAATGGAAATGAGAGAGAATTGAGAGAGAAACAAGTTTACAACTGAAATGAAATGTGAGAAGATAACAGATATTTAAAGGGATAGATTTTGGAGGGAAAGTTAGTTAGCCATTTAACCAAGAGTTGACTGGCTCCAATGACGTGTCTTGACCAATGGGAAACTGCGACCTGTCACTGGAAACTTCTCTAATTTCTGCTGCTAACAACTTAACTAAATCTAAACGGGTCATTTGGGGCTGTTTTGACCCGTCTAACATATATCACATATAAACTTTCCATATGTAAGGTATTTAAGCACATAATATATAATTATAGCACTATATACTCGTAACACAAGTATATTACGTGAACATAAACGGGATCACCACAAATAGAGTGGCACATTAACGAGTTATTAAGGACCCGTTTCTACACTTAAATATGTTACGCACCTTAAAGCCACTTGAATAGAATCACGAGCTTCCTAAAGACGTACCCGGTTAACACTTATAACCTAGGAACACATAATTTATATTAAGCTCATTAGGAACTTGATAAGACTTATCATAATAAGCTAATAAACCATAAGGGGGTGTTTGGTTCGTGGCTTATATAACCATGCCATCAAAATTTCTAAAAATTAACACCATAAATTGGTGCCATGGCATCCTAACAAGGTACCCATCATATTTATAAACCATTACATGGATTCTTAGTTATTTTAGAAAATCACCTCTTTTACATAATCATGTAAAATTCTACAAAAACTCCATAAATGGCATAAAAACTTAATCTTTTAGCATTACCCACTAAAGGGTAGTTCTAAAGCATGAATTAGAGATTAAAGTATGATTTTTACCTCAAATTGGATGGTGGGAACCCTAGCTTATTCGTTTATAAGCTTATGTGAGGTGAAACCTTGCTCAATACTTGCTTAAAATTAACCTTGGATCAAACCCTAGCTTGATATGATGTTGGTGAAGATGGTGCATGAAAGAGGGAAGATAATTGTGGAAATTTTTGTTTCTTGGGAATGAAGTATTCGGTTAATATAATTTCAACTTTGATTATTTGGCAAGTTTAGTCCCTGAAAGATTGGGATGTTACACATTCTTTGCAACCTCAACCGCCTCGTGCCGATTTCTATATTATTTAATATACTTAACAAAATCAATCATTATCAGCAATGTTCTGAAAACAGGGTCTGTGACCGACCCGACTGAGTCACTGGGTCAACCCGGTTTTATGCAAAAAAAACCAAACAGCTAATACGCATGTCCAAAAAACCATTTTTCTGCTGCATTATTTACAATATTTTTGCTGTAAAAAAGATTGACCCCGAACCGGTTGAAACAAGGTTTTTTGGGCCGGAATCGGTTCGACCGGTTGACCCGGCCGGATCGAACAGGGTTTTTATCACATCAAACTGAGCTTAAATTATATCGCACATTATACCAACTTGTTATTAAAAAAAAAAAAAAAAAAAAAAAAGTAACTTAGATCGACTCAGGTGCCATTTACTATTAGTTAGTTACATTGTGATCGAAACCATTGCTAATGATGAGGCTATATTCATATAATCACTTAAGTACCGTGACTACATAGTCTATTGAGGGTGCCCAAGATACTCAAAAGCACCTGTTCGTACATTATACGCAAACTTGTATTCTTTGACTTGAGTTTGTACAATCTGAGAGCAAGTCTATTGCAAAAATCTTAAAAGTTTTTCTTTGTTGCAACTTGCAAGAGTGTTGAGGTAAAAGTCTATATTCACCCAAACAAGCTAAGATCCTTCGGCTAATCGTTCGGCCAGGCCCTTCGGATCTGTGAACACAAAGAAAGCACGCGTTAGCCTCGCCTAGGGTTTTATCCCTAGACCAAGCTCCGGCGTGAGAATGAGTATGGTGAAAATGTCAGAATAATATGTAAGAATGAGATGAGAATCAGTTAACCTTGAATGCAGGCTTTGCTCCTTTTATAGATGAGAAGTTTTGTCCTCACCCGAAGGTTACGTGGGGTGATAGTGACTCTTTTGGGCGAGAGTTGACTTTACTCTGTTTGGACCCTGTCTAGGTAAGGTCAGTAGTTCTGATCAAGATTCCCTTCTCTTTATACATGGTGATGTCAGGTGTCCGTTATACCGAGGGTTATGCCTAACCCTCCGGCATATGCTGATTTAACTTTACTTGGTCTAAATTGGTTTTTGTTTTGCCCGAGTGATTGCGTTTTGCGCCGGGCAGTTGTGCCTTTGGGCCGGGGAGTTGGGCCCTTCGGCGGAAGTCTTTTGTGCCGGGCAGTTATTCGCCAGAACATACGCCAACAAAGAGTAAAACCAATCTCATTGTCATCATAATGATGCCTGGTTATAGGTCAATCGGTTTGTGGGCGTTAGTAATGAGGGACTACTAATTGAACCGAATATATCATTCACTAAAACCAGGGACGGAACCAAGGGTTCCGCGGGTGCCCGGTTGCCCTATGGATTTTTTTCGATATAGTGTTAATTTTTGTAGAAAAAACCTAAATTTTTCCTAAGTATATCTTAAATGCACCCGGTCTATCGAAATGTTTTTCTATATTACTGTTCAAAAACTTTTGTGCACCCGGTAGTTTAAAAAAAAAAAGCCTGAATAGCCAATGTTTCTTAAACTGAAATTAACCAATTGGCTTAGAATTTTCCTATCGTTATTGTCAACTACTTTTCTTCTTATTTAGGAAGATAAAGATTAAAAACTGGTGAAAAAAAGAAATATCAACA
The DNA here is from genome assembly GCA_910596185.1 of Chrysanthemum makinoi. Lineage (NCBI taxonomy): Eukaryota > Viridiplantae > Streptophyta > Magnoliopsida > Asterales > Asteraceae > Chrysanthemum > Chrysanthemum makinoi. Next base: position 359,996,374 of record OU343224.1, on the reverse strand, counting down.
ACTAAACGCACCTGTGAGTTCTTGATAAGAATAATTATATAGTTAAAAATGATAGCAAAAAACGATCTCATATGAATTTCATAATTTAAAGTACGTGTTGAGGAAGATTTATAAATTTATAACAAAAAAGTTAAGATTTATAAAGTTAGAACACCTTTTTGTTAGAGAAACGTTTCCATTAAGAGAATGAATTACCAAAAATACTTTTGCTGAAAATTATTAAAAAACTAAGACTTCATATTAAATTTTAGTAATGACCGCCGAGTGATTTTGTTTAAACCACACCACGCACCAAATACCAAAGCAAGACACTAATCCTAAAACAATAAATGAATAGGCAATAGGGAATATAAATGATAACTATATTCCTTCTTTTTTCTATGTGGGTTGGGAGTTGGCATGGATTTCATGACATAAGCTATGAAGAACCTAGCTTTTCTCTCGAATGATGTTTGTGTCTAATTTTAATAAGTATCATACATATGCACATTAAACATCGTTTATCTTCTGGATTTACTTTGATCATTATTTCATGACATAAGCTATGAAGAACCTAGCTTTTCTCTCGAATGATGTTTGTGTCTAATTTTAATAAGTATCATACATATGCACATTAAACATCGTTTATCTTCTGGATTTACTTTGATCATTGATGCTAAGCTCATGATAATCACCAAGTGACGATGTAATTAGATACAAATCTTCCATGGAGAACTGTATCACTCTCACACCATAGTTCATTGTTCCAAACAATATCAAATCAAGTATACACAACTATGAAATCACTAAACCCGATGGAGAACCTTTTTTTACGCATGACTCATTTCAAATATGCTTAGCTTATAAACCACTAAACCCGATGCATCGAGAATCAAATAAATAATGGTATAGATTAGCGAGCCTACCGGGAACATTATTACTAGCTCAGTTAGATAGTTGTCATTCGCTGTCAAGGTCCGATCGAAACCATCGCTGATGAAGATGCATGATGTATTCATATAATTACTAGAGTAATGTGACTACATAGTCGACCAAGGGTACCCAAGAGAACAAAGATCAACTTAATATGAGGCTTAATATATTGTTTATTGTGTACATGCTCTATTCCATAGACATAGAAACAAATTTATTGAATCCGAAATCACTTAATTAAGTCTCAATTCAGTGACAACGACAAAAACTTTGAGTTGCACTCTTCAAAGCTGATGCAAGTTTCACTATCATTTTACCCATTTATGGAATCTCCGAAATCACTTAATTAAGTCTCAATTTAGTGTATGATTCATGGTGATTGGATTGGATCATGTAATGATAACGATGTTAATACCATTTACTTGCTAAGCTTTATGCTTATGCGTTAATTGTTCAATGTTTTGTAGGTACAAGTTCAAAGGCTTTTGAATCTATGTTATGATCCAATTTTGAACCTCTCTTTTGTTATGTAACGACTGGCTTTGTATAAACTCATGATTACCGTATGTAAAGGCTCAGTAAACAATGGTTTATAAAACGGGTCATATAGTAAACCCGTAGTAATGTTTTGTGTTTTGAGACTAGTATGTTAACTGCAAGTTTATGTATTTGTTCTAATAGTTGTTTTTTGAAAATTTTCTAATGATAATAAATACTCGTACGTAATAATTTTTAAAAAAATGGGGCATTTCACAGTGTGTAATCTTGAAATACTTTGTCTAAACCGAAATTTGAGTAATTCTAAACCATGATGGACAAAAATGGTATTCTCCTATTTGGTAATCTCAATTTGGATGTGATGTGAACAAGTACTATTCTTTGGAAACAGACACACGAAAGTTGAGTTGAAACCTTTTGGAAAGCACGAGAAAGAATGAAACTCTTTACAGATTTCTAAGACATCACCCTTGATAATGTTCCAAGCTCCTTTGAAAAAATTAAAATTGTATCCGTCTGGGCCTGGAGCTTTATCCCCTCTAATTTATCTAAAGCAGACTTTATTTCTACTAAGGAAAATGATTGTTCAAGACCAGATGCAATTGATTTGGGTAACTTACTTAGATTGAGAGATTCCAGGTTTAACTTTCTGCACATGTCGCTTTGCTTAAACAGGTTCTCAAACTTGCCTTTGAAAAATTCTTTTATCTCTTCTGGTTTATCACACCAAACCTCGTTGATATACACCCCTTCAATATGATTCTTGAGATTTCGTACACAAAGATTTACATGAAAGTATTTTGTGTTCTTTTCTCCTTCACGTAACCACTTTGTTCTCGATCTTTGCCTTAACATACTTTCTTCTTTGTTCGCGTGCTTTAGTATTCTACTTAAGATCATCGCCTTTTCCAAACCTTCTTCAACTGAAATCACACCACGCTCCTTGTTATCTTCAATTTTTTTCTTCCTTTCTTTTAACTTAACTAACTCAAGATTCCTCATATCGACTTTATCTTAGTCCCAGTCTTTAAGTGTCAACTTTAGAAGTTTTAGTTTTTGCATAAACACAAAACTACTCCAACCATCTATCTCATTTTTGTTCAACTCTCTTACACCAGACTCCAAAAATCTGGCTCCTTCAAACAGTAGTCTTTAACTTTGAAAGGTTTTGGACCCTAATCCTTATTTTCGCGTTTAAAAATTAAAGAAATATGATCAGAGAACTCCTTATCTTGCGATATCAAATTCCATAGTTTCCACGTATTTAAGATGTCTTTATAAGAACAATTGGATTAGTATTTTTCCAAATCTTTATTGTCAACAACTTTTCTTATTTGGAATGATTTAAGATTTCCTTTTTTTGTAGACAAATGTTTTGTCCATTCTTTCTAAAACTTAGAAAAAGTATTAATAAAAGTATTTTTGTAACTAATATAAAAAATTAAGAATTAATAACAAATTTCCATAACGGTTTCTTTGCAGAATTCTCTTAGAACTCAACAAAGCTACCAGTATGAAAGCATGCCACTAACACTTAAACAATTTATTTGTAGATAGTGTGATATATAAATGATAACCATTTTTATTCTTGTGTCTATGTGGGATGGGAGTTAGCAATTTTCATTACAAAAACAATGAAGTACCTACCTTTTCTCTCAAGTCATGCTTGTGTTTTATTCTGGCTTTACTTTGATTATCGATGCTAAGCTCAATGATAATCACTAAGCAATTACATACAAATCCTCCATGGAGTACTCTATCACCCACACCAAAGTTCATTCCTCCGAACAATATCAAATCAAGTAATATAGAATTGTGAAATCACTACAAAAAGTTAAGTATCATTTTGAAAAGCAATGACGAGATTAAAAGAAACAACAAATATTTAAGAGCTATAACAGCGCCGAAACATAAGTTTTGTTAAGAAAAAGGGACTAACCCTTGAATTCTGCAACTCCAACATTTTCTTAGGACATCAGCCACATTAACAAGTGGTTATTAGATTTTTTATGTGTTATTAATTTTTATCGAAGAAAAGAAGTTGGTTAACAAATACAAAGCCAACAATCGACAAATTAATGTGCTTTTAGATCATAAACCACTATACCTGACATACCGAGAATCAGATAATTTAATACGAGGCTTAATATATTGTTTATTTGTGTACATGCTCTTGACCATCATAGAAACAAATTATAGAATCCGAAATTACTTAATTAAATATCAATTTAGTGACAATGGCATACACTTTGAGTTGCACTCTTAATAATCTTACCATTTTAAGGACGACCCCGTATAGATTACATGAGAAAACACCTCGTTCTTATTGTTTAGTTCCCGAAAGCACAAATGACAACAAAACGAATGATGTCGGCATGTGCAATTGAATACAGAACCGTTCAAGCACTTGGCTTTATGAACTATCTTTTTAACGCCTATTTCAGTGTTTGAAACTAAAGGAGATTCATGTAGTATATCCATCATGTTAATAAGACCTATTCCATAGTTTTGCGTCGATTGTGGTTTTTGCTTTGCTGAACGTCCGTTTATACCCTTCGGCAGTTGCAGTATCACCCAGTTGTGAAGCCATTACTGCAGTAGCTTGAAGTGCAGCAAGCCATAAGCAACTACAATACGCACTAACACCGTTCACGCGTCATATGTTTGATTGGGGAAACCATCATTTTCGATTAAACAGTCATCATCCCGGTCAAATTGGTCTATCTAAGCCATGGCAGCACAAACAGCAGGCCATACCTCGGCTCCAAATGACAAATCACCGGTTGCAGCAAAGTCCTGGTAAACTTGAAGCATGAATTACTGGTTCAAATCTTTCCATTTACGTGTATCATGTCATGGATCATGAGTTTCGAGATCATGTGGAACCGCTCCTTTCACGTTTCGAATTCCATTTTTTTCATCGGCTAAACATTTGACTTTTCTTTGGTCCTCAAACAAAACAGCCCTCACGAATTCCCGTTGAATGCTGAGTTAGATCTTCGGAAAGTGTTCAAGAAGAGCAAAAGATGCATAGAAATGAACATCATAAGTACACCACATGATTTGGACTTAAACATATAAAAAAGCTACCAACATCACGACAATCATCATTTGGATTTAAACACCTTCTAAACATAAAAAGATTATTTAAAGTTGAATGCATAAGAAGGGAACTTGGTAACAATAAGGTACTAGCCATGTGCAAATTTAAGATCGTTTATCGCTAATTTTATTTTGATTATTGATATTAAGTTCTATGATAATCAATAATTGACGATGTAATTAATACAAAGCCAAAGTTTCTTAAACTCAATTAAACAATTGGATTAGTAATTTTCCTAACTTTATTGTCAGCAACTTTTCTTCTTATTTGGAAAGATAAAGATCACAAATTAGTTAAAAATAAATAAATAAATAAATAAAATAAAATAAATAAAAAAATCACCCACTAAACGCACCCTTTGAGTTCTTGATAAGAATAATAACGAAGATGATCTCATATGAATCTCAAAATTTAGAGTGCTTGTTGTAGAAGATTTATAAAGATAGAAAGAGTTAAGATCTCATATTAAGAAAAGTTGGAAACCTTTTTTTTTTAGACAAATGTTTGGTACATTCTTTCTAAAACTTAGAAAAAGTATTAACAAAAGTATTTTTAGAAAAATTATTAATAAAAGTATATTTGTAACTAATATAAAAAATTAAGAATTAATAACAAATTTTCATACCGATAGTTTTATTGGTTCTTTAATAACACAACAAATCTACCAATATGAAAGCATGCCACTAACACTTGAACAATTTATTTGTGGATAGTGTGATATATAAATGATAACCATTTTTATTCTTGTGTCTATGTGGGATGGGAGTTAGCAATTTTCATGACAAAAACAATGAAGTACCTACCTTTTCTCTCAAGTCATGCTTGTATTTTATTCTAATAAGTACCATCCATATGCACATTAAAGATCATTTATCATCTGGATTTACTTTGATTATTGATGCTAAGCTCAATGATAATCACTAAGCAATTACATACAAATCCTCCATAAAGTACTTTACCACCCACACCAAAGTTCATTCTTCCAAACAATATCAAATCAAGTAATACAGAATGTGAAATCACTATACAAGTTAAGTATCATATCAAACATCATTGACAAGATTAAAAACAATTGTCAAACTTCTAAGAGCTAAAACAAGGTCGGAACATAAAACTTTGTAAAATAAAAAGGTACATGTCAAACAAAAAATTGAAGATGGTTATTAGTTTTTTTTGTTACGCATTACTCCTTTCTATCAAATGTGCTTTTAGAATATAAATCACTAAACCCGATGTACCGTAAGATAGTTGTCATTCGCTGTCAAGGTCTGATGTAAACAATTGCTAATGATGTTGCTATATTCATATAATCACTTAAGTATTGTGACTACTTAGTCTACTATACGGGTACCCAAGAGAACAAACATCAATTTATTATGAGGATTGAGGCTTAGTATAATAGAATCGATTTTAAGATACTTGAAACCTACCTGTTCGTAAAATTCTAATAACATAACTAGAATGTAACTCACATTAATGTGTGATTTTGAAACTCCCTAATGTTGAAGAATAGTCACTCAAGCATAAACCGACAGTTAACCAGAAAGCGAATGGAATTCCTTTTTGTATTCTTAAAAGTTTTCTTTTGTTGCAAGAGTAAAACCAAGGTCGTTGTCATCATAATGATGCCTGGTTAGAGGTCTCTTGGTTTATGAAAATGTTGCAATATAAAAGGGATATGTAATGATAATCATTAATATAAAGATTATTTTAAGGAGAAGGGTGTGTTAGTATTTTATTAGTTTTCATTTTGAAGATTTTAAGGAGATACATTTTCTCCATATATGTAGTATAAATTAAGGGCCGGTTTGGTTTGTAGACGGGTTTAGAATTTGGATTTGGATTTGGATTTAAATTTGGATTTGATATAGTAGAGAGAAAATAAAAATAATGTAAGAGAAAATAATATTAAAAATTAGAAGAATAGTATTTTATTAGTTAGAAAAGAAATTTAACAAAGAAAAATTATTATTTTTAAGTAAATAAGAAAAAGAGTCACACACATAAAATTAATGGGCCCCAATAAATCAGAAAACCTAGCACACTTGAGTGGATTTACAAAACCCATAAAATTTGGGTATCATAACCGAATCTTAACCCCAATATTCCAACCGAACATTTTTTTTTACTTTCACTCCGTAAACCAAATCTTATCCCCATAAACCACACGGGCCCTAAGATCACGAGTTGGTTTAAAAAAAATCTCAACTACTAAATGCACCCTTTGAGTTCTTTAATAAGAATAATGTATATAGTTAAAACAAAAACAAAAAATGTTATTTTTTGAATTTCATAATTTAGAGTGTTTGTCGAAGAAGTTTTGTGAAGTTACAATAAAAAAAGTTTAAACACCTTTTTTTTATAGACAATTGTTTTGTTTTTATCCACTCTTTTCTAAAATTAAGAGAAAATATTAATAAAAATATTTTTGTAGTTAAAATCAAAATTAAAAGATTCCATATCAAATTTTCAAATTTGTTTCAATGGTGTACTCCATTTGTATATAATACTAAAAGGCGTACAACTTTGTACCCAAAAACCTTGCATTAATTGCAAATTTTCCCAACTTGGCAAAAACAGTCCCTGAGGTCCAAGTGGCGCTGCAAAGTAAGTCCAAACATTAAACGCAAAGTTTCACAACTCGGCAAAAACAGTCCTTGAGGTTTAATCGTCGTTGCAAAGTAAGTCCAAACATTAAATGCAAAGTTTCACAACTTGGCAAAATCGCTGCAAAGTAAGTCCTTTTAAGCCAATCCCGCTGCATCGCGCGGATTTCCACACTCGTATATCCTATATTTTTAACGAATACCAACCCTCAAGTTATATATTTTATCATTTATTTAATAGTAAACTAGTTCGGACAACACCATGCAACAAATATGAAAGCATGACACTAAGTCCAAAACAACATTTGTGTAGATAGTTGGACATATAAATGAAAACTGTTTTCCTTCTTTTGTCTATGTGGGATGGGAATTAGTATGTCTTTCATGACAAAAATGATAAGTACCTATCTTTTCTCTCGAGTCATGGATGTGTTTATTCTAACATGTATACTTAAGATTGTTTTCGGATTTACTTTGATCACTGATGCTAAGCTTCATGATAATCACCAAGCGACGATGTAAATTAGTTAGAGATCCTCCATCATGGAGTACTCTATCACCCACGCCAAAGTTCATTCTCCAAAACAATATCAAATCAAGAAATAGAGAATGTGAAATCACTACATGAACAGTACTAATTGGTCTACTAAGCGCACCCAAGAGAACAAAGATCAATTTAATACGAGGGTTAATATATTGTTTATTTGTGTACATGCCTTGACCATATACATAGAAACAAATTTACAGAATCTGAAATCACTTGATTAAATCTCAATTCAGTGACAACGGCATAAACTTTGAGTTGCGCTCATCAAAGCTGATGCAAGTCTTACTTTCTTTTTACCGAATGTAAGTTGTCTAAGAACGAATTAGATTAGGCTAGTACATGACTACCAATGAACATATCTGATCAATGGTAATTTTCCCATTTTAAGGACAACCCCATATAGATTACATGACAAAACACCTCGTTCTTACCGGTTAGTTCCCGAAAGCACAAATGACAACAGAACAAATGAAGTCAGCGTGTACAAATTGAATACAAAACCGATCAAACACTTGGCTTTATGAACTATCTTTTTAACACATGTCTCAGTGTTTGAAACTGAATGAGATTCATGATTAGCAAGAGCAACGATAACTGCAACAACACTCTCATCAAGCCCATCATCTTCATACTTACACTATACATTCTCACCACCAAACACATTCCTTGCAACCTCAATTTCCTCACTGGCCAATTTCTACAGTATTTAATATACTTAACTAAATCAACCATTATCACCAATTTTTTGAAAACCGGGTCTGTGACCGACCCGGCCGAGTCACCGGGTCAACCAGGTTTTATGCAAAAAACGAAACAGCTAATACACATGTCCAAATAACCATTTGTCTGCTGCATTAGTATCACTATCTTTTGCTGTAAAAAACATTGACCTGGAACCGGTTTAACCAGTGTTTTTTTGGCGGAGCAGGTTCTACCGGTTGACCCAGCTGGGTCGAACCAGGTTTTTATCTCATCAAACTGAGCTTAAATTAATATCACACATTATACCAACTTGTTATAAAAAATAAGTATAACAATTATGGCGATCTCAGGTGCCATTTTGTGACCTATTTGTTGAGATACTATTTTAGTTGATTTTTGGGTCAGGTGGATGAAAGATTGAATTTTGCTTGCACGTGGGCCTAAAACCCGAAATAAGTACTGACTAAGACGATACAGATGTTGTCATATCAGTATAACACCATTAAACTCATTGTTAATACTTTCAGTTGTAACATAAAACGTGTAACGTACTAAAACACACACTAATTAGTAATCACAGTGTTGTTCTATCAGCTTAGAGTAATAACGCTAGAAATAATACCTAATAAGATGTGGTGAAAGTGTTCAAAATCGTCACATAGATGCATATTTGAGTAAAAAACTTGCCATTATCAAGTAACTTTAACAAGAAAAACTAAAAGGAAATTTGTAAAACTGTGACCCAAGGTGACACTTATTTCGTAATTGACTCAACTTTGTGGCATATAGCTAAAACTAAGACTTTTTATGAGACATGACGAGATGGTACTCCCTTTAAAGGAGAATTTTCACTACATATCCCAAATTGCAAGCGGTCACATGTATACATGTGACCGAAAGTACACATCCATTGTCCCACCACTATCATAACTAAGGCTGGCAATTTTGACACGAAACACGTTAACACCATTACCGACACGATCGGTCTTAACAGTGTTCAGGTTTGACCTTTAAAGGTGTTTGTGTCTTAACAGGTCTCGACTGTTAAGACCTGTTAGGTCGACCTGTACATAATAACAGTCTTAACAGTCGCACTGTTAAGACCTGTTAGGACCTGTTAAAATTAAAATACCCTACTCATTTATAAATCTGCCTCCCCCATCTCTGCTTGGTTGCTTTCTAATAAGAAAAAGGAGAAAACTCTCTCTCTTCCCTCTTAACTCCATAGCCACCGCCGGCTTCAACAACCCACCACCACTCCACCGTCGGTCACCTCACCTCACCACCCTCACCAAAACAACCCTCTCCTCCTCTTTCCGATCCCATACATCACGCGCCAAGAGAAAAATATAAGCTCGCTGAAATGCTGACTTATTTATTCTTCTTAATGGTTTACTTTTTAGAATTTCAACTTCACATTAACATCAGTTCGCTGAACCTCATCTTTTAGACTCTTAAAATTTAAAAGTGGACTCATGGAGGAGTATCACATGTATCCATTGCAAGCAACCCCAAAGGTTTGGTTGTTGGAAATTAGATTGTTTTGTTATTTAGGATCAATAGCTTGATGCCTTTCTAAGCAACTGAGCATATTTATCATTTCTTTTAGTTCCTTCTATTTTTTTATTTATTTTTTATTTTTTTAATATTGTCTTAAAAGGTGTTAAACCGATGATGTTAGTAAGAGATTACTAGGAATTAGTCACTTCATGAATCATAAAAAATGTGTATTTTCGTTGCAAACTAAATATTGTTCTTTCCAAAATGCAAAAAAGACAGATTTTGCAAGAAGTTAAGTGTTAACAGGTTCTTAACAGGTTAACCTGTTTATTTTCGTGTCGTGTTCGTGTTTGAGAAAAATGACACGATAAGCTAACAGGTCGTCTTCGTGTTTGACCTTAACAGGTTCGTGTCTTAACATGTTCATGTCTTAACAGGTTCGTGTGACCTGTTATGCCAGCTCTAATCATAACTGACATTAATGTGTCATTTTGAAACTCGCTGAGGGCTTTGTTTGTTAAATTTTTTTATTAAGTCATTTTCTAATTAAGAGATGACTTAATGCAGACACCCTCAGTTTTATTGCTTAATATTTTCAGTCATCATTCTTTATTAAGTCACAAACAAACGGTTTTAATATGACTTAATAAATTCAGTTTTTTTTATATTAAGTAAATTAAGTCACAAACAAAAACCACCTTATATTAGATAGTAGAATACTCACTTAAGCATAAACCAACAGTTTTACTACTCATCAGTTTTACTAACAAGAAAGCGAACAAAATTTCGTTTTGTAAAATGTTGTTCTTATTCACCAACCTTTGCTTGTGGAGTATTGAAATTCTGAGTGGAGATAGTTTTTGAGCATTTCATCACCATTTTTCGTTTCAGAATGTAGTCTTGGGGGGTATGAACTTGATAAGGTTGGGAGTACATTATACGCAAACTTGTATTTTTTGACTTGAGTTTGTACAATCTGAGAGCAAGTCTATTGCGAAAATCTTAAAAGTTTTTTCTTTGTTGCAACTTGCAAGAGTAAAACCAATCTCATTGTCATCATAATGATGGCTGGTTCGAGGTCAATCGGTTTGTGGGCGTTTGTAATGAGGGACTACTAGTTGAACCGCATATATGGCTCACTAAAACCAAGGACGGAACCAGGGGTTCTGCGGGTGCCCGGTTGCCTATGGATTTTTTTTCGATATAATGTTAATTTTTGAATAAAAACATAAATTTTTCATAACTTATCTTAAATGCACCCGGTTGAGGAAGATATATAAATTTATAACAAAAAAGTTAAGATTTATAAAGTTATTACTCCTTTTTGTTAGACAAACATTTCCTCCGATATTTTCTTGAATTAAGAGAATGAATTACCAAAAATACTTTTGTTGTTAAATTATTATAAAAAATTAAGACTTCATGTTAAAATTTCGTAAGGAGAGCTGGGTGGTTTTGTTTAAACGACACCACGCACCCAATACGAAAGCATGACACTAATCCTAATACAACAAATGTGTAGGCAGTTGGGAATATAAATGATAACCATTTTATTTCTTTTGTCTATGTGGGATGGGAGTTGGCATGGATTTCATGACATAAGCAATGAAATACCTACCTTTATTCTCGAATGATGTTTGTGTCTTATTTTAATAAGTATCATACGTACGCACATTAAACATCGATTATCTTCTGGATTTACTTTGATCATTGATGCTAAGCTCATGATAATCACCAAGCGACGATGTAATTAGATACAAATCTTCCATGAAGAACTTTATCACTCTCACACCATAGTTCATTGTTCCAAACTATATCAAATAATCAAATCAAGTAATCCAAAACTGTGAAATGACTTTAAAAGTTAAGTATCATATTGAACAACAATGACGAGATTAAAAAATAGCGACAAACTTCTAGAGCTAAAACATGGTCGGAACATAAACTTTGTAAAAAAAAAGGTACATGTCAAACATAAAATTGCATGGTTATTTGTTTTTTTCAGCGCATTACTTGTTTCTATCAAATATTTTCTTAGATTATAGACAACTAAACCCGATGTACCGAGTATCAGATAAATAATGGTATAGATTAACCAACCCACCAGGAACATTAGGCATTCGAGGTCGGATCGAACCATTGGTGATGATGATGATATATTCATATACATATTAACCTATTAGAGACAAATTCGACTGCTTGGAAAGTAAGATTTGGTTTGGCCACTCAAAAAAATTAGGCATTCGAGACCTAGCAAGTATTTAGTCAACAAGCCCCTCTTAAAAAGGTAATCTACTTGTTCGCACGGAGTATCCACATAATCTTACTTTGTCAACAGCCGACTTTGAACCGACAATGCTATGTGATAAATACTATAAGTACTGCTCATCCTTTACCGATATTCATGGGGAGCTTACTCTCTATGCATAGATGCAGGTTAACAAGTATAAGTTGCGCAACCATTAGCAATTAATTTGGTTCATACCTCTAAGGATTTCTATAATATTATATATTAATAGAAGTTAAGATACTCGAATCCTACCTTTGTCAAATTCTATGACACAACTAGAATGTAACTCACAATCTTGAAACTAGACAATATTGTATGCTATGTAATACATACGTGACTACTACCTTCGTGTGTCAATGGATCTTTCTGAAATAAACTTTTATTCTTATTTAGTAAGATAAAGATCACAAATTAGTAAAGGAAGATAACAACCACTAATTAACGCACCCTTTGGGTTCTCAATAAAAAAACCTATATAGTTAAAACAAAAACAAAAGATGATCTCATATAAGTTTTATAATTTAGAGTGCTTCTTGAATAAGATTTATAAAGTTATAATGAAAGAGTAAAGACTTCATATAAAAAAAATTCAACACCTTTTTTAAAAGAAAAATATTTTACCCGGTATTTATCAACTGAAAAAAAATTAAGACTTCATATCAATTTCTCATATGGAAAGATACGGTGGGTTCCATTACAAACACACCACCCCATCCCATATGAAAGCATAACACTTATCCTAAAACAACGAACTAATTGAAACTTGGATATATAAATGATAACAAGTTTCCTTCTTTTGTCTATGTGGGATGGGAGTCAGAATGGCATTCATGATAAAAACAATGAAGTACCTACCTTTTCTTTCGAATAATTTGTGTGTTTTATTCTAATAAGTACCATCCATATGCACACTAAAGATCGTTTTGAATTTATTTTGATTATTGATGCTAATCCCCATGATAATCAGTAAACGGCGATGTAATTAGACATAAATCCTCCATAGAGTACTCTATCACTGACACCAAAGTTCATCCTTCTAAAGGATATCAAATCAAGTAATACAGAACTGTGAAATGACTACAAAAGTTATGTATCATTTTTAATAACAATGACTAAATAAAAATAAAGTGACAAGCTTCTAAGAGCTAAAAGCCTAAAACACCGTCGGAACATAAGTTTTGTTAAAAAAAAAGTTACTGTTTGGAAAGTAAAAATTGGTTTATCTACTTAGAATAATTAGCCATTAAAGGCTTGGCGAGCATTTAGTGATCAACTAGCCCCTCATTAAAAGGTAATCTACTCATTCGGATGGAGTCTCTATATAATTTTACTTTGTGATCAGCTGAATTTGAACCGACATTGCTATGTGATAATACTATAAGTTCTGCTCACCCTTTAGCGATGTTCATGGTAAGCTTACTCTCTTTGCATAGATGCAAGCCAACAAGTATAAGTCACGCAACCATTAGCAATTAATTTGCATAGTGTATGCACTACCAATTGTTACCACCACAATCAAGTTTTATGATAAACTAAGTATAGTTATAATAAAGGTCCAGTTTTGTCTCATTTACTCTATGCGGATGATGTGATGTTTGTCGGCGAGTGGTCTCTCCTCAACTTAAAAAAAGTTTCCAGAATTCTAAGATGTTTTCACATTGTCTCGGGGCTAAAGATTAACTTGGGAAAGTCTCGAATTCATGGAGTGGGGGTGGAGGATGCTGAAATCAGTCGTGTGGCTAATTCAGTGGCTTGTGAGACTGGGTCGATTCCCTTCGATCACTTAGGCATCAGTATAGGGGGTAATATGAATCGTGTTGCTAATTGGAATTTTCTGGTTGATATCTTTAAGAAAAGACTTTCGAGGTGGAAAGGGTCGTGCTTATCAATTGGTGGTAGGGTAACTTTGATCAAATCAGTGTTGGAAAACCTTCCCACCTATTATCTTTCTCTTTTTAAAGCCCCAAAGAAAGTTATCGAGAACTTAGAAGGTATTATGAAGCGGTTTTTATGGGGGGGCTCAAACGAAGGAAACATTATTCACTGGGTTGCATGGGAAAGAGTTTCTTCCCCTATCAAGGCAGGTGGTCTCGGTTTGAGCAGGCTTTGGGAGACAAATGTGGCTCTTCTATCCAAGTGGATTTGGAGATATAGAACCGATCCGGATAGCTTATGGAGGAAGGTGATCAAAGCGTTACATGACACAAAAAGAAGCTGGACCCCTGTTCCTGCTTGCAACTCGTCGTACAGCGTTTGGGGAACCATTGTGAAAACATGCTCGAAAGTCAAGGTGGGGGGTTTAAGTATTAACCAAATGTTTAAAAGTAGGATTGGTGATGGTAGTAGCACTAGGTTTTGGCTTGACCCGTGGTTATGTAATGAACCTTTAAAAGATGTCTTCCCAAGTATTTTCAAGATAGCTATAGATAAGAGGTGTTTAGTAGCAGAAGGGGTCGAGTTGGGTAGTAATCGTTTCGGAGGTATTAAAGGCAGTCCTTACAGCCGGTTGATCGAGGAGGGTAACGATGATCTGATCAGTTTAGAGCATATGCTGGAGGGGGTTAACCTATGTGATCAAAGTGATAAGTGGACGTGGATTGGTAGGGATCACAAGGTGTTCAGTGTTAAGGCTGTGAAAGATTTCCTTAACAGCGAGCGTGATTATAGTAGCAGACATGTTTTCAGCTGGTCTAAGTGGGTGCCAAAAAAATGTAATATTTTTATGTGGAGGGTGGGTATGGATCGCATCCAAACAGCCACGGCTCTCGGGAGGAGAAAATGCAACATCTCCTCCACTTTATGTGGGTTATGCGACGACGAGGAGGAAGAAGTGGACCACGTTTTCTGCCATTGTCCTATAGCTACCCAGGTTTGGTTCCGTATCAGTCGATGGTGTAAAACCATCCCCTTGTTCATGTTTACGGTTAAAGACTT
This sequence comes from Chrysanthemum makinoi, assembly GCA_910596185.1. NCBI lineage: Eukaryota > Viridiplantae > Streptophyta > Magnoliopsida > Asterales > Asteraceae > Chrysanthemum > Chrysanthemum makinoi. The sequence continues at coordinate 359,981,282 of OU343224.1, read as the reverse complement.
ATTTGAGCTGCACAACTCGGTTGGGCTTGATAAAAAGAAGAAGAAGGTTTTTCAGGGTATTGTGTTTATTACATGTTGGTGTATTTGGAGAGCCCGAAATGACAAAAGGTTCTCTAATGGTACCATCTCGGGGGAGAAGATCTTTCAAGATGTGAAGTCGCTCGGTTTTTTATGGTATAGGAATAGATCGAAAGGATGTTCGATTAGTTGGAAAGATTGGTGTAACTTTGATTGGATGTAGTTTTGTTGTGTCTATCGCCGGCCACTATTTGGTGGTTTGTGCTTCGTAAATAATACCCAAATTTCAAAAAAAAAAAAGTATAGTTATAATGTCTTGAGAGTTTAGTTGTAATTTCAATTTATGGTATTTTAGTAACGGATTCGTATGCATATATTGGCGAATCCTGGGTAATCTCACGTTTTTTCATAATGATAGCGAGGAACTGGTGTCCGCGTATTGTGTTGGAGAATAAAGCATTGCATTTCATATCTAACATAACGAACAAATAAACCATAAGAGATAGTTTAATAAACAAATAATAAATAGATAAATTTAGAAAAGCAAAAAAGAAAGAAAAAAGATATAAAAAACCCGAATAGCCAACGTTTCCTAAAATGAAATTAAGTAATTGGTTTAGTATTTTCTTAAATGGTTATTGTCAAGTGTTAACAACTTTTCTGTTTATTTAGGAAGATAAAGATCGGTGAAGAAAGAAAAATCAACCACTAAACGCACCCTTTGACTTCATGATAAGGATACTTTATATACAGTAAAACCTCTGTAAATTAATACTCGATAAATTAATAATATCGATAAAATTAATAATTTGTTCAGTCCCAACTTGGGACCAGTGCAAATTTGAACCTTAATCGATAAAATAATAAGATAATAATTTTTTTGAAACCCCAGTGTATATATATTGGTCCCAACGAAACTATAAATTAATAATTATTAAAAAATTCCATATATATATATATATATATAAAGTCCGTACATAACTCGAACTTGTACGAATTAAATTAATTCAATTAAGGCCATACATAATTGAAATTGGTCTCAACGAAACTAACTTTTAACTTATTCAAAAACAATGTACTTAACAAATTCAATGTGAATTCATAAAATGTTAATTGGAACTTGTTTTTCTATTATATTTTTCATCTTTAACTAATATACATCGTAAATAGTATGTTGAACTTGGAAATTTAAAGTTCATACTTAAAACCTCTTTAAATTAATAAATTATTAATTTATCGATATAATAATATCTCGCTAAATTAATAAAATATCCTGGTCCCAACATCATTAATTTATAGAGGTTTTACTGTACTTAAAAATGAAAACAAAAAGTGATCTCACATGAATTTCATAATTTATAGTACTTGTCGAAGAAGATTTATTAAGTTGTAATGGAAAAGGTTAAGACTTCATATAAAAAAATATGACACCTTTTTTAGAGATAAAAGTTTTGTCCAGTATTTTCTAAAATTAAGAGAATATATTAGTAAAAGTATTTTTATAGTTAACATAAAAAAAAAAATTAAGACTACGTATCAAATTTTCATAACTGGAGAAGGGGCGTGTTCCAACGGGACAACATCCATGCAACCAATATGAAAGCATGACAGTGACCTCAAAACAACAAGTGTGAAGAATATTGGATATATAAATGATAACCATTTTCCTTCTTTTATCTATGTGGGATGGGAGTTAGCATGCCTTTCAGGACAAGAACAAAGAAGTGCCTAGCTTTTCTCTCGAATCGTGCTTGTGGTTTATTCTAATAAGTACCATCCACACGCACATTATAGATCATTTATCTTCTACAATCACTACAACATTGAATTCAGTTTTACAAACAATATCAAATAGAGTAAGTATAGAACTAGAAATTACTACAAAACTTTGTCATGAAAAAGGTAAATGTCAAACAAAAAATTGAATGGTTATTAGGTTTTTAGCATTACTCGTTTTTATCAAATGTTCTTTTAGATTATAGAGCACTAAACCCGATGTACCGAGAATCAGATAAGTTATTGTGTAGATTAGCCAACCTAGAAGGAACTATTGCTAATATTCTTAGTCGTGTTTGTACAACATGAGAACAAGTCTATTGAAAAAATCTTGAAAGTTCTCTTTTGTTGCATGAGAAAAGTGATGGTTGGTTAGAGGCCTATTGGCTTAAAAATATTTTGTAGTTAAAATAAAAATAATAATAAAAAAAAAATTAAGACTTCATATCATATTTTCGAACCAATTGTTTTGTGTGTTCGACCACGCTAAACAACTTATACGATAACATGCCATTAACCCTAAAACAATAAAATAGTAGACAGTTGGATATATAAATGATAACCATTTCCCTTCTTTTGTCTATGTGGGATGGAAGTTAGCATGGCTTTCATGACCAAAATAATGAAGTGCCTACCTAATCTCTCGAATCATGCTTGATTTTTATTGTAATAAGTACCATCCATATGCACACTAAAGATCGTTCTTGGAATTACTTTGATGTTAAGCTCCATGTAATCAGTGAGCTTTAATTAGATACAAATCCTCCAAGGTGTACTCTAATCACTCACACCAAAGTTCATTCTTCCAACAAATATCAAATCAAGTAATACAGACCTAAGACATTTGGTTTAGTGGTATGTGAGTTGCTCACCAACCTAAAGGTTAGGCGTTCAAGACATGAGCCTGGATAAACTCCCTTGAATCCTAAGTACTTAAACTCTTAGTTACATGTAATAAACCTTAATAGAATGAAAAAATGTTGTAATTTGGAAAAATAAAACGAGGCCATTTATTGAAAGACTGTAAAGTGTACTCTTGATGACGATATGATTTCTTCTTATAGCTCCGTTGCATTAAATTAGCCAGCAGTCCGGCACCGTTGCTCATGTTCACAATAAAAATTTCTTCCGTACACTAAATTGGATTCATTAATTCTAAGCTATAGCACTATCAATCACAAATGATTACTAAAGTTAACCCAATCAAGAGGCAGGCTGGCGATAATAAGCGAACAGTAGCAGCAGTGCAATCGAGAATAAAGAGATTTTTAAACCCCATGGTTTGAAGCTTTCTTCATTTCCAGTGCTCTCTTATAAGGTGGGTCAATTGGAGGCTGTACAGGGTCCAATATCTTGTAGGAACCATCAGGAGCTTTAGGAAGTGGGTATGAACGGTCAGAGTCATAACCACTAAGGTCCCCACACGCCAAAAATGGTATATAAACCTTGTTCGGGCCTTCTAACCATCCACTACTACAATCTGCCATTAAACATAAATAGATACGGTTTTAACGAGAATTTTACAAGGATTATCTGAGCATGAAGTATGAAGATGGTAAGAAAAGATACCCAAGTCATCTGCACCGGATGGAGTTCCAACTTTCTCAAGGAGGCGATGCAAATCTTTCTCATTGAATCCTTCAGGAGGTGAATAATTCTCACAAACAGCAAATGCCTCTGTTTACCAAAAAATATTGGAGCATTCAAAGATCATTCATGGCTTGATAATTACAATTCCTAAGTTTCATTTCGCATACCAATTATTGTTAAAAAGAACACGATAAATACTATGAAAAACTAATCATGGTAATTATACACAATGAACATGAAATCAACAACTGAAGATGCAACCAGAACGTGAAGTAACTGGCAATGACATAATACGACGCATGTCATGCTTCCCAGATATATTCTCCATGTTCTAGTAGATATGATCTTGATGCCAACAATGTAACTCTTCATATTTAAACTCACCAGAGGAGTCAAAGATGACTACTTAAACAATGAACTAAATTCGAAGGATGCAAGCATGCTGGTATCAGTATTTTAAATTGTACGGTTTCCAAGAGAGAAATTCACAAACAAACGAGTGCAAACATCCTTCATCAACTCATACTAGCATAATTTAATATCTTAGTGCAAGTCGATCTGTATAGAATCTAGGCATATCCATATACATACAAGCATATAACAAACCCATACATACAACTTCTTTGTTATAAGCCTACAAAAGCTCACAAGTTTGGTGGCGTAGTGAGCTATTAGTATACTATGTGCAGCCAAACTTTCCATTGAAGCTACAATACTACAACTAATAAAGACTTCGAACACTAAGCTTTTGGGGAGTCTGATGTTAGCAACTACAGTATATTTTAAAAACGGAGCTTTCCTAGAGTAAAGTAAGTAGTCCATGTTAACCCAAAATACTTGTCCACTTGATTTTAGCCAATCAAAAGAGACTTACGTGTGTAGAGATATATTTGATCCGTAGAAAGTGTAGTTAGTGGTAATACACATTTACTGTCATCCCAAAATTCACACTACACTACAAACAGAAAAATTAGGGAGTTTAATGACATATAAAGGGATGATCAAATAGGCAAAGGCAAAGTAAGTGGAACTCACCTATGCTTGAGTTCCTGCTACTTTTTGGCTTTGCAAGAGTTACTTCTGTGAAAAATAGTTTTAGCTGCAAGTATAGATCATAAGATAACTGTTACAGAAGGCACATGCATTAAAAGAACTACGTCGGTTAAAAGTCACAATGACGTTTTTGAACCTGACAATATAGGAGGCTTGTATCCTTTCCCCTGAAGATCTTTGCAATAAATTTTCCGCCATTCTTGAGTATGTGAGTTACAATTGTCAAGCCCTGAAAAAGAGAAGTCGGTAAGAAAGAATCAAAGCAATAGAACTTGTTTCTCAATATGTAAAATTTAACCTAAACCAATATAAAGTAGGGTAAGGGTGGAATAAATAAACAATTACCGCCAGTATGAGTTGTGCTTGAACAAATTCATCCATGTCGTGAAGACCGGTTACTGCAAATGGAAGGTGGAAATGTGATTAAGAAGACTTAACGACTACAAAAAAAATTGAGAGAAATAAGGACACATTAGTCATGTTACCATCAGGTGCCCCGTCACAGACAACTAGGTCAGCCTTGCATCCATCAAAATGCCTAATAACCTACATACAGTTAAGAATAAATAAATACAGTAAATCAACAAAGAAGTAGCACTATTTAGCATCATTGTATCAATTTGCACTCCTGATATTACATAATCATTCATATCATTTATTATATTATCTCATTAAGCCTGTATGCATCTTTTTTTCTTTTCTTTTTTTTAATCTTTTAGGAACGAAGGAAATAAACAGAACCGAAAGTATTCAACACACCACTTCAGCTGTTCGAGCATTGGTTATGTCTCCTTGAACTTGGATAACACCTTCAATTGGAGCCATAGGTTGCAAATCAATAGCCACAATGAGTGGAAGATCCTGATCCCTGTAGATTATGATACAAATTTTAGCATGTATCTCTTTGTCTATCATGTTGCAAACATAAGAGCATAAATAGAAGATCTTACGAGATATAGAAAACTGATGTGAGGGATCAATAGAATCCCATTCACACTAAATTGCGAGAGGGTATTAGACGACTAATTTTCATATATAAGCATCAGTTTTTTAAAATCCTAATGACTTATGCAGCTTTCCCTAGAATCTCAAGACAGCTTACCCGTCTAAATGAGCACACTATTCAATAATCTTTTAGCATGAATTTATATACAAGGGTCAAAACATAAGAATCTACTCGTATTTAGTTTGACAACAGCAAAGATTAATTCCAACATCCTGGCAAAAAATCGACCATGTGTTATAGGCACTAAGAATAGCTATTGAAACAACTAAAATCAGCCATAGGTTTCTGCGGATGGTGTAACAACCAGGTTTGTATATCGGGTTACTCCAAACATACATTATACTCACTTTGAATCAGTTGAAAGCTTTGCTGGGAGATATAGCTTACGACTCAAAACCTACAAATAGAAGTTTTGGATTGTCAGCAACAGATGGAATGTATACTTATAAAATATGTAAATGCAATACAGATCTATAATGCAGCCTTAATTTGTGCTAGTCGATAAAAAATATAACAATTTTAAATATATTAAATAGGCTTGTTCTATATTCCCTTGAAATATCTAGAAGAGTCCAGCAAATATAAGTACAGAAAACTTATTTAGTTATTAAACTAGAAACATACACCAAGAGTATCTGATTAATATGCTAATCAGACCTTCTAGATTTGATAAACTTTTCGACATGCTCTGCTTTTCCTACTTACACTATGGCTCACTGTCGACTTGTAAAATACTAGCATATACTTTTGAAACCAAGGTACAAACACCTATTCCTTGCCTCTTATAACATATCAGGAGATGTCACCAAACCGTGGAACTAAACTTATTGTTACCTTCAATCTTTATATTGGAATTTGTATGAGTATATTTAGATTTTGCAGCCAGTGAAAGATGTATGTTCAAGTGCATGTGCTAGTGTAATGCCCTGTAAGCAGAATTGTTGATGTCTAAAGTGTATAAGAAAGAGTATACCCGCAATACACATAAATAATAATCCTAAGCATTTAAAACTTGCATGCGAGGATCAAAAAGTTAAATGGCGGAATTAAGTATGTCTTATATAAGCTTCATCTCAATTAAAGGCTAATAGAAAATCAAAAGTAGATGAAAGCACCACATACCTGACTCCAGCTACCGGGTGCAGCACATAGATCTACCACATGCTTTACTCCTGAAAGTTAATAATACCACAAAAGATTAATTATACTACGCCATATTCTAATTGCATCACAATAAAAACAAATTACCTTGAAATATGTTGAACTCGTCGTCAATTTGAAGGAGCTTAAATGCACTTCTTGCACGCCAGCCTTCTTCTTTTGCTTTGCGGTAGTAGATATCCTATAAGCAATTTAATTTATCTCATCATCAAGCTATGACAAGACACCAATAACATATATAGAGATAATATAATACATGAAACAACAATGATATGATACCCTTTTATCTCTTGAGGCTTTTCCCATGTCTGTGCTTACTTATCTTCACCGACCTTTAGAAAAAGGAGTTGACCCTAATTAGTAGAATGCAAAGACTTAAAAACACCTCTTAACCAACTCTTATATGAATATAGAAACATGGAAGACCTTGAATAAAATATACAACAACAACAACAACAACAACAACAAACCCAATCCCGCCAGGGCAGGGTATGGGGGAGGTAAAATGTAGACAGATCCTACCCCTACCCCAGGATAAATCCGGGAGTAGAGATACTGCTTCTAACGAGACCTCAGGCAAGTGCAGGTGTGCGGGAGAGAGAGGAAAGGAAAGAGAGCAAAAGGACAGTAAACAACAAGCAAAAGCAGGCAAAACAAGCAAACAGAGCATAAACAAAAAGAAACCCGAAGAAAGGCAAGGGGACCACGCAAAAGATCACTAAAGCAAAGCGCAAACAAAAAAGAGCCAAGGCACAAAGAAAAGCAACGCACGAGGCCTAAAGCTAAGGCAAGGCAAAACGAGGCACCAAAAACACAAAGCAAGGCACAGCAAAAGCAAAGTACCTAAGGGAGCGCAAATAGCAAAGCAAAGCAACACACTGGGCCTAAAGCTACGGCAAAGTAAAAAGGGAGGCACCAAAACCGAAAACGCAGGGGCAAGGCAACAAAGAGACGCCTAAAAGCAAATATGAATACCATTATATAAAGAAACGCAGGGGCAAGCAAATAAAGAAAAACAAATAAACATTGAAATGTTTCTTTTTCATCTTATTTACATACTACATAATCTAGTATTGTACGAATGTAGAATTCAAAAGAAAATAATGCCTATCATACATACAATAAGGACTTAAGGTTTGTAACGTTTTAAAAATGCATATACAGTATCCCACACTTACTAAGATTGCCAAGTGAGAAGTATATCTCTAGTTGATAGCCTGAATGAATAAGAGGTGCAAGAACATTACAGGGTCTTGTCTGTCTAGACTTTATGATGCTGAGACGGCGGCAAGCAGTGGCTTGGTGGTGGTGGCGGCTGCTGTGAGTGGAAAACTAAGAAGGAGGGATGGGTGTGATAACAAAAGGGAAATTTAGGAATGGGTCAAACTATGCACATATTTTAAACATGAGCAAGAGAGGGATTGGTTTTGTGAGATGTGGATCCCGCAAAAACAAATCCTCGCTGAAACCTCAGCGTGTGGATTGTTTTTTGTGGGAGATCTTTTGTGGGTCTAGCAAAATCCTTTAAACATTTACACAATAATGGGACACTTTTTAAACTTGAATGGTTTTTGTGGTTAATATAAAGTTCGAGTGAATGAATTAGAACAATGATGAAACTTTGATACTATTAGGCAAAAACCCTAACCCTCGCTTCTCTTTCCTTTTATTCTAACCACAAGAACCATTCTTGCCATTTTTGAAACTTTTAGAGTGGCGGAGTAAAATTACCATAGGGACCATTCTTGCAGTTTTTGCAAACTTTTATCATTTAACGATTTGAGGCTCATATGGATTAGCAAACGTCCGATTCTCGACACGCACATTACGTCATTGCTTTCCGAATAATTTTTCCAATAAAACGACTACTTTCTCGCAAACAATACCAAAATCAAATCAAATTGTTGGTTGTGTCAGTACGCGTTGTGTCTAAAATCGCGAGATAACTTCCCGTTTTCACGTCAAATGAGCTCAGGAAAGTTCGTAAATGAAAAACAGACATAATTCCTTGCAAAATAAATATCTGGAAAATCTCAGGGTGTTACAGAGTACTCTCCTTAACGGAATCGCGTCCTCGCGATTCACTTCAAGTTATTCCTTTAGAATTGAAAAGAGATAAAGATACTTTCACAAGATTCCATTTTCATGTTCCCACGTGAACTCGGGACATCTCTTAAAGTTCCATCGAACATTAACAACAGGAATACGACTTGGATCAAGTCGCTTGACTTCACAATCCACGATTTCGACATGTTACTCAATACAATTTAGAAGTTCATCAATCTGGATCTCTCCCAGCAAGGACAACATATGTCTCATCAGCAATACATTTCTTCATATTACACACATGAAATACGTTATGAGCAACTAAATTCTGACGGTAGCTCGAGTCTCTAAGCTACCAGTCCAACTCCAGCAATGATTTTGAAAAGGATCAATACAACGAGGATTAAGCTTTCCACGTTTACCAAAACGTAACTCACATTTCCGGGAAAAAGAGGGAGCGAGCCTATATAAAAAATGGAATCAAGCAAATTCAATGAATAGATAGAGTCAATGGTACGACAGACAGCGCTGCCTACACGCAAATTTGCTTCCGAAGTCGAGCAGTCTCAATTTCATTTCACTATAGGATTTTAGAATGAATGTTGGGCTGGGCCACCTCGAATGGCGTGAGCCGCATGCGGGGAGACCCGCACGTACGGTTTTTAGGGGGATCTGGTCGAAAGATCGGCCGGCTCCCACACGACTAGAGGGACTGAGAAATTAATAGAGTACAAAACTTATCTTCAAGCTTTACCTTATTCTGATCGTTCAGAGACCTAAAGTAATGAGAAAATGACTTGTAACTGTGAAGCTATAAGGTATCATACCTTGAAGATTGTGGAAGAGTTTTATCTTTTGGTGAAAAATTTTGGTGAACTATTCTGATTACACCAGATTTAGTGTGACTGGCATATCGACACTCAAAGTGATGTATTTGAAATGAAAGAAAGATTGCTTAACGAGTCAAAATTGTAACATCCCATATTTGTTAATAACTTCATAACATTGATTTTGAATGTCATTGCCATCAGAATGATGGTTGGTTAGAGACTTATTGATTTAATGATATTCTGTAATAAAAAAAAAAACAAAAAAAAAAACTCATATCAAATTTTCGCACAGAAAACAGGTATCTTCCGTTAGAAACACGCCAAACAACCTATACGAAAGCATGGCACTAACCCAAAAACAATAAAAGAGTAGACCGTCGGATATATAAATGATAACCATTTCCCTTCTTTTTGTCTGTGTGGGATGAGAGTTAGCATGGCTTTCATGAAAAAAAAATGCCTACCTTTTGTTTTATTCTAATAAGAGCACTAGGTGCCATGACAAGGGTAACTTACTCATTCGGGGCCCACAGGGTGCCACATCACTACAACAAACTTGCCACATCACGTCAAATGAGCTCAGGAAAGTTCGTAAATGAAAAACAGACATAATTCCTTGCAAAATAAATATCTAGATAATCTCGGGGTGTTACAGACTACCCTCCTTAATGGAATCGCGTCCTCGCGATTCAATTCAAGTTATTCCATTAGAATTGAAAAGAGATGAAGATACTTTCACAAGATTCCATTTTCACGTTCCCACGTGAACTCATGACATCTCTTAAAGTTCCATCGAACATTAACAACAGGAATACGACTTGGATCAAGTCGTTTGACTTCACAGTCCACGATTTCGACAGGTTCCTCAATACATTTTAGACGTTCATCAATTTGGATCTCTCCCAGCAAGGACAACATTTGTCTCATCAGTAAGGCATTTCTTTATACTACACACATTACATTATGAACAACTAAATTATGACGGTAGCTCGAGTCTCTAAGCTACCAGTCCAACTCCAGCAATGATTTTAAAAGGATCAATACAACGAGGATTAAGCTTTCCACGTTTACCAAAACATAACTCACATTTCCATGGTGAGACTTTTGGTGAAAAATTTTGGTGAACTATTCTGATTTCACCAGTTTTAGTGTGACTGGCATATCGACTCTCAAAGTGATGTATTTGAAATGAAAGAAAGATTGCTTAACGAGTCAAAATTGTAACATCACATATTTGTTAATAACTTCATAACATTGATTTTGAATGTCATTACCATCATAATGATGGTTGGTTAGAGACTTATTGATTTAATGATATTTTGTAGTTAAAAAAAAATAAAAAATAAAAATAAAAATAAAAAATAATACTCATATCAAATTTTCGCACATAAAATAGGTATATTCCGTTAGAAACACGCCAAGCAACCTATCCGAAAGCATGACACTTTACCTAAAACAATAAAAGAGTAGACCGTCGGATATATAAATGATAACCATTTCCCTTCTTTTGTCTATGTAGGATGGGAATTAGCGTGGCTTTCATGACAAAAATAATAAAATGTCTTCCTTTTGTTTTATTCTAATAAAAGCACTAGGTGCCGTGACAAGGGTAACTTACTCATTCGGGGCCCACAGGGTGCCACATCACTATAACAAATTTCCACACAAATTTCCATCGAACATTAACAACAGGAATACGACTTGGATCAAGTTGTTTGACTTCACAGTCCACGATTTCGACAGGTTCCTCAATACAGTTTAGACGTTCATCAATTTGGATCTCTCCCAACAAGGACAACATCTGTCTCATCAGTAAGGCATTTCTTTATACTACACATATTACGTTATGAACAACTAAATTCTGACGGTAGCTCGAGTCTCTAAGCTGCCAGTCCAACTCCAGCAATGATTTTAAAAGGATCAATACAACGAGGATTAAGCTTTCCACGTTTACCAAAACGTAACTCACATTTCCATGGTGAGACTTTTGGTGAAAAATTTTGGTGAACTATTCTGATTTCACAAGTTTTAGTGTGACTGGCATATCGACTCTCTAAGTGATATATTTGAAATGAAAGAAAGATTGCTTAACGAGTCAAAATTGCAACATCCCATATTTGTTAATAACTTCATAACATTGAGTTTGAATGTCATTGCCATCATAATGATGGTTGGTTAGAGACTTATTGATTTAATGATATTTTGTAGTTAAAAAAAATAAATAAATAATAAAAATAATACTCATATCAAATTTTCGCACAAGAAAATAGGTATATTCCGTTAGAAACACGCCAAGCAACCTATCCGAAAGCATGACACTAACCCTAAAACAATAAAAGAGTAGACCGTCGGATATATAAATGATAACCATTTCCCTTCTTTTGTCTGTGTGGGATGGGAGTTAGCGTGGCTTTCATGACAAAAATAATAAAATGTCTTCCTTTTGTTTTATTCTAATAAGAGCACTATGTGCCATGACAAGGGTAACTTACTCATTCGGGGCCCACAGGGTGCCACATCACTATGACAAGGGTAACTTACTCTATTTTCTTGTGTGGGATGTTGAATGTCATTACCATCATAATGATGGTTGGTTAGAGACTTATTGATTTAATGATATTTTGTAGTTAAAAAAAATAAATAAATAATAAAAATAATACTCATATCAAATTTTCGCACAAGAAAATAGGTATATTCCGTTAGAAACACGCCAAGCAACCTATCCGAAAGCATGACACTAACCCTAAAACAATAAAAGAGTAGACCGTCGGATATATAAATGATAACCATTTCCCTTCTTTTGTCTGTGTGGGATGGGAGTTAGCGTGGCTTTCATGACAAAAATAATAAAATGTCTTCCTTTTGTTTTATTCTAATAAGAGCACTATGTGCCATGACAAGGGTAACTTACTCATTCGGGGCCCACAGGGTGCCACATCACTATAACAAATTTCCACAACAAACCCCACCCACCCACCCACTCATCTAACTCAACTTACTCATTTGGGGCCACCACTTACTTTTTTTTTTTTAATTTCATTTTTCAAACAAATTAAATTTATTTCATTCAAAACAAATAACTAACATAAAAATGTTATTTACCTCAAAAAATATATATATAAAAAAATTAAAAAAAAAATAAAAGAAAAATACAAGGACAAAAAACGTAAATAAAGAAAACCACAAGGACTAAACCACGAAGGACCAAAACTGTAAATCTGGATCTTCTTCTACCTCTCCACACACACTAAAACATACACCAAAACACACTATAGACACACATTAAAAAAAAAAAAAAAAAAAAAAAAAAAAAAAAAAAAAAAAAAAAAGTTTATCTATTGCTCGGGTCCCACAAACTAGTAATATTGTCAGAAAACTCACCTCGTCGTGCAGACGACGAGGCTTACTATGCCGGTGTCACTGCGAGCCACAACGAAGTGCCAGCTTGGCATGGTGAGCCACAACGAGGTGGACACCGGGTGCTCTAAGCACCACCATATCCACACTAAACATCGCTTTTGGATTTACTTTGATTATGCAGTACACTTACCACCCACAGTAAAGTTCATTTTTCTAAACAATATCAAATCAAGTACTACGTAATACAGAACTGTGAAATAAATACAAATCCTCCATGGAGTACTTTATCACCCACACCAAAGTACATTCTTCCAAACAATATCAAATCAAGTAAAACAGAATTGTGAAATTTCTACAAAAGTTATGTATCATTGTGAACAACAATGACGACGAGATACGAAAAACAAAAAACTTCTAAGAGCTAAAACAACGACGGAGCATAAGCTTTGTTAAGAAAAAGATACTGACCTTTATATTAACAAGTGGTTACTATATTTTTTACGTGTTATTCATTTCTATCGAAGAAAATAAGTTGGTTAACTAATATAAAGCCAACAATCGACAAATTGATGTGCTTTTAGATTATAAATGACATACCGAGAATCAGATAATCAATTAGCCAACCTACCATGAACATTACTACTTAGTCCAGTAAGCGTGTACCCTGGAGAACAAAGATCAATTTTAATATGAGGCTTAATATATTGTTTATTTGTGTACTTGCTCTTTACCATATACATTGAAACAAATTTACAGAATCCGAAATCACTTAACTAAGTCTCAATTTAGTGACAACGGCATAAACTTTAGTTGCGCTCATCAAAGCTGATGCAAGTCTCACTTTCTTTTTATCGATTATAAGTTTGTCCAAGAATGAATTAGATTAGGCTAGTACATGACTACCACAGACATACCTGAGCAACGATAGCTTCCCATATTAAGGACGACCCCATATAAATTTTACATGAAAAAACACATCGTTCTTACTGGTTAGTTCCCGATAGCATAAATGACAACAAAACGAATGATGTCAGCATGTGCAATTGAATATAGAACCGCTCAAGCACTTGGCTTTATGAACTATCTTTTTAACACCAGTCTCAGTATTTGGAACTGAAGGAGATTCATGAACTCTATCCATCATGTTAATTGGAGGTGGATTCAAAACCACCTTTGCAGGAGATAACGCCGACTGCATACCCCAAATTGCAAGCGGTCGCATGTATACAAGTGACCGAAAGTGCCCATCCATTGTCCATCCCTCTGGTGTTTGGAACGCATATCTGTAACGGAAAACAAACCTCTAAATAATCTGATTATGACTAATAGCTGCAATAAACGGGTGAGTTGTATTTGGTTTGCACTAGCGGATGACAATAAGTATTGAGTTCACGAAAATACGAGTATGGTTTTTTAAACCCATCCTTTTAGGTGATTACGGATATCAGACCAATCCTGAATAGCTTGAAGTTTAGGGCATAAGCCCTAAACTTTCTCTTGAATTTACAGAAAGAATGAGCTAAAATTACCAAAAAACCATCAAAAAGTTGCAATTTTCATGGTTTTACCATTACAACAACAACAACAACAAACCCAATCCCGCCTAAGCAGGGTATGGGGGAGGTAAAATGTAGCCAGCTCCTACCCTTACACCAGGGTAAACCCGTGTGTAAAGAGACTGCTTCCAACGAGACCTCCGGCAAGTGCATGTGTGCTAGTGCGAAAGGAATGGTTTTACCATTGCTTAACCCAAAATGGGCTTCAAAAAATAGTGTTTGGACATGCGTATACTACTTCAAGTTGTGATATTCAGAGTGGACTTCAAGTCAATATAATCAATTCCAAAACGTAAATACACATAAAGAGATTATCAAGACTCACCCGAAACCGTCCTCCGACCAGCCAGCTGTAAAGATACCTTCTGCAGTCGTAAAAGCCTGTTCTTCCATCCCCGCATGGATCATTGTAGCTGCCAGACCATAGGTAACCCCGGCCCAAACTTCACGAGACTGCATACAAGTCTCATCCACCTTTCCATTAGGATGCATACCATTTACCGCACCCATTCTACCTCCAACAACTTTCATAACATTGAAATCAAAAATCTTTTGTAGAGCGCTTCGTATCTTCACATCATCAAACAGATTCGGTAAACCCGAAGATGCCATATACCATTGCCCTGCTAATTGGTCAGCTTGAATCGATTTACTATTGTTGCTTGTTCCACTATCATAGTTGAAATAAGACCCATTCCATAGTTTTGCTTCGAACGCTATTTTTGCTTTGATGAATTTACGTTTATACTCTTCGGCAGTTGCAGTATCGCCTAATTGTGAAGCCATTGCTGCAGTAGCTTGAAGTGCAGCAAGCCATAAGCAACCACAATACGCACTAACACCGTGAACTGTCCACGCGTCATATGTTTGATCAAGGAAACCGTCATTTTCAATTAAACAGTCATCATCCCGGTCAAACTGGTCCATGTAAGCCATGGCAGCACAAACAGCAGGCCATACCTCGGCTCCAAATGACAAATCACCGGTCGCAGCGAAGTCCCGATAAACTTGAAGCACGAATTTCGGGTTCAGATCTTTCCATTTACTTGTATCATGTATGTTGTATGCATTCATTTCATGCCATGGATCATGAGTTCCGAGATCATGCGGAACCGCTCCTTTGACTTTTCGAATTCCATTTTTTCCATCAGCTAAAAATTTGACTTTTCTTTGGTCTTCGAACAACACAGCCCTCGCAAATTCCCGTTGGATGCTGAGTTCGATCTTCGGAAAGAGTTCAAGAAGAGCAAAAGATGCGTAGAAATGAACATCATAAGTACACCACATGATGTATTCCACACCTTCTAAATATAGAAAGCTACCAACATCATCACCATCATCATTTGGATTTAAAGAACGTATTTTGTCGTCTTCCTCGGGCTCATCTTCGCTAGAGGCTGTAGCAGAACTTTCATCATCATATGATAAACCGTTTTCGTTAATACCATTCTGACCATTGTTTGAGGCGTACTTTATTTTTGGTTGTTGCTCGTGATTACGCACGAAATCGGCTGCTGGTAGTTGCGAGTCTGCAGGAAAGGGTCAGTTGAAACATAAATCAAAAGCTAAAAAGAAAAGATTAAATTGCATTCATAGGGATAAGTACCAATCCAGATTGTTCCACCAGCAACCAAGAAGTAGAGCTCGTTGAATAACGTAAATTTGTACCTGAAAAAAGGATCAAATAACATTAGGGCAAACTTTTGAAAGTGACTATCTGCAAACTTTGATCATTTGAGTCCTAAATAGAATAAGGGAACAGCAGTTTAAAAGAAGTTAGAACTTACCATTCTGGTAGCTTGTCGTTTTTAAGGATTGGATTTTGCCATTTCTCTATCTCTTCTTCCCACCTCTTGTAATCTAACCAAAATATCAAATGCATGAAATAAGATTAAATGCCTTCAAAATAAAAACATAACTAAATTCACAAAGCAACCAAGCTACAATATGTAAGTGCCTACTAGTTAATGCGTCATGAACCAAATCCTTAGCTGCCCCCTCAGAAGTACCATAGTATCTAGTGTACCTCCTGTAGAATAAGTAGAAGCAATTATCTAAAATGAGATACCAAGACTAATTTTGCTGAATAAATCGTTAGCATATAACGGAATTCAAAAATATAAATGCCAACCTGTGATATGATTTCCCCTTCATAAATTTGACTTTTGGAGATGACCATGCAATAGCAAACGCGATAGTGCATTTCCCATTCGGTTCAACCCATGTTGAAGCAGACACTGCAGCACAATTGGCGTCTCCAGCTGATGAAGGAACAGTTGGCCCGGAATTGAAGTTACCCTGATCAAACTGCCCATCCTGCAGGCAAAAACAGGGTCGGTAAACAAGACAAAAAAGCTTATTAGAAAACAGGTGATAAATTAAGGTAATATAATTGAAAGAAGGTGAAACCTTTACCTGTGCCATTTTACTCCACATTTCTTTTGCGGTAACAGAGCTTCCCTCAGACAAACCAAAACTCGGTAAAACCGTCACATTTACATTCTGAGTTTCGCACGCTGCTACCGCGAAAGTAACAGGATGGTTCCCTTTGGCTGTCCTGCAAATCATCATATGAACACTTTAATAACTGATGTGTTGATTATGATTACTAGAACAATATCATCAAAATAAAAATCTGAATCATCAATTAAGATGCTTTTTTGGGAGGTTGTATGCATAAGAAATACGGCTAACTTACTTGTGATGTAGAAGCACACCAGAGACTCCATCTTCGCTCCTGTTGATAAAAGAACCAAAATTAAAAGGCAGACAAAAAAAGAAGGTGTTCATTCTAAAATATTGGGTAAACTAAACTCACCGGAATGGCTCATTCACATGATCTCCAGAAAGATGTGATATACCTCCAATTGAATTCTGTACAAACGGAACTTACATTTAAAAATTCAAGAAACCAAAACGGATCCTTTCAATTTATCAAAATGGAAACTTACCGCCCACGTTAATAAAAGGCTGACGTGTGCTCTTTCTTTCCCGGTATTCACTAGCTGAAAAGGAAGTAGAGGACGTGTTATTATATCATAGTCACAATATAACGGGATGAGCTAAATCATATTTATTCAAAATTTTATACCGTATAAACAAATACAGATGTGGGAAGACTGCTATCTCGATAATTATGAGGCAAAAATGGTGAAATTTGGCGACAAGATACTTTTAGCTCTGGATCAGGCTCGCCTGATAGTAAGCAAAAAGAGAAGATAGTTTAATAAGGAGAGAACTTAAACAAGTAACATGACATATTGTCTATTGAAAAGAAGAATGCCCAAATGATACCATCATAAACGGTCCATGCACGTGGGAATAACGCGTGATATGTGGAATGCTGGCCACTCAAATTCCAGCCCCATGATGATAAACCATGATCATCTGTGCATTTTCTGATATAAATACAAAACACGAGTCATTAAACTCACAGTTAATAATAGCAAATAGAATATAAAGTACGACTGAGATCCACTCCCTCACCCTATCCCTTCATGCTGGCCCGGTGATAACACTGATGCGTATTTTTTATTGCTACCTTCTCTCGTAATAAAAATCTGTGAATGCATAGGATTCAGAATTAAGAGGTACATCTCCACGTTCAATGAATAGATAAATACCATCTAAATACCATTTTCCTACAAATTCACTTTGCATATATGACTGTTTCGTTTTTATATGCTTTACATAAGTTTTTACTTCATGATATGATTACTTTTACGGAAATGAGCATGTAGATACTAAAGTGAAAAAATAGAGGCAGAGCTTTACCGAGAACTGATTGGCCATCACAGGGGAAGCCTCACATGTACCAGGAAGGATTTGGAATTGCCTGAACTCTCCTCTAAACCCTCTAGTTATGCTGCCACTTCTGAAGAATACAAATAAGAACTTGTCAAACCGAGCGCCTAATAAGATATTGTTGCAATACGCAATCTGTTAATTTGTTCACAACTTACCCCATACCACCAAGTGGAACGCCTTGGGATGCTAATGGTTTTCCTTCACGATTAAATGGATCAATGGGTGCCCTCTGCACATATTAAACCAAATATCTAGTTAAATCCATTTTACAAAAGATTCAATGCCAATTATGGAGAAAGTTGAAAAGACTGATAAGATCACATTTCGCAATCAGCAATGTAAGTATATGGCCACCCTTAAAAGAGATAAGGGACAAGTTTCAATGTGTGTTCTGGAAGTGAACCGTTTCTCAATTTCTAGTGTTCAGATAAACTACTATATATACCCGTAGTTTCCTATTACTTTCCTAAATAACAGGAATTTGCCAAACACTCAAATACAAGACCTCACGTATCCAAACCTTATCTCCTCAAACACGTTTTATCAAATTTGATTACCCGATTCTCAATTCTCATTGTTCACTATCCTAATGAATTCTCGCTCCCAAAGAAGTTTACATTCAAAACATGAAACGATACACAAAAATAACACAGTTGATAACAGTTATACCAAGCCGAAATAACAACCTAAAAGGGATGCTTGGATGTTTCAATGCTCATTTTCTAGTGTCTGGTTCCGTAAAACACATTCCTGCAACTCATTCTCTAACATTTGATAACCAATTCGCAGTTCCTACAATTACTTTCCTAACTAATGGGAAATTTCCAAAACCTCACGTATCAAAAGTTCAAAACCTTATCTCCTACATCACATTTGATACCTAATTCTAATTGTTCAATATCACATAATCATGGTATGTTTGGTAGCAGGCATTTAAGAGCATTTTGAAACAACCAGCAACTAGCGGTTAGCGTTTTGCACAAAATTCAAGCAACTAGCGTTCCTAAATTTTCTAAACACTCCAAATCAAAACACTACTTCTAGTAGCATTTACGAGCAACTAGCGTTTCCACTTACTAATTAAAACTATACAGCTATATTACCGAACACTTGATCAAAACAAACAGCTATATTTGCGAAACATCCCTGAATCTCAAAATGCCTAGAAAATACACGAAACGATACACAAAAATGACATAGTTGTTTACCCTTCCATGAGACGCCTCTTCTCGAACATACGACCACAAACGTATACCAAGCCGAATCTGCAAGCAACAAACAAATACATCTAAGTGATCCACATTACACACTAGTATCATCAATGTATATATCCTTATAACGATCTATATACCATTTTTAACGCTTCCATAAAGGTAATACTAAACTCCTTGAGAATACTGGCGTGAGTATTCAGCTTCCTTCGCCACGCCTGTTCCGGCGGTGCACCGCCATCGAAATCAAGCTGCATCATCAACGACAATTCAAAAATTCACATAACAATTATTAAAAAAAAAAAAAAAAAGTTGAATAACTAATTACCAGTTGGAGAGAAGTGCGATTAATATATTCCTCAGGAGGCCATGAATTCTTTCTAAAATGAAAGATATTTCCACTCACCATTTTATTTTATTTTTCTTCTTCAACTAACTAACTAACTGAATTTGTTGTAACAGAATTTGTAACTGACTAACTGTTTTTTTTTTATATAACCTGATTATTATATGAATCAAATCAAATTCAGATCCAGTTTTTGATCTGTTTGATCACTGATAACAACTTATAACCTATAAATTATTATAAGTGTATTGAACTCAAAGTAAAAAAGTCAAAATTAGTGAAAATGATGAAGACTGAAAAAATGTGATGAACCGAACCGACTTAGATTGAAATAAAGTTGAATATATATAAATAAATATATAAAGTTATTGTTAGGAATATATAGAATCGAATAAATGGATCGAGTTACGAGAAAGATGGATTGAATGGGGGCGATAACGGAGAAGGTTACACCTGTGAATGGTGACACGCCATTTTTCTATTTCTATGCGTGTGTGTGTGTGACTGTGTGTTATGTTATGTGGAATTTATGTGACTAGGAGGGAGAGAAAAAGGAAGAGTATTCTTCAATGGCGTCTCACACGCACTAGAAAAATACGTGAATTCACACACGGTTTTATATTTGATTTTTTTCAAAGAGTTTATAAAAGTTCATGAAATTTAGGCTTATTTTGAGACTTGTCTGCTTTTATAAGTTTATCATATCATAATAAACTTATATAAGCCGAGAAGTCTCAAAATAAGCCACAAAATCAGAGCTTATAAAAAATAAGCCCAAATCGGTTTATTTATAATAAGCTTAGCCAAACAGGCCCAAAAACATCCGTATAATATAAGAGTATCTTTATTGCTCATATGGTTTCGAAAATTGATTGACACATTTTTATTTGTTATTTGTACATTCAAATATAAAAACTCGTAAAGCAAACATATAATAAAAAGTTATGTTATTTAAATCTACAAAACAAGCTTAAATATATGTATAATAGATAAATCACTTGTAAAATTATATTAAGTTTTTTCTCTCTCCAAATTCCAATCAATCATTTTTTAAATCAACCAATCAAGTCATTAGGTTCATTTGTAATAACTAGACGAGTACCCGCGCCTAGCGGCAGCTGTTCCTAGCGGCAGATAATTAACAATTGCGATATTCTGGTAAGTGTTTCGTAACATGCGATAATTCAACTGAAGAAAAAATTCTTAACATGTATCAAAGAACAAATGAAATCGAAAATGAAACATTACATCAATTATGAGATAACTAACAATGCACGCTACTCACATGTAAAATTTCTTATTACACGGCATATGAGGTGTTGAATCCTCTTTGACCGAACTCTTTGATTGGCTTCACTTTGTAGTTATCATCCATCAAGACATGGTATTTGACCCAATCAAACCTAAGAAACTTAACAAAAATATATACACCGTTTGTATAATGTATTTTGACCAAATTATTTCAGAAAACTTTGTATACCTTTGAAATAAATGCGCCGGACCAATCAACGATTAAAGCACCAATCAATCACCATCATTATAGCAATATTTGGAACACAAATTTATATTTAACGTATTTAATGCGCAAGAACGAGAACAAAAAAAATGAACCCCGTGACTATATAATAAATCGATACAATGTTTTGTGATTGTAAACATTCAAGTTATTCACAACAATATCTCTCATTTTCAACTATATATAAATGTCAAAACAATATTTTAAAAATCATATGGTCATTGTACACATTTCAATATTTAATAACTGAGATCGCATATGATACACACACTATAAAGTAACATAACAATAAATAATAAGTATTAATATGGTGCCTTATAAAATAAAAGATATTGATAAACTTTTAGAAATTATTAGTGTTAAGATTAAATAAATTAAAAAATATATACTTTTTTGGGAAAATTACAATAGTAAAAGTTGTCAAAATTTGTCATACATTTCTTTCAAATTTTAGGTGTGAATTGTTATGGTAGCTATTTCATTAAGGGCAAATTCTTTGAATTTTTATGTAAAAATTTTAGTTTTAAAGGAATTTTAGAAATTTAACATTACTCACTTTTTAAGTTTCAAAAACATGGATACATGCTTTGTATGTATAATAAAATAAAATAAAAAAAACTTGTATTGACTTTCCAACATTGAATATGCCAAATCAGTTTTCATTTAATATTAGTTTGAATTTTTAATGGTAATTATATATACATATAGTTAAAGACGAAGTACCCGTGTATAGCAACGAGATTTTATAGCGACATATCGTTTAGTGATAAAAAATGTTTATGGTTATAAACGAAAAATAATAAAAGTTTGAAGATTTGGGTATTAAACATAATGTTCGAAACCCGGTCGAATCGGTGGTTCAACGGTTGAACCGTTTGGTCGAAAAAACAGATCGATTAACCGGTCAACCCGACGGGTTTGGTTGAACACTGGTGAAATTAAACCGGGTCAACCCGTCGGGTTTGAAGCGTCCCGTTAACCGGTTTTCGATGTGTATTAATAGTTTTCTTTTGAAATATATGTTTTCAAAGTTTCTATTTTTAGTTTCAACATTTCACTTTTTGTGTTTTCCTTTATATATAGTATACGCGGGACTATTTTCGTGACGATTAACTGGAGAAAGCGATTTTGATGAGGCTGATTTACCAGGTTTGTATCGGTTTCAACGGGTCCTCTCGGTTCATTTTGGATGACTTTTATCGGTTAGTCGAACCGGTGGCGACACCGGTTCCCTGTTGAACTCGTTGGTCCGATCTGGTTTTTCAAAATTATATGTACCATCGACTTGTTAGCTTGTATGAAACTTTGTGTGTTTTATTAATTTGTATAATGTGTATAATAACATGTACTTTTCATTTTAGGGTGTTTTAAAAATAACAAATTAGTGTGTGTAATTATTTTATATTATGGATTTTGTTGAAACTTGTTTAAATTGTATATTGTGAAAATTTTATTGTACTTTTTAGTATGAGGTGTTTTAATTGTTTGTATTTAATTTGGTGGATATGCTTTTAGTTGGTTGTACAATATGAATAAATCAATGTACTTTTAAGTAATTGGGTGTTTTAATAAGAGTATTAATTACATTATACACTTCTCTCACCTTTGACTTTCAACTTTCAACTTTCAATTTTCACTTTTACCTTTGACCATTTTTCTATTTTATGTAGTAAAGATAATTAGTAGGCACAACAATCATTTTTCTATAATAAATATCTTGCATAATGCACAAATTAAAATGTGCAACCAAAAAATTAGAGGTACAAATCATTAGACTTTGATTTTAATCTCTATTAATTATAAAGTGTTTTTTTTAACTTAAATTAATTTAGTTTGTTTAAATTGCTTTTGAGTTCTTTTTAAACTTGGCAATTTTTTAAAACTATAGCAACTTAAATTATACCAAGAAAAAAACATGCGCTAAACTAATTTTAAAAAACACACGCTTTGCATTAATCGTCGAACCAGAATCACGATTTCGCAAGTATAATCATTTTTCGCTATACAATGTCGTTTACACAAGTATTCGGCTAGTATATAAAAGTGTTATTTTGACAGACATAAATAATAAAATAGACAATTTTTGTGAGAATAGAAATTTAAAAAGTAGTGATACAAAAAGATGGATTTGTATAGGATAGGGAATCTTTATTTCCCATTTGGTTTTCATCTTTCTTACAAGTATGTTTATCACAAAAGGTATCTTTAAAGTAAATTTATACTTAGCAACTAAGAGTAGGGGTGTGTTTGGCAGTGAGCATAAATAGAGCAATTAGCATTTAGCATTTAGCGTTTTTGAAAAAAGCTTGTTTGGAATGATTAGCAGTTAGCATTTACAAGCAAAAAAAGGCTAAATGCTAAATGTTCTTTGAATAAGCATTTAGCATTTAGCATTTAGCGTTATGCTATTTTACACAATAAAATTATGGCTACAGCTATTCTACCAAACACTTTTATAAATTAAACTGCTACTGCTAACTACTACTGCTAACTGCTTACTGCTAACTGCTACTGCTAACTGCTGCTACTAGTTTCACCAAACACACCCTAGTAATAGTAACCAACATATTCCCCTCGACTAAGCATCAATGCATTATATCAGGTTTTTTACTACACCATTAATAAATGTAATAAAGACCATTAAAACAAAAAAACAAAAAAACAAACTATATAGTTAAATATTTATGTGTGTTTTGTGTGTCTCATAAATCGATGATGTGCACCACCAACATCTCGCTAAAATCCTACTATCACGCCCGGTGGTGGTGTTTTAATGCTCGATGTGTGATGAGGTGTTGCACGCGTGTTGCACCTTCTTATTACGATCAGTTTAAGAATTGTGCTTAATCATGTTTATTGTTCTAATAATCTCTTTCATTTATCTTTTAAGAGAGATTTAAGCTAACGTATAAACTTATGAATTAAGTATATGATTCTCTTGAAAAAGAAAATGATTCTCTTAAATTACTTTGCCTTCCAAAAAGAATACGACTAACATAGATAATTATGGTTCAACTAATTTATGAACTTTTGTGATTTAGTATTTTTTTTATATTTATCACATGGATTTTAATTAATTTAATAGGTAAATATAATGATTAAGAAATTTGAGTTTTACTAACTAGAGTGACTTTTTTTAGATTTTGTTTGCAAGTCAAAATCTATCTAACGGCACAATAAGGTCTAAATCAAATCATGGACATATGTGACATAACAAAATCAAACATTTTCATTTGGCAATACAACACGACTCTATCAATCGGGTAAACAAAAGTAACACTTGTACGTTTTACATATTTAAGCACGCAATCAGAGA
This sequence comes from Chrysanthemum makinoi, assembly GCA_910596185.1. Lineage (NCBI taxonomy): Eukaryota > Viridiplantae > Streptophyta > Magnoliopsida > Asterales > Asteraceae > Chrysanthemum > Chrysanthemum makinoi. The sequence goes on along the minus strand of OU343224.1, from coordinate 359,956,690 downwards.
AGGTATACGGAATGAAAATTATGCTTTACTTGTAATAGATTTTAAATAACGACATCCAGTGATGGAACTAGAGAGAGCCTCGAGAGGTAAAGGAACTCGTATATTTTCACGGCTTCATGCTAATCTATTTGGAAAGATCTCAATTTTTCTAATGTACCTGATATAAAAAGTTGTGTCTAGTTTTGTTTCTATATTTTAAATACACTTAATACATTTTTGTCGGTTTCGTTCCTAACAACATCATACCTTTAAATTACGTTATAGAAGAGTCGTTTTCTAAGCACACTACTTGTAATCTAAGATTAAAGGCACAATTTATTCAATATCTTCGGTAGGTCTAAGTCAAATCATGGACATATGTGACATAACAAAACCAAACATTTTAATTTGTCAATACAACACGACATTTACAAATCGGGTAACAAAAATAACTAATCGTAAGTTTATATATTTAAACACACTATCAAAGTAGGTATACAAAATGAAAATTATGCTTTACTTATAATAGATTCTAAATAACGACATCTAGTGATAGGATTATAGAGAGCCTCGAGAGGTATCCACGGCTTCATTGTAATCTATTTGAAAGGATCTTGGTTTTTTTAATGCACCTGATATAAAAAATTGTGTTTGTAGTTTTGTCTCTATATATTAAGGGGGTGTTTGGTTGGGGCATATTGGGGGATATTGGGGGATATTGAATTTGAATTTCCTTCAAATATTGTGTTTGGTAACACAAATGAAGTAATTTACAATTACTTGAATTGCCAAAATGGAGAGAATTAGATTTCCCCCAAAAAGTGAAGAATTTTAATTTACTTGGAAATTTTTTTTATAAACTTTTTTTCTTATTGTTTTTTTATAAACTTTTAAATAGAATATTTATGTTTTTTTTTATAAACTTTTTTTATAAATTTTTAATAAACTTTTTTTATAATTTTTTTGTAAATTTTTTATATTTTTTTATAAACTTTTTATAAATTTTTTTTATAAATTTTATTTATAAACTTTTTTTTTTTAAATTTATAAACCTTTTTTTTATAAATATTTTAATTTTTTTTTTATAAATTTTTATAAACTTTTTTTATAAATTTTTTTATAAATTTTTACAAATTTTTTTTATAAATTTTTATAAATTTTTTATAAACTTTTTTTATAATTTTTTTATAAAAAATTTTTATAAACTTTTTATAAACTTTTTTTTTTAAAAAAAATTTATAAAATTTTTTTTATAAATATTTAATAATTTTTTTATAAACTTTTTTTATAAAATTTTTATAAAATTTTCTAATAAAAATTTTATAAGCTTTTTTTATAAACTTTTTTATAACTTTTTTTTATAAACTTTTAAATAGAATATTTATGAAATTTACATTTAAAAAATAAAAAATATTTATAAATTTCTGTCAACCAAACGTGCGAAGGTATTTTAAATTCCGGAATTTTAAATTCTCAAGAATTTAAATTTGCTAGAATTTAAAATTCCGAAATTTAAAATTCCCCCAACCAAACGGCCCCTAAGGGTATATTTGGCAAAAGTAGATGGTGCTAATGCTGTTGCTGGTGCTGTTGCTGAAAAAAATTATAAAAAAATATTATTTTTATAAGCTACGTGAAGTAGCCTTTTATTTTAAGAGATTATTGAAGATTATTTTTCTTATAATCTCTTATAAGTTATGTCTACCAAACAAATATTATTTTCTAAGTAGTTTATTTTTTAAAAAAATAAGCATAATCACTCCATAATCTCATGTGTCAAACATAGCCTAAATACATCTGATAAATTTTGTCAGGTTTCGTTCTTAACAACATCATGCCTTTACCGGCCATAATGGTCGGTTGTCACCTCCTCGACCCTCATATTTGACATTACTATTGCATTAACTTTTTGTATGTGAGTGTGTGTTATTTAATTGTTTTGTGAGGCTATGTTTTTTATCATGTTTTCAGTCTCCTTATTACACTAAATTTGCCGTGAAATTTTTATAAAAAGAAAGTTGATATAATAGGAGTGTCCTTCATTCTCTTAGAGCACTCCTTATGATGACTTAGGTTAAACCTTAACATCATGTCACGTCAGCGCCACATCAGCTTTAACATTTCACCTTAATTGGAAAAAAAAACACCCCTTATCATAACATTCCTAAGTTAAACCTTAACTCACCAACAATTTACAAAAGGGAAGTGATATGTACACATATATTTTTACTTCATACACATAAATTTTAGTTGTATGATTCTAGTGGTCCCACTAAATTTATGTGTAAATTTATGTGTATGAAGTAAAAGTATATGTGTACATATCATTACCCTTTACAAAAACAACCACTCATTTAAGGGACAGAAATGAAAAAAAATATATATAAAAAAATCAAAATGAGCTTTAACGCAGCGTTATGGTATTAACATAGGAATGTTAATAACCCCTTAACACCATACACGATATGATTAACATGGATTAACATGCAAATGTTAAACCTTAACATTATGTTGCTAGTTACCTTACCCAAGATTCTTATGGTCAGCATCACTGATAGCCTAACAATATCATACCTTAACATTACATTATTAAAGAGTCGTTGTCTAAACAGACTACTTTTAATCTAAGATCCTCTAGCATATTCAAATATAACGTTAGAAACTATTAAAATAATATGACATGGTATTTATTTTACTCATATTTTTGTAACCATGTGATAAAAAATTATTGAATATATATGGATGGAGCGTTCGGGTCGGTTTGAAGTCGTTATCGGGGCCCCACGAACATATAGTGGGAAAAGGTATTATTGTATGGTAGCCGACCAATCTCGTCATGACGGTGGCATTTTCTTTGCACTATTTTCAAATGTTAGTACAAGTTTTCCATATTTCATTATAAAAAAATAAAAAATAAAAAAATATGAAATATGAAAGTGTACAAAATTTGGGTCGAAAAACGGTACACTTGCATGTTTCAACTGATCATTTTTACCTGTCAGTCTTTATACAATGTTTAACTATTACAAGGATTTTTAAGTAAGAATTCAAAGCTCGTTTGGTTTATAGATGAGTTTAAGATTTGAATTTAGTTTAGTATTTAAATTTGGATTATAATTTGTAATAAAATAAAATTAAGAAAGAAAAAATATATTTTACTTGATATTATAATTAAATTGTATTTAAATATTATATTTTAATATAACTATTAAAGTGATTGTGAGAGAAAGAAAAAGAGGCTTATAGGTTTCGTTGAAAACCAAACCAATTCGTACTGATCGACAAAGTTAGTGTCATAATAGTTTTGAAGAATTCATTTTATCACTAAACAACCATTTGTATCATCATGCCCAAATCCAACCCCTACACTCCTACTCCCACCCCACCCCCAACCAAACGCACCCTCAGATTAAACCCATACTATTGTCTAAAGAATTAAATCTTTAACCAAGTCAGTTGAGCATTTTGCATCAAATTTAGACCTATAAAATCAAAAAGTAAACTGATATCACGATAAAACACGCAACAATTGTGTTTGGCTAAGCTCAAAATTAACTAAGTTATATTCTCAACTCCATTCTTAGTTGCAAATTCTAAAAAATGCTCATTTGGTTTGTTGTTAGGAATGACAATGGGTATCAGATTTGGTATGGAGCAGAATGACAATAGAAATGAAAAAGTGTATTATTATGATTGTTTATGTTTGAATAACAAAATACGGTATGAAAAAAATGTATAGATATTTGAGTTTTGTAGTGGAAAAGAGGGGGGCTCACGGGAATGGATTTCATAGACATCAAATTGGTCTGTAATGAATCTATAACTATAATATACCCATTTCATTTCTGGGCCGACTAAACAAATACCTTAAATCCGAATGAAATTCATAGATCCATTCTGATTGAAGGATACCAAACGCACCTTCCATTAACTTTTATGAAACCATCGTCGTGATACTAAACAATCTTTTTTCAAACTTATTATGATGGGTTTACGTTTGGATCAAACTTTGTTCTCGATTTTGTTAATTTTCGTACCAAAAAAGTTGTCTTAAACGGTTAAACTTATAAAATCTGCATTATACTCACTTGAAAAAGTTGTCTCAAACCATATGACATTATTATACTCACTCAATCATAATCTTACATTACATAAATTTAAAGGATATTCATATTAGGGGTGTGCAAAGGCTGAAAACCGGACCGGACCGGCCAGGACCGGACCGGACCGAAAACCGAGTTCGGCCAAAAGCCAAGACCGAGACGACCGAATTTGGTCGGTCCGGTCTCGGTCCGGTCCGGTCCGGTCTTCGGTCGGTCGGTCAAAACGGCCCAATTTCGTCGGTTTTTCGGTTTTGGTCCGGACGGACGGACGGACCGGACCGAGGACCGCTTTGCCCAAAAGCCGAGACCGCGGACCGGACCGAATGTGGTCGGTCCGGTCTCGGTCCGTGTCGGTCCGGTCGGTCCTTCGGTCGGTCCGGTCCGGCCGGTCCGTTTGCTCACCCTTAATTCATATGTTTGGATTCAACTAAAACACATTGATCCAAAGCAGCTCCTAATCTTGAATCCAACTCACACACTTCTCCTCGGTGGATACCCCCCTCCCCCCCCCACGGTTGTTCGGTGAAGTTAAATTGTGATGCTGCATTCAAGGATCCTAACGCTGCTTTTGGCATAGTAGTTCGTGATTCTGCAGGTTGCCTCCGTTATGTCCTTGGCAATCATTGCCATGCCATATCTCCTCTCCATGCTGAGATCATCGCGGTGCATTATGCTTGCTCTTTAGCATTTAATCGTGGGTGGTTTAATACTATTGTGGGATCTGACTCCCAAATGGCTATCTCGTTATCATCTTTAGAATCCCCTCCGCCATAGAATCTAGCTGCTATAGTGGATGACATTCGCTTATGGGCAAAAAATTTGCATATATCCTTTTCGTGGATTAATCGAGAAAGAAATCAAGTAGCTCACTGGGTTGCCCGTTATGCGTTTTCAAACACTTTAGGGTTTAGTTGGGATGTCACTTTTCCTGATGAACTTTCCTCACTTTCGATGAGTGATATGTATGGATGTTAGTTTTTTTAATGAATATTTAAATTCAAAAAAAAAAAAAAAAAAAAAACTATGACAATTATTCCTCATTTTAAGAGCACAAGGTATGCAATGACCCAATAACACGTTATTGGTATGTCACATCAGTGTCACATCATACACCTCCCAATAACACACCAATAACTCAAACAACCCTCCCTCATAACACACCACTAACATCACCTATAGGTCCCGCAAAATACCCCACCAAATATACTTCTCACTCACAATAAAAAAACACACACACACAAAAGGTGCATTTGGCTTGAGCTAGTGGAGTGGCACAAAACACAAAAGAGTGCATTTGGCACAAGTTTGGCATGTTGGCACACCAACTGCTCACCAATGGCACCCCATACCTTGTGCTCTAAGAGCAAAGGGTAAGGAGGCTTTTTAACATGCCAAATGCACCCATCTTCCCTTTTGGCGTGTGAAATCCCTTACCAGGCAAAGTGCCAAATTCATGTTAAAAGAAATTGAGCCATTCAAGTGGCTTACGCCAAATGTAAGTTTGTTTGTTTTTTTGTTTTTGTTTTTTTTGTATTGTGAGTGAGTGGGTATTTTTAGTTGAGTATTTTGTAGGACCCAATAATATGTTAGTGGTGTGTTATGAGGGAGGGTATTTTAGTTATTGGTGAGTTATTAAGAGGTGTATGATGTGGCACTGAGATGGCATACCAATAACATGTTATTAGTATCCACTATATCTTGTGCTCGAAAAGAAATGTCATGTGGTCCCAATTATGAAATTCAATGAAACCAATAATCGTCCTTTGAGCTTGATATATTTTGTCTTTTATTTCTTTGACGTAGTCATTGGATAGTACTATATGTCTAAAACATAAGTTTCCAAATCAATTTTCAAAGTTATTTTTAACTTTTTTTTTAGAGTAAATTGCATTTTTGGTCTCTAAGGTATGGCCAAATTGCAGGTTTCGTCCCTAACGTTTCGAAAGTGCAACGGCAGTCCCTATTTTGAATGTTTTGTTGCAGGTTTGGTCCTTAAATTGCAGATTTAGTCCCTAAAACTTTGAAATTTGTGTTGCATGTTTGGTCCCTAAATTGCAGATTAGGGACCAAACATGCAACAAAACCTTTAAAATAGGGACTATCGCTGCACTTTCGAAACGTTAAGGACGAAACCTGCAATTTGGCCATACCTTAGGGACCAAAAATGCAATTTACTCTTTTTTTTATTAACCAAACCCATGAAATCATGATGATGAGAGTGTAAAGCGTGAAAGTGACGAATAACACGTTATTTATCTGCCACCTTATCAGCGTTTCAATTACACACCAACAATTAAAATATTTTTCCAACAACAAAACAATAACATTTTGTAGGTTTCATAAAATATCTTATTAAAAATACCCACTCACTCACACAATAAAAAAGAAAAACAAATGGAACGAATTGCACCCGTCATTGCATCAACTAATTTACCCATAAACACACGAATATCATGTGCTCGGTGCATTGTAACACGTTATCCGTCCGTCTTGACGGATGAATACCACTCCTCACCGAGCTCTCTTATACGCTATGCTTTCTGTCAATAAGTATATAAAAGGACATACGTCGGTTCAATAATTGAAAGTATTTCTGCCGTACTTCATAAATAAACAAATAGATAAAAACAAGTTGGATTTAGTTGTCCTAATCACAGAATAATTAAGAGTCACTTTTGCACTCCAAGACAATTAAGGGAAGCAACATTGATATGACTTTCTATGTGCATTATTTTGTATTCTAGCTTAATGTTTGCATGTGTTTATAAATCTTTGTTTAACTTTTATCAATAACAATTAATTGAGTGATCATAAAGTTATTAAGTTATTATGAAAAGTCACTAATAATAACATAAATAGAAATGTTTTAATCTTGTTTATCTTTTATCAATAACAATTAATTGAGTGATCATAAAGTTATGGAGTTATTATGAAAAGTCACTTATAATAACATAAGGGTACTAGCAATCATGATCTCATACCTCAACCATACCTCACCACCCACCAATAATATCATTCCACCTCATCCACCTCACCCATACCTCACCACCCACCAATAATATCATTTCACCTCATCTCATACCTCACCATACTTTTCTAGTGGCAACCATGATTACATACCTCACCTAATATTTCATTAAAAAATTAATAATATTTCTTCCACAAAGTTTCATACCGATTCGGTAAAGTTTGCCGAATTGCACCCATACCGCAACGGTGGCAACGGTGTTGCCGCTCGGTATGAGGGCAAACCGTGCCTATGCCGTTGCCATTGCCACTACCCTAAATGGAAAAAACTTGTTTAACTTTTAGTAATAACAACTAATTGAGTGATCATAAAGTTATGAAGTTATTATGAAAAGTCACTATACTAACATAAATAGAAAAGACTTCAATCCAAAGCAAATTGAAATGTTGTACTTTATTGCAATATAAGTAAAGTATTGAACAATTAATCAAAAAACATAAAAGTAGTAAAGCACCTTTTTGACAATTGGAAAAATTCAAAAATATACGCGATCAAAAGAAATGAATTCATTTTATCTTTTAAATAATTAAACGTGCCACATATATCACACCCGACATACATGTATATCCGTTCCTAAAAGAAATAAAAAGACGAGATGATATTTAGTGTATGATAGACAGGTGAAGAAGTTCACGAGCATAATGTAAAAGAATATCGCAATGTTATTTTAGAATAGGCAATTAAAGATATAACTTATGACCGATGTAATGGTCTTAATTTTCACGCGTCAACCTTCTTTCACGAATCAACTAATTTTGGAAGTGCTTTGGTCACAAACTTGACCGAAACAAATATTTTTGACTTGTTAAACTTTATATTTTTTATTCCGCACTTTTTGTTTCATAGTTTTATGATAAAATAACCAAAAAAGAGTAATAATAATGACGAAAATGAGGGTATTACCTGTAGAAATGAGGTGGTTTTTATAACCTAATCCCATTCCACATGGCTTCACTCATTATGTTTTTATTTACTTGGATTCAAGTACAACATGCCATTATGAACTATCATCTAAATTTTAGAGTCGTGGTACATGATATTATCAAATCGGAGTGGTGATTACCAAACATACATATCACAATTAAACACAAACATATTATATACCTCATGATCATCAGTGATGATTCATCATAAACCAAAAAAAAAAAAAAGTTCAATCAAGTTTGTGACCAAACTACCTCCAAAACTAGTTGATTCGTGAAAGAGGGTTGATGCGTCCTAAAATAACATTGCTATATTCTTTTACATTATGCTCGCGCGTGAACTCCTCCACCTGCCCATCATCCACTAAATATAATTTGGAAGAGTTCTAAACACAAAGTTTAGAACAAATACTTTAACATTTTCCATTTAATAATAATGAAGCAGATTTCATGAACTTAAACTTTGCATTAACTCTTTCTTATCTTCATGTTAATTAACACCTTCCATTCAACCAATCCATAAATCGAAGCCGATTTCGTGTACTACTCTTTCATGCTGCTTAACAACTTTCATTCATTCAACTAATCTAAAATGTAGAGCGGAGCACATTCTTTGTACAGATTAGAAAATGTATGTTTTTTAAATAACTATCAAGCATGGTTAAGGACTAACATATGCTAATTTAAGACCACACTTAGACAGCTAAAGCAACAGCTCTAATCATGTTGGTTTCAACATCAGTATGCTTTACATAAACAGTTGTGCAGAAATAATGACATTCTGCATACAAAATTACAAGCATAACATACACAAAAGGTGTACCTTTTTCATGATTCAAACCATCATATTACCTAACCGGGTCCATTTTCGTGTTGGAGTAGTTAATGATCAAATGGATTTTTGGATTAATGCCAATCGAGTCCACCCATTGTGGCAGACCCCACTCCCTCCCACACTTCATTGGAACCAACTGCCTCGTTGTCAATGCCTTCCATATCGCTGTCCCACCATCCACTGCCACCAGCATCTGTTCAGGGACACACAATTTATCCGCGGTTATTACACTTCGTATGAAAATTTCACATACTTGTTTTCAAAAAGTAAAAAGGATTTGGTAATTACAGTGGTTATAAAGAGGCAGTGGTTTCTCTTTTCTGATAAAGGGTCTGTTATAATTTGTTTGCCTCGGCTTAGGATCATCTCCCAGAACAACCAATCGCTTTGGAGCAGGCGGTTTACCATACAAACCTTGTGATCATTAGAAACAGTTAAATGTAAATCAAGTAAGTATGACTCAGTAGCAAACAAACAATAAAAGAGTAAATCGGCTACAGACCTCCAAATGTGTTTCTTCTTTTGGACGAATCCTGAGTTTGTGATTCTTCTGTCAATTGTGTGAGAATACTACTTTGAATCTCATCTTCAAGATCTATAAAATTATCTTTTTCGTTCTCTTTACTGGGCTTAAACTGTTCAAGAACAACGTCAAGTAAACCATTCAGCTCTGGTCCCTTAGAATTCTGCTTAGCACTCATACTTGTTCCCGGTGATAGAAATGGTCTGTCTTTACCCTGACAATAATTGCTAATGAGTTCATGAACACAGCACAGTGAAAGTAAAGGAAAATATAACAGCAGTTGTAACTGATCTTATGGGTAGCGGAGGCCGACACGTTTTTAACTTACATTTCAACAAGTCACTCATGTTCCAATGCTAATCTTATCTTCCTGAATATAACTTCTACTGAGTTCTTGAATCCATCACAGGGAGAAAGGGAGGCACAAAACTACAAAAGATGACATATAGCTTATGGGTAGCACTAACCGAGAGCCTAAAAGGGCCAGAACGTTACTTAACATAATCTTGCAACTAATCACTCATTTCCTTCATTACCTTACTTAACTTTATTTTCCAACTAATCACCCATTTCCTCCATTACCATGAAGGTAATCTTTCAAATACAAGAATGTTGATCTCATGAGGGGACAACGAGTTAGGGACACTCAAAGCCTTACTTTAAGTTGCTGCATTCCTTGATGTTTATTACTGTATCAAATATAAACACAGGTTCAAGGAATTATATTAATTTTGGTGACAAAGATGTATCCTAAAATTCATTGACTCTTGAGAACGGCATAGACGTGTCACTAGAATTTTGGATAGCTGGGAAGTGAATATACAGTCATTAATGACAGATAAACTACTGTATACTATTGCTAGAAATCTCAAAAAGGCAGTGCTTATGGTACTCCGTTTACAGACCTGTTGTAGTCAACACATTGAAAGTACCGGAAATTTTTTCAACAGATTTCAGCTTGTCTTATGGGTAGCGCTGTTTAATCATATCTGCTTTAGCTCTAAAGGCAACAAGGCAAGAAGTCACTCATGTTTCTCCCATACTAATCTTCTCCTGACAATAGCTACTACTGAGTGTTAAATCCACCACACAAGGAAAAACAAAACTGCAAAGGATGATATATATCTTATGGGTATCACAATTGAAGTGCCTGCAAAAGGCCAGAATGTTACTTAACTTATGTTTCAATCTAATCACTCATGTCCTCCATCACAATGAAAGCAATTCTTCCGAAAAAATAATGTTAATCACTTGATCTCAAGGGGACTGACACCTTATGGACACTTCACTACCTTACTTTAATGTGCTACAGTTAAGTAAATATGTTATGTTTCTGACTAAATTGTGTGCCTGTAATTCATTAAACTATTCTGGTAGTCTTATGAACAGCATTAAGTCATGAACGCATCTCTACAATCATGCATAACTAGGAATCATATATAAATTTTCTAATGACAAACAAAATAATGTAAATTAACGACACTGATAATACACTATTGCTTAGAACTCTTTAAAGACAATGCTTAGGGGATGTTTGGGATTGAATTCACAAACTGAATATTGCGCTTTTACATTAAAAGACAACCGGTTTCAAGTGTTCGTGTGAAACTCTATCAACCGGTTTCAATTGTTTGGAAGTAACCTATGCAAAATGATTGCACCAAGACAACTTCAAGAGTGTTTGGGACTGCATATTCTAAGGGGTTATTAGATTATTCCGTTTTAGATAGAGAACTGCACTCTTGAAGTGTTTCCGTAAACTGGAAATGTGCAATACACAAAACTCAATCCTAAACACCCTTTATTGCCTTTTTGTCAATAGAACTCAAAATACGTACCCATTAGAGTAACTGCAGTCTGCACAATACTTACATATACACCAACACATTACACCTAACCATATCTGAGATCACATAGACAAGACAGTTTTAAATTGTTTGGATTTCTATTGACTTATATGCTTGTTCGGGCGAAATACGCACTTTGTAATAAGGACAAATAATATCCCAAACCGCTCTCTAAAACTCAAATCCAAACACCCCTTTTGTGATTCTTTCTCAATAAAATCCCGATCGAGTTACATCCAAGGCCCATATATCATAACCATATAATAAATGTATATAATCCAAACTATATATCAAGAAAACAACCTTAACTAATTTCGAAGCATCGGCAGAAGTTTTGTGCAGCTTCCGGTCAAGAAAATCGGACAACGATAACTTCGACCGCTTCTTATTCGCATTTCCACTCTCCACCTTCGCTCTACGATCACTCAACCAAATAAAATTAAATCACGCAGTTGCTCAATATCAAATAAAAAAACTAGTGTAAGAAGATTTAGGCTTACCGATCTTCGTTCCGTTGGATAAACGTTGACGGAATCAATCGTTGTCCACGTACCCTTATTTTCGATTGATTTGAATTCATTCTTAGTAATCTTTTTTTGTCTAAATTGTTTTTTCCTTTATTAATTTGGGGTTGAAATGTGTTTTGGCGGTAAAGGTTTGACTTTTGAATGATTTCATTGAAATTCCGATATCTTGTTTGGGCTTATTAGACTCTGTTTATTTAGTGAATTGAGTTGGGCCTACTGGACTAACTTTATTGTGTACTGAATTTTTATAAACGAGATTATACACCCGCGCGTTGCGGCGGGTTTTTTTGCATTTAATTTTTTATGCTATATGAGTTTTGTTATATGTGTGGTGTCTTACTTGTGTGCAAAAATCTTTATGTAAATGTGGGTATATTCATTTCTTATAACACATTTGTATGATGATAGTTGGTTCGGAATATGACCGTTGACCTTATAATAAAGTATAGGATTGGTTTTGCAAAGAGTCGCATATTTTGGGGGTATTTTTTTCCGGTTTTCATAAATGTTCGAAACGACGTCGTTTTGATTTTGTCGTTTTACTCTTTATTTGGCAGGTGAATTGTTGGTTTGGGAATTTTTTTTTCACGCATGATATATGAGTTTTATTATATGCGGGGTGTCTAAATTATGTGCGATAATCTTTATGTAAATGTCGCATGTTTCGAGGTACTTATCACCTTTTTTCCAACTTTGTGAAAATATAAAGTTAAGGGGCGGTTTTCAAAGTTTGTGAAAATATAAAAGGTAAGAAATGGGTTTTACAAAGCGTCGTTAAGTTCGGGGTATTTTTGCCGTTTTTCAAAGTCTGCGGCGGCGTGCGTTTTACGATTGTCGTTTTACCTTATGTTTCTCCACCTTAATTGTCGTTTCGGCTGTTTTTTTCAAACGCCAAAACGGCGTCGTTTGGCTCGCGGATTAATATATATAATAATTTGTTAAGTGTATGTAAACGAGGTCAATGACTAAGTTCATAGTTGTAAGAACTCATAACAAATCTACGAATTATGAAGAGGTAAATTGACACTCTAGCAACCTACCGGTAAATATATAATAGGTGAATCGCCTAAAACTAGATGGTTGAGTCATTGACTAAGATGTACAAAACTTAATCAAGGTATCTTCGTAACCGTTTTCTACATTTTTATTGTAAATGTGTATTTGGTGAGGTTTATACTTCTTGTAAAGTTTGTAAGAGGTTTTAAGGAAATTATCAAATTTTAGTCTAATCACGTTGAGTTTCAGAGATGAATTCTTTGTCGACTTGTTTGACTAAGATCGTCATCTCACAAATAGTTTCAAGTAATGTTAATGCGGTGGTACTTTAATGGTGGGAGACATGTAGCTAACGCGGAGGTAACTGATGTAGTCCCCATCTTTATGTCCATTTAGAAATTGAATATGATACAACATTACGCAATTTACCCAGATCGGTCGGTCTGAGGTTGTCAGTGGGCCGGTTTTCCATTAGTTGCTAGCAATGTACAAAGAAAACATCATCATGTTTCTTGTTTGTATCCAAAGATAGATTCATAATAGAAGAGAATGTGGGGTGCGTGCCAATAATGAATTCCACTAGCTGTGACAAAAATGTGAGTAGTGATCGTGTATGTACAAACATTTTAATTAACAAACACTAATGACTAGAACTAACAAATGTTATAAATGACATCATTAAACATATGACGATAAAGATAAAATGAATAAGAGAAGTAAAATTGCACTCAACAAACAATTAAATTACAAAAAACCAGCCATACATTTTATTGTTCATATACACAGAATCACAAGAAGACGACTACGAAATGTTGTTTAACTAATGTGTAAGATATAGGATTTCACAATCACACTAAACCATAATCATATGAGGTATTTAATAAGTTTAGAGAGAGAAAGAAAGAGAGTTGGGAACTATGTGAAACAAAGAAAAATGATATTGAAGCTCCAACCCTCTACCTTGGGACGTAGAGGGTATTTATAGTTTCTTACAAACTAACGCCACCTACGGGCTGTGGATCAGGCATACAGTGGGTAAAGACCCGTCCATCCTCCACGGTGTTACATAACAAACTACTTAATAATATAACTAGACTACGACTCCGAGCATTCTAATTTATACATATACTTAAGGTGACCGACTCTTTAATGACTGAATTTTCTAATTCCTAACAATCTCCCCTAAGGAGGTCACCTCAATTACAATGAATACAAACAGAGATATTACATTAGATTGCTTGAAGATTCTTGATGAAGTTCGTTTGCTCAGTGCTCGTAGTCTTTGATTCTTCAAGTTTTGCATGTATGGATAATTCAAGTGGATGTCTTTAAAGCCGATCCACGTGATGATGAGTTCGAGCCATCATTGAGATCATCGGTGACATTAATCTTTGACTCTTCTATTGTGTGTTGGTATTATGTGATGTTGTGACTTTTGGACCGACATGCTCACATTCGAATCATGATGAATTCTCATCGAGTAGCGGAAGCTTTAATTGATTCATGATATTGGCGTGGCGAAGCATGGAGTGAATATCAGAGTCATTGATGCACTAATCATGATTTCTTTCGAGATGAATGTGTTGAGTGAGCATGCGACTATGGATTGACCGCTTCATTCGAACGGTACGCAAGCGTCGAGGCGTGCACACGCGCAAGCAGTTAACAATAAAGCGCACGAAAGTGTCTTTGACCACTTTCGTTGAATTGAGGTACACGGCCCACGGTTCCCCGTTGATCGATACAATATGCACTTTTGTGATCGAGGTATAATTCGAAGAATTTCCTGCGAGGGTTTCGCTGCTCTAGGCGTTCTCAAACCGAACGTCTCAAAGAAGACAACACGGTGAGTGAACCCGGCCAATTTAAATCCACGATTGATGAAAAGATAATTGAAAAACAATCGTGTATTGCTCAATAGAAATTGTTTTTGCAATACAACGAAGGTTTTAATGAAAATCAATTATCAATCATAAAACACCTTTTGATTTGAAATATTTGTAGAGCACGCGGTCGATGTGTTAAAGAAAAGAGTTTTAAGCACAACGACCGTTTTTCAAAGGTGCCATCCGTCAATCCAATTGAACCGGGATTGATTCAAAAGATTGAATCGCCCCATTGTTTCGGGTTTCGGTTTGTCACATGGTTGATCTATTGGATAGATCTCACATGCCACCTACCAGGAGCTTGTTTGATGATGGCTTCAGCAGGCTTTCCATCTTCATTGTGAATATGTTTACATATCACTCGGATGTTCTGGCAATACCACAAGGATAATGCGTAGGACTCGAGATATAATCTCTCTTTCCACATTGTGTGAAACAGAGAGTCTTCATTGAAAGTGTCCTAATGAGATTTATTGATGATCTCGTGGCTCTAGACTTAATTTGTGCATATTTGGATCCTATATCGGAGACTAGGGAGAAGGTATCCTTCTTCAATATCAACAAACTCTAAGAGAAAGTCGATAGATAATGTCGGTTCCCGGTGAGAATGAAACAAGTCCTTTTAAGAGGAAGTTGAGTGGTTAGGGAAGATGAAGTGCAGTGCGTCACTGGGTCCATGACGTCTTGTCTTCAATACCGATGTTACCTTGGTAACCACCAGTAGCATATGAATTGAACCGGTTTCTGCCCTAAGGTTGAAAAAAAAATGGAGAGCTATTTGTTTTTACCCTTTTCTCATTCAATTCTTTTTCATTCTTCAACCCCTTCAGTGCTTACGGAGACTTCATAGCTAGAACCTTGTTGGGTTTATTCCAGTACTAGCTCAGTCTCAATCTGCACTCTTCCCATATCTCATTTTTATCCTTTTTTCAATAAACCTAAGGACTTCTACACTATCTAGTGGATAGTCCCTAGGTAGATCCCTCCGGTTCTGGCGGATCATGGGAACAAATACCTAACCTTATCATCCTTATATCACCGTACATAAAGTAAAATTGGTCGGTCTATTTGGTATTGTTCATCTGCCATTTGGAACCAATTGAAAACCATTTGAAAATCAATCCAGATACTTGTGATGTATTATCAAAGCATTTTGTACCTGAATTGTTTTTGATATTTTTAGAAAAAGAGCTCCCCCTCAACATGTGCTTCATGTATTAGAAATCTTTTGGCACACAGAGGCAAGAGGAAGAATTAACTTCTTTGATTTCTAATTTCTAAAAGATATCAACATCACTTCCCTTATCAAAACAAGTAGATAAAGCATATTAGGGAAGGGTAAGGTTTTCAAAATTTTGCTCCCCCTCAATATGTGCCTCTAGGTTTGAAAGAGTTTTGCACATACACGAGGGAAAGGACTGCACATTGAAATAAAGTGATCACGTTTCAGATTTTTGTGGTTTAAGATAGATGCTCCCCCTCAACGTGTGCATGGAATTTCTTGAAATCGTTTGGCACATGTGGGAAGGAGAGCTTGTACATCCTTATAAAACCATTTACCGAATTATCAGTTTAAATTCAATTTAAATCACAAATTCTCCCCCGATCACAATTAACAAATAATTTGAGATTTGTGATCTCTATAGATTTACATTGATTTTGAAAGTTTTTTAAGGAGAATTGTGACTTGATTATGAAAAACGTTTTAACTGATAAGGATCGAATATTAAGACTTTAAACTCCATTGATTAAACATGCATGAATATCTTTTTGAAAACAATTGAATGACAAATAACTTTTTAATTTAATTGAAATCATTCTCCCCCTCAATCAATGACATAGGTTGTTGATTGAGAGAGAGATATTTTGACAAATAAATCCAGATGATTATCAAAAATAGAGTCCGAGTTATTTTTCAAAGCAGTTAGTTTTCAGCAGATAAATGTTTATAGAATTAGAGCATGGAATTTTGAAAACATGATAAAGCATGGCTCTGTTCTTTCTTTGAAAACCGGGTTATTGTCTGAAATGACAATAAACCACCATTTTTCTCCGCCTCATTTTTTGTGTGGCTATGTAGATTCGATGAACATCTAAAAACCCGTGACATTCTTTGAATGTCGACACAAAGTTCGTAGATGAAATCGAATAAGGAAAAGCATGACAAAATAACAATATTTTTGGAATTTTTCAAGATTTTCTAATTTTTATGGATTTTTGAAAATTTTATATTTTTATATTTTCTTTTTGAGGGTTTTTCAAGTTTTGTATTTTGCTTTTTGAATATATATATATACAAGAGATAGATGAAGATAGACCTTTACTCATCGTCTTCCTCCTGAAGACGTTTGAGTGTTTCTGGTTGAAGGCTTTTCAAGCCAAGTCGTGGAAAAATAAACTCAAAACGTTCTCTTGGAAGAGCTTTGGTGAAGATGTCTCCGCTAACGGTATTGATCCTCACAAAATAGAGTTCCACCACACCTTTTTCCACTTGTTCCCCGATGAAATGATGTCGAATGTCGATATGCTTAGCTCTTGAGTGTTGAACGTTATTGCATGAAAGAGCAATAGCACTTTTATTATCCATCACAAAGAGGAATTTTGTTGAATACAAAGCCATAGTCGGTTAATTGAGATCTCATCCAAAGGATTTGGCGCAACAAGATGACATGGCTATGTATTCCGTCTGAAGGAAATAGAAGTACTCATTTGCTTCTTTGACGACCAGTGACGACCAGCTCACAAGCTTATCACCCAAAAACTGAGCACCTCCAGACGTGCTTCGACGAGTATCTTGACACCTCGCATGATCTGCATATGCATATGCTGTTAGTGACATATCGGTGTCTTTCGGGTACCAAAGTCCCATATTGATGGTTCCTTCGAGATACCGAAAGACCCGTTTAACCGCTTCAAGGTGCTTTTAGTAGGCTTAGCTCGGTATCTAGCACACATGCAAACAGCGAAATAACAAGATGTCGGTCTACTCGCCAGAGGTACATCAGGATCCAATCATACTACAATATTTCGTTTGGTCTATCATGATCCCTGAGTGGTCCTCATCTAGTTTGGTACGATCAATCATGGGAGTGTCAACAGGGTCACTTGAATCAAATCCAAATTTCTTTAAAATCTCATTTGCATATTTAGATTGATTTATGAAAATGCCTCCGGTACTTTGTGAAATTTGTAATCCCAAGAAAAATGACATTTGTCCCATCATTGACATTTGAAATTTTGAACTCATTTCATTTGAAAAACGGTCACACTCATTGGGGTCAGTCGAGGCAAAGATGATATCATCAACATAAATTTGAACATGAATTAAGTGATTGCCCGACTTCCGGTGAACAATGTTGGATCAACTGCTCCTTTCTTTGGCCGGTTCTAGAAGAAACTTTGACAGTGTATCATACCATGCCCTTGGAGCTTGCTTTAGACCGTAAAGAGCCTTCTTCAAACGATAAACGTGAGTAGGATGCTCTGAATTTACAAAGCCTTCAGGTTGGTGCGTCGAGCGACTTCTTTGAGATCTCCGTTCGAAATGCCGTCTTTACATCCATCCGATATACTACCATGTTCTTACGTGCAAAGATTAGCTAAGAATATTCGATTGCCTCGATTCGGGAACAGCAATGAGAGCAAATGATTCTTCAAAGTCAATGCCCTCCTCACCGACGGTATCCTTTTGCAACCAATCGAGCCTTGTTCTTTAGCACATCACCATGCCCATCAAGTTTTACTTTGAAGATCCATTTTAGAGCAATGATCATAGCACAATCTGGAGTAGGTACTAATTCCCATACATCAAGTCGATCAAACTCATGAATTTATTGCGATAGCATTGAACCATTGTCTTTAGTCATGGCGCTTTAACATCTTTGTTCGATCTTGAGAGTACGGAGTCAGAAGCACCATAAGGCATCGGCTGCGTTGTTTGATCGGGACGAAGAGGGATTTCCAATGATGCTGTCTAATGGATGATCGTGAGTCCATTTTCTAAGGTGTTCATGTGGTTGTTGTTGAGGAAATGAAGTAGCTGAATCGATTTCTCGATGAAGATGGTTCGAGGATGATCCGTAGAGCAAATATATTTTCAAACGGAGCATCTTCGTGAGCAAAGCAGGGATTAACTTCATTATTGATGCCGTAAATAGCCCACATGTACATTTGAAGATTGTTGATTTGTTGATGATATGGAGTGTCAAAGAAGAAGCTTCTTGACTTAATGATATTGAGACCAAGGATTGACTTCATTCACAGTGGATACATAGCCTCTGTAGGAATCGGCGATCATTAGCACTTGACTCATAATGTTCATCAAACATGGGATCAAACAATTTTCTAAATCATCTTCATGGAGGTACATATGGAGTCACTGGGAGGGATTTTACAAGGGATGAACCAATTGGACTGCTTTTGAAGTGCGGGTCCGTGAATCGGATTGTTCAGAGCCGCTTGACCGGTCACTCATCAAACGTAACGTGAATCGTTTCCATGATATTTCGGGCTCCTTGTTGTAGATTCGATATCCCTTTTTGTTTGGTGCATACCCTACAAATACTCCAATGTCCGCTTTAGCTTTAAGTTTGCCTAAGTTTGACCTCATTAGTTGGATAACACAATGCACCAAACACACGTAAGGAATGAGAGATTAGGTTTCGTTGTGGACAAGTTCATATGGAGTTTTTCCATGAATAGTGTGAATCAGGATCGATTTTTGTGTGTAGCATGCAAAGCGCAATAGCTTGACCGTAGAAACATGGAACCTGAGTAAATCAAGATTGTTCTAGCGGCTTCCACAAGAGTTCGATTTCGCCTTTCAACTACACCGCTGCTCGTTGAGGAGTTCGTGGAACACTTCTTTGATGGTCGATTCCAACGCTTTCATAAAATTCACTAAGATGTTTGTTAACAAACTCGCCCATTGTCTGCTCGGATAATTCTCGTGTGTTGTTAAGTCGAACCTCGCAGTCTTGATGAAGTTTGATGATGATATCCTGAGTTTCATCCTTTGTCCTTAAGAACTTGACCAGGTGAATCTAAAGTAATCATCAACCACAACACATATTTCTTCCCAAAGATATTCTCAGACTCATTGGTCCACATAAATCCATGTGAATTATATAAGAACTTCAGAATTGAAGTTCAGAGGTTTTTATGGGCATACTTTTGCTTTTTCCCAATTGGCATGTCGAACAAAGATGATATTTTTCATACTTTGGCCTAGGTAAACCTACAACTAAGTCCTTTGTGGAGAGATCATTGATGGTGCCGAAGTTCAAGTGATTGAGACGACGATGCCATAACCATGACTTTGTTTTGAAGCCTTTGACAACAAGCAAATTGGAGAAGACTTCATCATATCTTAGATAGAGATGGTGTAAAGATTTGAACCACGAAGTTCCTCTTAACAGCTCCTTACCATCAAGTTCTAACTAAACAAGTATGTTTTCTCAAGGCTATCTAGATCTAATCAGAATTGACCATCAGAGAAACAGATTATGACCAAGACCTTCCACAATAGTATATACGGAGATAACACTATCATCGACAACATAATCTCCATAACCCATAATTGCACCGAAATGATCATTCCCGAATCTAATAGTCCCGATGAATTTGCTCACGGTTCATGAGCCGCAACCGTCCTACCATATGTTTGGAATGTACTGAGTCCAGTACCACGTAACGATTCAACGACCTGCAGCTTAACACATAAGAGTGGATAATCGATAATTGGGATCCCCATGCAAGAATGGGTTCCATTTGGTTAGTAACAAACATTGGAACCCACATCGAAATGGAAACATTCATATCAGAAATAGAGGCAATGGAATCATCAGTAATAGATGCAATGCTGGTGTCCATATTTGACCTATTCAAAGTATGTTCCCTTCTCAAAGGAATAATTCTTCTAGTAGGCATCCAATTTCTAGTGGACATTGTTTTAGCATATTGAGGACAAGACTGATTAGCCTTTTGACCAAACGGTATCCATCTATATCCTATCTTACTAAATGTTCTTCCCGTGGGTTTCCACTGCTTTGTTTCTAACTTTCTTTAGTTTTTGCCTTTTAGCCTTCTTAGCATGAATTTTAGCATTAACAATATTAGTGGACAATTACAGACATTAGGCAAATCATTCATACCATATTCATGATTAGCAACAGAATTCAAGCAGACATCATTACAAGGTTTGCAAATAGTATCAGAATTCGAATTAATTACAGTACACCTATGGCTAATACTAGAATCAACACGATTCGTTTTATTGGGCTCAAACTTAAAGTTCCTAGGTTGGTCTTCTACTCTCTTCTAATGCACATTCTTAGCTTGCGAGGTCCTGTCATTCCTTGTATTGTTTTGAGACTTTGACCTGCTCTCTTTAATGTCATTGATTACTCCTGTAGAGGGAATGGAAACATTAGTTGGTATTGCTACTCTTTGCTTCTCCTGTTTAGATGTGCTGGGATCTGAACTACATGCAGGCACACTAAGATTTACTTTCTTAACACTAGGAGTGCTGGGATTTGTACTTCTAGAAGGTACACTAGAGTTCGCTTTCTTGTCATTAACATATCTGGAATCTGAACAACTTGAAGGCACACTAAGATTCATATTCAAAACATCGGGCATCAAATGGATATCATATTTGGCACTAGGCATAGAACACGGAATCAAAGGATTAACTCTCTCACCTAAGGACTTAGGGCATATAGTGATTAAGCATTCTAGAATTTCTTGAGATCGTTTGGCATATAAGCATGCATACCCAATTGCATTGTCAAGAGGTTTCTCTACCTTATCCTCTTCAACAATCTCACGAAGACATTCTAGACAATCCTTAAGGGATGAGAAATATGTTTGAATAGCAAGTTTGTTATTTCTGAGATGGGGAGGAACATATTTCACAGACAAAGCATATTTATTACTAGAGTGAACCTTTGATACACCATTCTCCCCATTGGTCATTGGCATTTTCTCTTTTACCTGGCTCTTCAGATTCTCAATTTCCTTTTGCAATGAAGCTATTTGTTCGTTGTTTTTGTCACGAGTGACCTTAATTGATTCAAATAACTCATTGAAATGACGTTTAACTTTTTCATTTTCATCTAGAAAACTTTCGTTTTCCTTTTGTAATGCATTTACTAAGTTTTGAAGATGAAACGTTTGAGAATTCTGAGAATCCAAAGGAGGAGGCATTTGGGAGCCAGCATTACATTGTTCTTTTCACCTTTTAATTGAGAGATTTGAGTTTTCAACTTTCTGATCGTGTTACAATGAGCTTGAATCTGTTCATCACGTTTGTTTATTTGAAAAACTGCATCAAACTCTGGAGCATCTGAGGATGTTTTGAGATTTGAGGTTTTGACATTTTCTTTAAGATGTTGATATTTTAGTTGTAAATTAAAACGAGCGGGGTAGCCCGCGCGTTGCTGCGGGAGGGCTATGTTGACGTTGTAGGCTACTGCTAAGTGGTCACTAACCTTTCAAATCTGGACTATTACAGTACATGTGTATTTATTAACTGGAAAAAAGATCCACTTGTGAAAAAGAAAAGCAACTCAGGTAGGTAACATGTACAAAACATATGGAGTTTAGTCTAGTTTACGGCTTCTTAATGTCATGAAGGCCATCAAATAAAATAGATAAATACATACGCAAATCACAAAAACAAAATACTTTTAGTTCTTATACAGATCGTGCATGATAAAAGAGAAACGTCTAGTGTTCACTTTATATTTCTCCTTCATCACCACAACTGGCTCGTAACATTGAAGCCATTTTCAAGGTTAAATCTGCAACCATTTCCCTTCTTTGGAAATCAGGCATCAACCTCAAGTTGTGATGCGTATTTTCAATCTTAGCTATTAACTGTTCCATACTTCCATATCCTCGAGTTCAAAATGCTTACCATAGTCATTATCTTCTTCAGGTTGTTTAAGTGCTTCAAGTATTGCTTCGTGATTGTGACTGCGATGCTGATGCCTGCATATCTCCTCTAGCTATCCTTTCGTTATCTATAATAGGAGTATCAGTGATTATAGATGGTCTTTGGTTTGGTTTTATTAAGCTACTAAGCGCTTAATTATTAACCTGAGGCTTTGTTTGATTCATTGGAAACATATGTCCTGCACACAAACAATAGCAGAAATAAATAGACATATTAGTTTGGCCAGAATTTATTAGAATCTGCCACTATTTGTGTGTTGCTTTAAGCCATGGGCATTTTTTCCCAGGCCCGATTAACCTTACTAATTACACAAAACAGGTTCTTTCGACTCTATTAATGTGTTTACTGGGTCTACTTGTAACCAGTGAGCCAGAATTCTATACTCATAAGCACACCTTTAGTGAGTTGATTAGGTTACTTACTGCAATACTTTATGCCTTTTGGAGAACGTTATCTGGGCAAATGGCGGCTCCAAAAGCGTTACTGTTTCCACTGAAATGTTGAAGTATAACAGAGGATTTATTTGTATTCTAACCTGGGCTGTGTGGGATTCATAATTCTTACCCCTATACTAACTCCACAAATACATTGAAGGAAAATATATTAGATTATATCAAGACATACACTGAACTTATATTTGTGAGTCAGCGTAACCCCCGACCAACCCGTTTGACCCACAATATGCAATGCAATGTAATACCTGGGAACTAAGGTACGAAGTTACGACGTTGCACCGTTCTGCAAAGCAAGAAGTTGGTTATTTTCTGCCAATCGCAGCACGCTATTCTGCACAATGAAAATACAGCATAGTCAGAACGCCATTAAGAAGTATGCTGTCAACCTTATTGTATGAAGACTATCGCGTATGCTGTCATATGTATAGTTCCTACAGAAATCTAATCCATATGACAGCAACAAAAAACTAACTAAAAAGATATTAACTGGATAAATGCCCTGAATGATGAAATGCACACCTCATATTGCAATAAATAAATTTCCATAACAAAAGCATAATTAAGCATATAAGTATAATAAAAAAACAGCATTAGAGGTTATGGTACAGTTTGTTGCCAAGTCTGTGTCACTATCCTGTAACAACACTCCAAATGAAGATCAGAATTGCGACAAATAAAGCTCACAGCTACAGGTATTGAAGCACTACCAAGCACCCGTCATGACATAACATCAAAATACTCCGAAGTCAGAACTCATAATCTTTCAATTACCTTGTATTTGACAATAAAACATTGAACCCTTCAAACCACAACATATCTACAACACATTAATTGAAGGTATTGAACGATTATGAATTAGTTGTAAGATTCTCTACGAAAGTCAAACATATGAATTAAAACAGGAAGTGCATATAAATTTCATCAATTTGAAAAAAATAAATAAAATATAAAAAATGAAGCAAAAAAATGGAAACCGGCTTTGGACTGTATTAGGTATTCGTGGTTATCAATTGATAGAAACCGTTTCATAATATCAACACTTGTAGGGTCTTTGGCTAACCTTTTTGAAAACAGTTCACACTTTATTAATACCAAGTCACACTTTTTACCTAATAAGCTAATCTTGTTATAATCACATAATACGTAACTCTACATTATATTTTTATCTTATATATATTAGGCTATAAATGCTTAAAAAAGAAAATTTAGCATGTGGATTATGGAAAAACTATACTATGATTAGTTTATAAGCTTACCTTGATCGGGATATGGGCTGCTGGGAAACTCTGTAAGCTCCTTCATGGTACAAACTGTTGAGTGTGAGCGATTCCAAACCACCCTTACAACACAAAACATTCAAATATCAGTTTAAAGGTACCTACCTTCCATGGATTTTTCAAGTCATCAGCAAACTTTGCATGTCACCAAACACTTATGTATAGGTATGCATTAACCACGCACCATGTAGAAAGATAAAAAAAAGTCCCATTTGTCTTTTGAAAGGGTGTTTCAGACTGCTTATCTAACCTGTTGGGT
Organism: Chrysanthemum makinoi; assembly: GCA_910596185.1. Lineage (NCBI taxonomy): Eukaryota > Viridiplantae > Streptophyta > Magnoliopsida > Asterales > Asteraceae > Chrysanthemum > Chrysanthemum makinoi. Next base: position 359,932,095 of record OU343224.1, on the reverse strand, counting down.
TCAGTAAACCCACCCGCTCAACGCACCCATTAAATACACCCACTAACTTATTCACCTACTCAACTCACCTATTAAACACACCGTGTAGCTTACTCACTGAAGGTACTCTCCCGAACACACCAACTAAAGCTACAGATTGACCCTATCACTGAACTCACCCCTGAACACACCACGTGAACAGACACGCTGATCACACACATTGAACCATACATATTCAAAAAATACAAATGTAGGAAAAATGTTCACCATAGCCTTCATAAAGCTAATAACATGGTAAGAGACAAAAGATTTGATTCATGAACGTGGTACAAAAAAAGCTTCAAAGTGCGAAACTCTTAGGCTCAGAATTGCAAGTGCGGAACCGTATAGACGGGTATCTAATCCGCCATGGCTGCAAACACGAAGTTGTGATGCCTCGCCAAGATACGGATCAGTTTCACACACGACGGTTTAGCAGCTTATTGTAGTTGAAAAATTATATACGCACAAAAGCAATAGCATCATCATCGCCGTATAACTGCCATGGCTGCAACCTCATCAAGTTTGCCCTGCCATTTGCAAGTTCAGAAAACGTACCCTGCAATTGCAGATGTATCCGACCTGTCATGGCTGCAAACTCGGTAAGCCTGCCCTGCCACGACACTAATAATGACAATCTGTTTTCCAGACATGTGCAACAAAACACGCAATAATGACAATCTGTTTTCAGTCTGTTTTAAGGATATGTCCACCATGGCTGCAGGCTTGGTAAGCCTGCCTCGCCACGACACCAATAATCTCATCCTTGCCCGCATCCATGCAAGCCATAAACAATCAAATTCACTCTGTTTTGAGGATATATCCACCATGGCTGAAAAAGCTTTTACCAGTGTTGCGCATATCCAGCGGCAGGTTTGCATGATTTATTATTAGTCCCTGTCCTAAACGGCAACAAAAAAAAGACAATATCAAAAAACAATAAATACCCAAACTTTGTACCAAATTCTCACCTAATAACATACCAAATCCTCAAGTAATAGCATAAAAATAAATAATTATATATTACCAAAATCCGAATGATTTTAGAACTACTAACAGTAATGGTTAACCTATATTTAAACAAAAAGAGATGAACATCTCACAGTCACAGTAATGGCTAACCTATATTTTCTTTTGTGCATTAAACTAACCTATATTAGCATGTTGAAAAAAGGACAGTCATCTTCACGCATATGACCACATCACAAAGGTGAACACATAAGAACAATCATTTTATCAACATGACTGGTAAGCAATATCAATCAAAAGGAAACTTACCACTTGCCATTGCTACTGTCTTTGAAAGAAGATCTTTTATAGCTATCAGTTACACATCTTTATGCAACCCATTCTTCTCGAACCGATCCAAAACCCATGGGGCCTTTTCATACGCACACACAAACTAACAAAATTAAAAACCCACATCACAAATCACAATTTAGAATAAATTTAAAAAAAGATGATAATAATTAGTAACATCAAACACAAATCAAACAACAATTAAAAAGAGGGTTTTATCACAAATCACAATTTAGAACTGATGTTGTCGATGATTCGTGTGGTTGTTTGATCAGGAGAGAAGAGTGGGGTGTTTCGTGTTTGTCTGTGTGTGTACGTTTCTGAGGGTGAAGGTGGAGAAGAAAAGGGTGAAGAAACCTCTAGAATTGAGGGAATATATCTGTTTTTTTGTAACCGACACACTGTTGGTACAATGTGTTTACTAATATTTAAAGGGGTTCACTGTTTGCTACAGTGGACATGAACAGTAAATTTCCAAAATCCCCACCGTTAAACGCATGGAAACGCATGAAACTCGTACATCGCAGCCGTAAAATCCCTCACCGACAAACTGTAGAATCCAAATATCATTTCTAACGTTTAAATATATAGTATAATGCTCAACCTCTAGTTTAGAAAAATGTTTAACCAAATAGTCGTGATCATCCATTTCAATTTTCTCGTTTAGTTTAAAATTAGTATTTTCAAGCTCAATGACACGATCATGGGAGACTTTCAGCGGCAAGATAATTAAATGAAATTGAGAAGCATTAATGGAACAATTTGTAGCAGTGAAAAACACATCTTGAGCAATACATTCAAATCGATTCTCATTTAGTGTATGCAAGTTCTTCCTCTTAATCTCATTATATTTTAATGCTTTCTCATAATCACTAACCTCAACTATCATTGCATCAAATTCCTTTTCCATTTCTTTAATAATGCGATTTCATTCCTTTTTAAGACTCTCAAATTGATCTTTTAATTGTTTAAAGAAAGGCATGACTTGGTTAAATAACATTCTTTGGTTTCTCAAAACCCTTTCTCCTTCAGTTATACCAGTGGATGTGATCCTTTTCTTGCAAGTTTTCTCAAAATCAACAAATAGTTGAAAGATAACATATTGGCTGATTAAGGTCTTGCTTTTAGTGGCAATAGTTCTAGGGACTAAATGCATTGGTGTATTGGGAGGATACCGCTTTCTTTAGGCATTTTCCTAAGGGGAGGGTTTGTTTCAACAATATTTTCCGCTTTCTACTTATCTAAGTCCATTTTCCAAACACTTGTTAGTGTTAACAACGTTTGAGGCTTAAACTTGTTAAAGGCAATCCAATTTTCCTTAGAATAGTTGGGTGCTTTATAACTGATTTTTTTTCTTTATGCAAGAAGGGCTCTTAAGTTTTTCATCCAATTTCCTTTTAGTGACATCTTCTAATTGCTTATCTTCTTGATTATCTCAAGTCGCAACTAGGTTTTGTCTAGGCTTAAGGATCTCATTGCCATCATAGATTACCTTTTGGGCTTCTTTAGCTTTCTTAACATACTCAGGATTGGATTACTTAATAATGGGGATACTATGCTTGTCGCTTAATACTCTATGCTTAGTGATCATGTGGCGGTCACGAATGGTGTTCCTTGTATGTACAACTTGTTTTCAAGTTTTCTTTTTCAAAGTTTTCAGATTAGAAAAATCTTTCAAAAGTTTTGATTCCTTAGCATTAAATTCTTGCTTAAGCATTTTCACATTTTCCGAAGTTCTTGTTTTGCTTAGCGAGTTTAGAAAGCTTTTCTTGCAAGGAATTTAACTCTTGTTTTAATACTTCTTCTTTAAACTTACTTTTTCTCATGATTGTACGCATTTGGTCACCCATTTCCCTGCTTGGGTGGTCAACTCAAATTTATACGTTGTTCATAAATAGCAACACGTTCTTTATAAGCATTCAGTTCGAGATACAGGAATCATCAGGGCACATGCAGGTGTATTCATCACAAACAAAATCATCATTGATCGCGAAGATACATCACTTGACACAATCTCACTTTCACTTTGTTTCACATATTGATCATATGGGACAACATTAATATTACCCATATTCTCAATATCTGACTCAATGATTTCAGTTGATTGTATTTCATTATGTATCTTTGCACCGTCACTTCATCGTATAGTTTTAATACCTCTGACATGATTTTGTCTTTGGATGGTTCTGATTGTGGTGAAGAAGAGACCTTAGGAGAGACCATTGAAGAAATGCTAGCCATGAAAATTGTTTGTCTGTGAAGGGTCCATCATCAACATCGAGTCGTATGCATCACGGTCGACTACTTGAAGGCATTCGATGATTATGACCTATCTCTGAATCGGTGTTCATCAACGTCATCAAGTCTTGGCATTCCCTTCAGCAAGAAACAATAACTCCTCTTCATCCAAAGTAGCACCATTGTCCTAAGCTTGCACTAGCGGCATCTTATCCACTGAAGTACTCGGCGATACGTGGGCGTTTGGAGATGTGCGGTTCCTTGCACAATGTGTCCTACACCACCACAATTATAACATTTGATCGGTTTAGCTTGACCTTGATTTCCATTCCTTCCCGATTCGATTTGCAACATAACCTCTACCAACTCCACTCCTTCCCTGCTCATATTGTCTTTCTTGAACTGGTTGCACCACAACCCTCCCATCTCCGCGATGGCGGTTGATTGTGGGGTTAGATCTTTATATGAGGTTGTTGTTGGTTTGTGGGAGAGAATTCATGTTTTGACTTATCATGAGTGCCGGTTGATTAATGAAGTTTCCCATGCCCATCGACGATCACTTGTTTGAACATTGGATCTGGAATGAGTTTATGATTACCATTGCCCATGGGTACAACTTGAGAAGCTTTGGTGGTAATCCCAACATTTGTGTAAAGGCGTTGAATCATTTGTTGAGCTTGTTTCTCCCTCGAGCTTTGAGCGATCAAGAATCATTTTTTCAAACATGGCATGTCTTTCATTTTGAAGAAGGAAGGCATCGAGTTGCTCATAGTTTGTATTCTTCAAACCTTGGTAAGCTTCACGAAGTGACGAACTTGTGCCATTCGGATTCATATTGTTCACAAACTTTGAGTTGTTGAATGTTTGGCATAGTCATCTTAATATTTCTCATGTCATTAACAAGCTTGTGAAACCTCACATAGTACTCATAGACACTCTCATCCGGTTTCATCTTGAAGTGCTCAAATTCATCATACAACTGCGATTCTTGGTCTTCAACAATTAGCTCGTAACTGAGAGAAGCATCTTGACATTATCCCATCACCTTTTGCTTGGTGTTGTGATTGATAAGCTTGTAGATGTCTTTTGGTAGACCTTGCGATAATGTTAGAAGCTCGGATATCGAAGATCGAATCTCTTCTTCTCCTGATCATCGAGCTCATCATACATCTTTGGTTTGTCCATCCCGTAAATCAATGTTCCATCTTCAGCTGTATCAAGTACATCTCTAGTAGTCTCAACTCGGTAAGGTCCTTCATCAATGGATTTGAGTATGTTGACCCCATTTTCCTTTCCAAGACAATACAATCTGATTCGTTGAGCCCAAGAATCATAGTCAGTTCTGTCAAGCATAGGTGGACGAGTATCAGACCCTGCTGCTTGAACGTCCTCAGCTACTGAAGAAGCACTAGTAGGAACGATGTTTGCCATGATAACAAGTTCTACGGGATTTTACTATTCTTTGATTAAACCGGGAAATTGATTCTTTCACGGGATTTTACTAAACCAAAAGAATAACCGTAAGAATGTATCACGAAGAAGTAACAAGTCTAAATGAACAAGTAGCTAAACACACAACTCGCTTAAGCAGTCAACTCGCTAAATAACCAAGTCGCATTAGCATCAACTCGCAACATAATCAACACGCTTAATGAATCAAGTCGCTAAATAGCCAAACTAAGCTTTGGTATCAACTTCGCAAACACAATCAACTCGCTTGAACACCAAGTCGCTTAGATTAACTCGCTAGCTTTACAACTCGCTAAATAGCTAAGTCGCTTTAGATCTTAAGTCGCTTGAATGTTCTCTTTATACATTGTTTTTCTTTTTGCATCTATGAGCTCCGTATCAAACTCAAATGCGGCTGTGTGTGACATATACAATTTGATGTAGCGCAAACTTTATAAATCTATAAGGTTATGCTTGGTAAGGAACTCATAAAAATATAGTGTTAAACGCTAATGAGTACGTAATTAAACTTTTAACGTTCAACCTTCGAGATTCTATACTTGTTATACATTTTATAATTAGTGATACAACTTTTACAAAACTCTTTCCCCCATACAATACAAAATGATACAACTTACGAGGATTCAACCTACCATTTCACCCAAACGAGACTCGATTTGGCCATTTGGGCGGTTAGTTGTTTGGATCGATGCCAATTGCGCACAACTTATTAAGTAAAAGATAAACCGATATTGTCGCCATGTATGTATCTTAGTGATAGAGCATAAAAGATACTTTAAATTATCACCATTTACATAACATCGGTGAAAAGAAATATGTCGACAAAACATATTTCCTTGCATGATTGTTGCCATGATATCAAAATAAATTTCTAACACTCCGAGCCGATTGATTCAAGGATAAATTCATGAGATAGTAACATACTAAAAACCGAGAGAAACAAGAGTAAATCTTTGTATACAAAACACCCCGAAGCTAGTCGAATGGGTTTGAAATCTATATATGAATATATTGGAATAACAATACCGGGAAATCTTTCCTTCATTATTGACAAGTGAATAATGTGCAAGAAAAAGGTGTCCTCTTTTGAGAGGAATGCCCGAGTACATCAGGAAAATATTTGTCATGTGTAATTAACTCCATATTCCAATACGGTGAGCCATTTCATTTCCATGATATCATGACCATTTTCAAACGCGTGACCCATTGTCGTTATATCAAGACCATTAATACTTTAAAATGAGCACATTATATTCCAACCTCTTTAACGACTTAAGTCACTTAACTATCACCTCAAGCCATTATAACCGCCCCAATCCAACTAAGCTACACATAACGATTGGGACGTATATAGTAAGAGTCGTGGATGGTAATGTGCTTGCGTGTAATGTTATCGAGTGTGTAAAGTTTACCGGTGACAAATGAAATGGAGTAACGATCATTGTCGTGAATGTAGGGTATAACACAACAGAATACTGTGTCATGTTTATTCAGTTTGATAAACGAGGATGTTTGAATTGATATAAAAGTAAAGTAAAGTAATTCTCAATACCGTCTTCCACGGGTTGTAGGTCTCAATACCGTCTTTTACGGTGTATTGGGAGAGGTTGAGATGTTGACAACCTTAGCCCTACCTAAGGTAGAGAGGCTCCTTCCAGTTCTATTAAAGGTAGAAAAAGACATCCGACCTTGTTAAGAGTAACTAGTAAGGATCGAACTTTTTACCTCCGTCTCTATAGGCAAGGATGTTAACCACTTGATCCAAGCTTTGCTATTGATATCATTGTCCATAATTCGTATACAATTATAAAATTACACACTAAGTTTGTGGTTTAGATAAACGAGTGAATAAGTAGATGTAAAGTATATGAAAATTGAAATAAGTTGATTAATTAGAAAGAACATGACAATTGTTAATCCCACATAGGTTAAAGAAGAGAATTGATGCTACCTAATATAAGATGGTGTACATGAGTCATTTGTGTTTAGAGTAGTATACAAATTTGATAACGCGTTTATACATAAGATGTACACAATCTTGTTGAGTTAATAATATCTAACGATGTAGTATAATGTTTCACACTAGGTGGTTGTATATTTTAGATTAAATGTACACAATTTGAGTTTGTTGATATCTAAAGCCTACTTTCATCTTATGTGCAACTTTATACGAATTTTTAACTTTTTTATATTATACAAGCAAATGCGTTTACAAGATGTCAACATCTGTGAGTAACTATATATGAACTCTTAACTTTTTTATATTAAATGTATACAAATTTGATAACGCGTTTATACATAAGATGTACACAATCTTGTTGAGTTAATAATATCTAACGATGAGACATGACGGTAGAACGGAGTAAGAGATGTGGATGGTTATGTGCTTGCGCGCAATGCTATCTAGTTTGTAAAGTTTACGGGAGACTAATGAGATGGAGTTTCGGTCATTTTCGTGAACGTAGGCTATGACACAACTGAATTATGTGTCAATCATGTGCCAGTTACTTCAGTTGAAATATGACCATTGTCCATGATTTTAATACAACTGAAAATAAGAAAATTACGTTTTGGCGCGAGTAATCACTGAGCTTCTGGCCAGGTGGTGGGGTGTGGCGGCCAGAACCACCAACTGACTCACTGAAAGACTTTTTATTCTTTTCTTTTTGGGTTGTGGTTTGCTTATGTTTTTACATTGTTTATGGTTTGTGGTTGTGGTTGTGTTTTTTTCGTTTTTTCTTTATGTCGCACGTATTAAGGGAAGAAGATGACCTATGAAGAAGATGAAGAGTAAATTAAAATAACAGATGGCCTTGAAAACTTTGGAAGATGAAAAGTAGATTAAAATAATAGTCTATTTTAGCCTTTACAACTTCCAAGACATACAAGATACAATACCGTTTTTTATTTCTTGTTTCTTTTTTTCTCAAAAAATTGATTTATATTTCTTGTTTCTTTTTTTTTCACATAAAATGGACCACAAAATAATAAGATTTTGGCTTGGCTGAGTACAAACAAAATAAAAGTAGGCTAAGTAAGTTTCGAGAATAAAACTGCGCCGAGATACTGATACATTTTGGTTGTATATAACATTTTTTTTTTCTTTTTACATTTTTATGTATTTTTCCATTAATGAAAATTAATTTTTAGTTTAATTTGTTGTTTTACTTAAATAAATTATTAAAAATAATAATAATAAAAAAATGTGGGGTCCAGAAGTGCACCATGGCACCAGATGTTGGTGTGATATGAAGGAGAGATGTTTTTGGTGTTATGGTAAGAATAAATGTTATGGAAAAGATCTTTGATGTGGCATCACTTTTTCTGACTGCCTTATGGCGATAAGCTTGTCTGCATACCCTGCTCTTATTGGCATTGAAACCATGTTACATTATAATGAATCTTTCAATTATTTTATAGCTTTATGTGTGTGAGAATGTTTTTCAATTAGATGGTTGTGGGTTAAAGTTCGGATATTGTAAGATTGATTTGTTGTCCATGTACCCTTCTTTTTGACTATTTGAATTTGTTAAGAGTGTTTTGGCGGTAAATTTATAATTTTTGAATAATTTTATTAATTTCTCAATCGGGTTACAGAAGTTTTGTTTGGGCTTAGACTCTGTTTGCTAGTGTATTGAGTTGGGCCTACTGGACTAGCCTTATTGTTTATTACTTCCTTAGTCTTAAATTTATTATCCACGGTTTTTTTTCGGATTGTCTCAAATTAATTGTCTACTTCGAAAAATAAGGAAATTTAGATCGAGTTTACTATATTACCCACACTTGAAGTTATTCTTACAAACATTAAAGTTGTTATAAATTAATTAGTTAAATGTAAAACTGTCATTTTGCAAAAAGTAAACAAGAGAAAGTTGTAATGATAATGCTTTTTCTTAACTGTGTGTTTTTTGCCGGTTAACAATTATTTAGAGCTTGAGGGAGTAAATATTTACCAACTTTGTTAAGTGTAAGTAAATATTTACCAACAAATATTTTGTAGCTTGTAAGAGTAACGAATACAGTTTTTTCTATTGGTATTTGTGTCATTAACTCATAAGTAATATGTATGTGGTCTAGCCAAGGTATCTTTGTGAACGTTTTCTACCGTTTCCTTGGACACCCCAAATGTGTACATAATGAGGTTTGAATTGTATACTTCTTTTGAATTTTGTAAGAGGTTTTAAGGAAATTACCTAATTTTAGTCTACTCACACCGAGTTTCAAAGATGAGATTCTTTGTCGACTTGTTTGACAACGATTGTCATTTCCACAGATAGTTGCAAGTAATGTTCATGCGGTGGTAGTTAAGTGGTGGGATACATGAAGCTAACGCGGAGGTAACTGGATACGTTTTTATGTCCCTATAATCATGAATATGATACAACATTACACAATTTACTTGGATCGGTCGGTGTAAGGTTGCTGGTGGGCTGGTTTCCCGTTAGTTGCTAGCAATGTACTAAGAAAACATCATCGTGTTTCTTATTTTTATGTAAAGATAGATTCATAATAGAAAGGAATGTAGGGTGCCAATAATGAGTGTGACAAAAGTGTGAGTAGTGATTGTGTATGCAGAGACGTTCTAGATAACGAACACTAGTGACTAGAACAAACACTTTAAAGGAATTCATAAAAATACTTTAAAGGGATTGGCTCTTAGTGTTAAACGCTTCTGAGAATATAATTTAACTTTTAGCGCTTAGCCTTTAAGTGCACCCGCAATGGGTCAAATGGAGAAAAGCTTTTTCCTATTCTAAAAAGCTTTTTAGTAGTGTTTTCCATTGCATCAATAAAACTTTCAAAAGCTTTTATAAAGACTTGACACACACCAAGTCTTTCTCAAAAGCTATAGTTAATACATATAGTATGCATTAAATGCTTCAAGTCATTGAAGACTTGGAGCATTGTGGATGCTCTAAGATTGTATAGTTGTTCTACATTTTATAATTAGTGATACAAATTTTACAAAACTCTTTCACTTACAATACAATACAAGATGATACAACTTCCAGGATTGAACCTACCATCTCACCTAAAACGAGACTCGATTTGGGGTAGTTAATGACAATTGGATGTTTGGATTAATGCCAATCGAGACCCCACTCCCTCCCACACTTCATTGGAACCAACTGCCTCGTTGTCAATGCCTTCCATATCGCTGTCCCACCAACCACTGCCACCAGCATCTGTTCAAGGACACACAATTTATCCAGTGCTATTACATGTTGTATGAAATTTCACATACTCGTTTTCAAGATAGTAAAGATGTGATACTTACAGTGGTTATAAAGAGGTAGTGGTTTCTCTTTTCTGATAAAGGGTCTGTTATAGTTTGTTCGCCTATCATCTCCCAGAACAACCAAACGCTTCGGAGCAGGCGGTTTACCATACAAACCTTGTGATCATTAGAAACAGTTAAATGTAAATAAAGTAAGTATGACTCAGTAGCAAACAAACAATAAAAGAGTAAGTCAACTACAGACCTCCAAATGTGTTTCTTCTTTTGGACGAATCTTGAGTTTGCGATTCTTCTGTCAATTGTGTGAGAATGGTACTTTGAATCTCATTTTCAAGATCTATAAAATTATCTTTTTCGTTCTCTTTACTGGGCTTAAACTGTTCAAGAACAACGTCAAGTAAACCATTCAGCTCTGGTCCCTTAGAATTCTGCTTAGCACTCATACTTGTTCCCGGTGATATAAATGGTCTGTCTTTACCCTGACAATAATCGCTAATGAGTTCATGAAGACATAGTAAAGGAAAATATAACAGCAGTTGTAACTGATCTTATGGGTAGGGCACTTAAATCATATCTCCTACAGAGGCCGACACGTTTTTAACTTAAATTTTCAACAAGTCACTCATGTTTTCCAATGCTAATCTTATCTTACTGAGTTCTTCAATCCATCGCAGGTAGAAAAGGCGGCACAAAACTACAAAAGATGACATGTATCTTATGGGTAGCACTAACCGAGCGCCTAAAAGGGCCATAATGTAACTTAACATAATTTTCCAACTAATCACTCATTTCTTTCAGTACCGTGGTGTAAACGTTACTTAACTTTCTTTTCCAGCTAATCACCCATTTCCTCCATTACTGTGAAGGTAATCGTTCAAATACAAGTATGTTGATCTCAAGGGGGGACGCCGAGTTAGGGACACTCAAAGCCTTATTTTGAGTTGCTGCATTCCTTGATCTTTATTACTGTATCAAATATTAACACAGCTTCAAGGAAGCATTTTAATTTCGGTGACAAAGATGTATCCTACAATTCATTGAACTTTTCAGTAGTCTTGACTATTGAGAACGGCATAAACGTGTCACTAGAATCATGCGTAACTGGGAAGTGAATATAAACTCATTAATGACAGATAAACTAATGTACCCGATTGATTAGAAATCTCAAAGGGGCAGTGCTTATGGGACTCCGTTTACAGACCTGTTATACTCAACACATTGAAAGTAACGGAAATAGTTTCAACAGATTGCAACTTGTCTAATGGGTAGCGCTGTTTAATCATATCTGAGCTCAAAAGACAACAAGGCAAGAAGTCACTCATATGTCTCCAATACTAATCTTCTCCTGACAATAGCTACTACTGAGTGTTAAATCCACTACAGGGAGACAAGGAAAAACAAAACCGCAAAAGATGATATATATCTTATGGGTAGCACCATCCAAGCGCCTAAAAAAGCCAAACCATTAACTTAATTTTCCAACTAGCCACTCATTCCGGGTAATCCTTCCGATATAAGAATGCTAATCTCAAGGACACTTGACAGGCTTACTTTAATTTGCTACATTTCTTGATGTTTATTCTCAAATATAAAAACAGCTTCAAAGTTGTGTACCTACAATCCATTCAGCTATCCTGGTAGTCTTAAGAACAACAAAAACGTATCTCTTGATTCATGGATGGGAATTGAATATGAAGTAATTGACGACAGATAAACTACTGTAATCTAAGAACAAAAATGATTCAGGGACACACTACTGCATAGAACTCTCAAAGAGGCAATGCTTATGGGACGCCGTTTACAAACCGGTTGTTGCACTTTGAAATGAAAGATAATCAGTTATAAGGGTTTAAACAAAACTCAATCAAGTGATACTCTGACCAACATGGAAATAGTGTATCCAAAATGATAGCCCCAAGACAGCTTGTGAGTGTCTGAGATCACATAGACAAGATATTTTTTAAATGCTTAGATTCTTAGCATATATGCCATAAGCCATTATCTCCCACAGAGTACCTAAAACACAATTCCAAACACCTCCTTGCGACTCTTTATCAAAAAATCCCAAGGTGCATATATTATAACGAGCTTTCTATTTGACATTAATATCACTTAATTATACACAAACACATTACACATGACCATAAAAATATATAAAAGTGTAAGGAAGCAAACCAGCTTCAACAACCTCAGTTCACATAACAACATTAGCTAATACTCGACTTACACTTCATCATATATCAATTTAACATTCAACGACAACAAAAACAATTAAAATAAAAAATTTATAAATCCCAATAAATAAATGAAAAACAACCTTAACTAATTTGGATGGATCAGAAGAAGTTTTCTGCAGCTTCCTGTCAAGAAAATCGGACAACGATATCTTCGACCGCTTCTTACTTTCATTCTCCAACTTCTCTCTACAATTCAAAACACAAAATTTCTCAAATTCAATAAAAAAAACTGTTTATAAAATATGGGCTTACTTATCATTATCAGTGGACGTTCGTTGAACAAACGTAGACGGAATCAATCGTTGTCCACACACCCTTACTTTTGACTCATTTGAACTCATTTTTAGTTCTATTCTTTTTTATTGATTTGGAGTTGAATTTGTTATGAGTGTTTTTGGCGGTAAAGTTTTTACTTTTGAATTAATTCATTGATTTCCCCAAATTGGTAGACTAGCCTTATTGTTTTATTGGATTTTTATAAACTTTGTTAAGTGTATGTAAATGAGAAGGTCGAGTCACTTATTAAGGTATCCTCTTGATCGTTTTCAACCTTTTCTTGGACACCTTAAAATGTGTATCCGATGAGGTGTAAAGCGTATACTACTTTTAAAGTTTGTAAGAGGTTTTGAGGAAATTATCCAATTTCGTTATCGACTACTTTGACTATGATCGTTATTTCATATATAGTTTCAAGTAATGTTCATGTGGTGGCAGTTTAGTGGTGGGATGAATGTAGCTAATGCGGGGGTAACTGGTTTAGTATCCGTTTTTACGTCCCTTTAATAATGAATTTGATACAACATCACGTAATTTACCTGGACCGATGGGTGTGAGGTTGTCGATGGGCCGGTTTTCCATTAGTTGCTAGCGATGTACTAATACAACATCATCATTTCAACATTAAACAATAAATAAATAAATAAATAACAACCTTAGCTAATTTGGATGGATCAGAAGAAGTTTTCTGCAGCTTCCTGTCAAGAAAATCGGACAACGATATCTTCGACCGCTTCTTACTTTCATTCTCCAACTTCTCTCTACAATTCAAAACACAAAATTTCTCAAATTCAATAAAAAAAAAAAAAAAAAAAAAAAACTGTTTATAAAATATGGGCTTACTTATCATTATCAAATTCAAAACACAAAATTTCTCAAATTCAATATAAGAAAGAAAAAAAAAACACGGTTTATAAAATATGGGATTATTAAAGGCTTACTTATTATTATCAGTGGATGTTCGTTGGATAAACGTTGTCGGAATCAATCGTTGTCCACGTACCCTTATTTTTGACTCATTTGTTGAACTCATTTTTAGTTCTATCCTTTTTTATTTTCGAATTTCTTTTTTTTTATTGATTTGGAGTTGAATTTGTTAAGAGTGTTTTTGGCGGTAAAGTTATGATTTTTGAATGATTTCGTTGATTTCCTAAATTTGGATATTTTGTTTGGGCTTATTAGACTTTGTTTATTAATGAATTGAGGTGGGCCTATTGGACTAGCCTTATTCTTATTGGACTTTTATAAACTTTGTTAAATGTAGGTAAACCAGGTTATTATCTCCCCTTTACATTAGATATTAGGGGTGTTCATTGGTTTGGTTATCGGTTTGTTCGATTAATTTTTTTTTCTGGGTATAACTGAAAATCGAACCGAACCGAATTCAAATTTGACTAAACCGAAAACCGAACCCCCGATAACCGAAAACCGAACCGAATAACCCGAATTACCCAAATTTAATAATTTATTCATTTATATATATATATATATATATATGTATATATTTAAAAAAAAATAATTTTCAAGCTTCAAAAATATTATATATATATTATAAAAGAGTTTTAATATATTTTTTTGTATAAATATATAAAATATATATATATATTTATTTAAATTCGGTTTTCGGTTCGGTTTTCGGTTTGGATCGCTAAAACCATAACCGAACCGAAAACCGAACTTTTATTTCGGTTCGGTTCGGTTTTGACAAGTTCGGTTCAGTTATTTTCGGTTCGGTTCTTTTGGTTTCGGTTATTGGATATTCCCACGGCCATAAACACCACTATTAGATATGCCCCACCACTCATCACACTTTTCCGGCGCATGTAACTCACCACTTTCGTTCTAAAAAGATGTCGTCGTCCACAAAAGTTAACAACAATAGGAGTTAATCAAAGATGATATATTAAGAGGCATAATTAGTTGATACCCCTAAAGATACCATGTTCAATTACATCATATATCAAATTCGGTTTTCGGTTCGGATTGCTAAAACCATAACCGAACCGAAAACCGAACTTTTATTTCGGTTCGGTTCGGTTTTGACAAGTTCGGTTCGGTTTCGGTTTTCGGTTCATTCGGATATTACCCAACCCATAAACACCCCTATTAGATATGCCCCACCACTCTTCATACTTTCCGCTGCATGTAACTCACCACTTTGGATTGCTAAAACCATAACCGAACCGAAAACCGAACTTTTATTTCGGTTCGGTTCGGATTTGACAAGTTCGGTTCGGTTATTTTCGGTTCGGTTCGGTTTCGGTTTTCAGTTTATTCGGATATTACCCAACCCATAAACACCCCTATTAGATATGCCCCACCACTCATCATACTTTCGGTTCGGTTCGGATTTGACAAGTTCGGTTCGGTTATTTTCGGTTCGGTTTCGGTTTTCAGTTTATTCGGATATTACCCAACCCATAAACACCCCTATTAGATATGCCCCACCACTCATCATACTTTCCGCTGCATGTAACTCACCACTTTCCGTTACAAAAAGATGTGTTGTCGTCACAAAAAGTTAACAACAATAGGAATTAATCAAAGATGATATATTAAGAGGCATAATTAGTTGATACCCCTAAAGATACCATGTTCAATTACATCATATATCAAATTCGGTTTTCGGTTCGGTTTTCGGTTTGGATTGCTAAAACCATAACCGAACCGAAAACCGAACTTTTATTTCGGTTCGGTTCGGTTTTGACAAGTTCGGTTCGGTTATTTTCGGTTCGGTTTCGGTTTTCGGTTTATTTGGATATTACCCAACCCATAAACACCCCTATTAGATATGCCCCACCACTCATCATACTTTCCGCTGCATGTAACTCACCACTTTGGATTGCTAAAACCATAACCGAACCGAAAACGAACTTTTATTTCGGTTCGGTTCGGATTTGACAAGTTCGGTTCGGTTATTTTCGGTTCGGTTCGGTTTCGGTTTTCAGTTTATTCGGATATTACCCAACCCATAAACACCCCTATTAGATATGCCCCACCACTCATCATACTTTCGGTTCGGTTCGGATTTGACAAGTTCAGTTCGGTTATTTTCGGTTCGGTTCTATTTCGGTTTTCAGTTTATTCGGATATTACCCAACCCATAAACACCCCTATTAGATATGCCCCACCACTCATACTTTCCGCTGCATGTAACTCACCACTTTCCGTTACAAAAAGATGTGTTGTCGTCACAAAAAGTTAACAACAATAGGAATTAATCAAAAAGATGTATTTTCGGTTCGGTTCGATTTCGGTTTTCAGTTTATTCGGATATTACCCAACCCATAAACACCCCTATTAGATATGCCCCACCACTCATACTTTCCGCTGCATGTAACTCACCACTTTCCGTTACAAAAAGATGTGTTGTCGTCACAAAAAGTTAACAACAATAGGAATTAATCAAAAAGATGTATTTTCGGTTCGGTTCGATTTCGGTTTTCAGTTTATTCGGATATTACCCAACCCATAAACACCCCTATTAGATATGCCCCACCACTCATACTTTCCGCTGCATGTAACTCACCACTTTCCGTTACAAAAAGATGTGTTGTCGTCACAAAAAGTTAACAACAATAGGAATTAATCAAAGATGATATATTAAGAGGCATAATTAGTTGATACCCCTAAAGATACCATGTTCGATTACATCATATATCAACTTACATGCACCATTTACATCACAACATATAAACAAGCAAAGTTTCTTGTCTTCAACCTATGTGGGACAAAAACTTCATAAAGTTGCTCAAGAAACACAACATGTAATCAAATAACTTGTACCTTCTCTTCATACATTGTTTTCTTTTGTAGCTATGAGATCCGTACCAAACTCAAATGCGGTTGTATGCCTGTAGGCAATATATACGATTGGATGTAGCGCAACCTTTATAAAATGCTAAGAACATTCAATTATATTTTTAATTTGATAGACTAAACACTACCTATAGTCTAGCTCTATAAGGTTATGCTTGGTAAGGAACTCATAAAAATACTTTCAAGGCATTGGTAGTGTTAAATCCTAATGAGAACATAACTTAACTTTTAACATTTAACCTTTGAGATACAACTTGAAGTAAACTCTTTCACTTGCAAAACAAAATGATACAACTTACAGGATTCGATTTGGGGCAGTTAATGACAATTGGATGTTTTCATTAATGCCAAATTGCCAATCGAGTCCACCTATTATGGCAGAACACACTCCGTGCCACACTTCACTTCACTGGAACCAATTGCTTCGTTGTCAATACCTTCCATATCATATCATTGTCCGAATCACGAAAACTCATGCGCTTAAAACGAACACGTTATATTCCTACCTCTTTTGACGACTTAAGTCACTTAACTATCACCTCAACCCATGGAGTGACATAACCGACGCAATCCAACTAAGCTGCACATGACGGTGGGACGTTTATAGTAATGTGCTTGCATGTAATACTATCGGCTCGTAAAGTTTTTTGGAGACTAGCGAAATGGAGTAACGATCATTGTCATGAAAGTAGAGTATAACAAAGCTGAATACCGTGTCAGTTAATTAAGTTTGATATGTGAGGATGTTTAATATCATTTTCCATGATTTGTATACAATAAAAAGACACAAACTAAGTTAAGGTTTAGTGAGATATAGATGAGTTAATGAATGGATGTAAAAGTATATGAAAATTGAAATAAGTGGATTAGTTAGAAAAAGCATGACAATTGTACGTTAATCCCACATGGGTAAAAGAAGATAATTGATGCTACCTAATATAGGATGTTCTACATAAGTCATTTGTGTTCGGTTTAGTATAATGTTTCACAACAGGTGTTTAGGCTTTCATAATGAGTTTGTTAATATCTAAACATTTGGTGGGTAACCTTATACGAATGTCTAACTTTTTTATATTATACTCTGCAAATGCGTTTACAAGATGTTTTCAATTATATTTAGCGAGCCCATACAATATTTGTGAGCAACTTTATATAAACTCCTAACTTTTGTATATTTAGATATATAATAATTTAATAAACTGATAAGGCGTTTATACCTTAGTGTTCGGTTTAGTATAATGTTTCACAACAGGTGTTTAGGCTTTCACAACAGGTGGGTAACCTTATACGAATGTCTAACTTTTTTATATTATACTCTGCAAATGCGTTTACAAGATGTTTTCAATTATATTTAGCGAGCCCATACAATATTTGTGAGCAACTTTATATAAACTCCTAACTTTTGTATATTTAGATATATAATAATTTAATAAACTGATAAGGCGTTTATACCTTAGTGTTCGGTTTAGTATAATGTTTCACAACAGGTGTTTAGGCTTTCATAATGAGTTTGTTAATATCTAAACATTTGGTGGGTAACCTTATACGAATGTCTAACTTTTTTATATTATACTCTGCAAATGCGTTTACAAGATGTTTTCAATTATATTTAGCGAGCCCATACAATATTTGTGAGCAACTTTATATAAACTCCTAACTTTTGTATATTTAGATATATAATAATTTAATAAACTGATAAGGCGTTTATACCTTAGATATACACAATCTTGTTGAGATATTAATATCTAATGAAACGTTTAACGAGACATGATGGTAGGGCCGAATAAGAGAGTTATGTGCTTACGTGTGGTACTATCGAGTTCACATAGTTTACGGGATACTAATGAAATTGATTTACGGTCATTTCATTTGTGTTCGGTTTAGTATAATGTTTCACAACAGGTGTTTAGGCTTTCATAATGAGTTTGTTAATATCTAAACATTTGGTGGGTAACCTTATACGAATGTCTAACTTTTTTATATTATACTCTGCAAATGCGTTTACAAGATGTTTTCAATTATATTTAGCGAGCCCATACAATATTTGTGAGCAACTTTATATAAACTCCTAACTTTTGTATATTTAGATATATAATAATTTAATAAACTGATAAGGCGTTTATACCTTAGTGTTCGGTTTAGTATAATGTTTCAAGCAGGTGTTTAGGCTTTCTAGCAAGGTGGGTAACCTTATACGAATGTCTAACTTTTTTATATTATACTCTGCAAATGCGTTTACAAGATGTTTTCAATTATATTTAGCGAGCCCATACAATATTTGTGAGCAACTTTATATAAACTCCTAACTTTTGTATATTTAGATATATAATAATTTAATAAGCTGATAAAAGCGTTTATACCTTAGTGTTCGGTTTAGTATAATGTTTCACAACAGGTGTTTAGGCTTTCATAATGAGTTTGTTAATATCTAAACATTTGGTGGGTAACCTTATACGAATGTCTAACTTTTTTATATTATACTCTGCAAATGCGTTTACAAGATGTTTTCAATTATATTTAGCGAGCCCATACAATATTTGTGAGCAACTTTATATAAACTCCTAACTTTTGTATATTTAGATATATAATAATTTAATAAACTGATAAGGCGTTTATACCTTAGATATACACAATCTTGTTGAGTTATTAATATCTAATGAAACGTTTAACGAGACATGATGGTAGGGCCGAATAAGAGAGTTATGTGCTTACGTGTGGTACTATCGAGTTCACATAGTTTACGGGATACTAATGAAATTGATTTACGGTCATTTCGTGAATGTAAACCGAATATCGTGTCAATTAATTCAGTTAAAATATATGAGGGTGTTTGATATCGTTGTCCTTAATTTAAATACACTTAAAATACTAGGTTGCTATGAATGAAATGTTTGAAAACTTGAAATGAACCGTTTGGGAATAAGGAGTAATTTGAGAGGATGACCTCTAGAGTTTGACCAAATTTGTCATTGCTTATTTTTTTGTGTTTGCCTCGATTAAAATTATTTGGGTCAGATTACACAGGTTAGTAATCTTAACGAGAGTTGTTTGGGTTGACCCGATTAACGGCAAAACTAAGGTCAATGTCAGGTTAAATACGCTTTGATACACCCTTAGTGTATGTAAACGAGAAGGTCAAGTCATTGACTAGGGGATGTTTACTAAATTAAGTGATTATTATAAAGCTCTTAATGAGCCTTTTATAGGAAAGATTTTATTTATTTATTTTTTTTTTTATTATTTTTTTTTTACGTATTTACCCTACCATCCTCTAAGATAACATCGATATAAAAGATTTATAAGAGGCACATCTAAAGTCTTCATCTCCATTCAAGAAGACTGTTTGTTTTTTGTGTTATTGAAATACTTTTTTTTCCCTTTTTTGAGCTATAAATCCTTTTGTCATATGGGTCAAATGGACCAATGGTTTCCTTAATTTTTTTTTAATACATTTTCGTTTGTTTTTTACGTTTTCGTCTGTAGTTTTAATGAGTTCCTCAATTAAGTGACATTAAAGATTTTGGTCCCGCAATTCTCTCCACTAAGAAAAAAGTAAACACCCTCAATGTACATGACTTAATCAAGGTATCCTCGTGATCGTTTTCTACCTTTTTGTTGGACGCCCAAAATGTATAACTAGTAAGATATAAATTGCATACTTTTTGTAAAGTTTGAAAGAGGTTTTAAGGAAATTACCCAATGTTAGTTGAGTCGCACGTATTTAAAAGTAATGGGAGACATGTAACTAATGCGGAGGAAACTCGTTCAGTCTTCGTTTTCATGTCCCTTTAATCATGAATATGATACGACATTACAAATTTACCCGGACCGAGCGGTGAGAGGTTGTCACTCGGCCGGTTTTCCATTACTTGCTAACGATGTGCTAAGACAACATCATTTTTCTTGTTTGTATATAAAAATAAATTCATAATAGAATGGAATGTAGGTGCTAATAATGAATTGCGCTAGATGTGACAAAAATGTGAGTAGTGATTGTGTATGCACAAATGTTTTAAATAACTAAAACTAGTGACTAGAACAGAAATATAAGATTAAAGATAAACGACTATATATTTTTAATCGTTCATATAAACAGAATGGTTAAAAAATGACTACGAAATACTGTTAACTAGTAAGATGTAGTAAGACCCTCTAATTTGAACATTTACACACATATGACAAATGCTGAAAGAAGTGTAACATGTTTATGTTAGTTCATAGTTGTAAAAACTGTTAAGCGAAATGTATACCTCAAATTTACGAATTATGAAGAGGTAAATCGACACTCTTGCGACGTCCCGGTGATAATGTAAGAGGTAAATTGCGTAAAACTATCATTAAAGTGACGTGGGTATAAATTTAAGTTAATAATCTTCGCTTTACATTGCATGTACCTCACCGTTCGTCACAAAATGTTACTAACTATATAAATAAACGCTTGAAACATTCTCACACTCTCACCATTTGCCGTCACAAAAAAGTTACTAAAAAATATGGATCTCTTTACCTTTATGTACTTACCTCACCATTTGGCGTCACAAAAATGTTACTAACAAATATGACTCGCTTTATCTGCATGTACTTACCTCACCATTTGGTGTCACCCAAAGTTAACGGAAATATGAATTAATCAAAGACAAAGACAACACATCCAACCATTCGGTGCCACAAAAAGTTAACGGAAATATGAATTAATCAAATACATCACACTAAGCGGTACATTAACTTATACTACTTAGTGCGATGCAGTTTGTATTACATCATATTGATATCAACTTATATGCACCATTTGCATCACAATAAATAAACAAGCAAATTTAATGGCATGTAATAAAAATGTACTTTCTCATTTGTTTAAGAACCCAAAAAAATACCACAATACCCATCCAACTTTCAAATTTTGTTTCATTATCATACGTTTAAGAATCTATCTCTTTGCACTTAAAATCATCTCTTTGCACTGTTAGTCCTTTTGACTGACGACCGTTTGTAAAACTCAAAAATATGTTTTCTTTTTCACATTATATGTTTTCATCCGTTTATATGTTTTCAAACGTTTTTTTTTTTTTCCGTTTTCATACATTTTCGTCTGTTTTTATACGTTTTCGTCCATTTAATTCGTTTTCGTCTGCTTTATCCGCTTTTCTTATGTTTTCACACGTTTTTATCCTTTTTCATACGTTTCTATCCGTTTTCGTCTGTTTTTACACGTTTTCATCCATTTTTATACATTTTCTTGCGTTTTCATACGTTTTTGTCTTTTTATACGTTTTCGTCCGTTTTTATACATTTTCGTCCATTTTTCTTACGTTTTCATTCATTTTATACATTTTCTTACGGACAAAAACGTATAAAATTGGATAAAAACTTTAAAAACGTATAAAAACGGGTGAAAACGTATAAAAACAATCACAAACGTATAAAAATGGATAAAAACATAAGAAAGCGTATAAACATGGATAAAAAGCATATGAAAACGTATAAAAACGTTTGAAAATGTATAAAAACGGACGAAATCTATTAAAAAGGTACGGAAACGTATAAAAACGGACAAAAACGTATGAAAACGGATAAAAGTGTATGAAAACGTAAGAAAGGTGGATGAAAACGTTTAGAAACGGACGAAAATGTATAAGCGGAAAAAAAACGTGCGAAAACGTATAAAAACGGACGAAAACGTATAACAACGGACAAAAACGTATGAAAACGGACAAAAACATTTGAAAACGTATGAAACGGACAAAAATGTTTGAAAACGTATAAAAACGGACAAAAACATATAATGTGAAAAAGAAATCATATTTTTGAGTTAATTACAAACCGTCGTTAGTCAAAGGACTAACGGTTCAAAGAGATAACTCTGATATGTGAACAAATAAGAAATTACGTTATTATTACATGTCATTAACCTATTAATCCAATACCACATGTTGAGTCGTATGTTATACGGCCGGTGAAAAAAAATTAACAAAAATATGAATTAATAACAGTTCACTTGTCAGAGTTATAAACATTTACATCTCTGCATGTGAACTATGTATTACATCATATTACTATCAATTTACCTGCAACCTATTGGATGTAACGGATACCTTTTATGTTCTCTTCATACATTGTTTTTCTTTTTGTAGCCATGAGCTCCATACCATTGGATGTAGCGCAAAATGATAAGAAATTCCTTAAGTATATTTTTAATATGATAAACCAACCACTACCTATAGTCATATTTTTTAAGTAAATAAAATCAGTTACTCTAGCTCTATAAGGTCATGTTTGGTAAGGAACTCATTAAAATACTTTTAAGGTATTGGCTCTTATAGCGTTAAACGTGTATGAGAATATAAACTCTTTCACTTGCAAAACAAAATTATACAACTTACAAAATTCAACTTACCATTTCACCTAAAAAGGAGACTCGATTTGGGGCAGTTAGATGTTTGGATCAATGCCAATTGCGCACACTTATTATGTAAACAATCAACTGATATTGTCATGTATGTATCTTAATGACAGAGCATAAAAGAAATATGTAACAAAACATGAAGATTCAAGATAACAACATGAGATAGAAACAGACTAAAAAAACATATAAACAAGAGTAAATATGGTATACAGAATACCCTAAAGCTAGTCAGAATCTATATATGAATTTATCGGAATAACACTATCGGGGAAATCATTCCTTTTATCAGCAAGTGAATATTATGCAAGCAATGAAGGTGTTTTCTTTTGAGAGAAATGCCCGGGTACGACATCAGGGTAATATTTGTCATGTGTAATTAACTCCATATTCCAATATGGGTGAGCCATTTCCATGACATCATGACCATTTTCAAACTCGTGGCCCATTGTCGTTATATCATGACCATTTATACGCTTAAATGAGCACATTATATTCCAACAATTTTGACGACTCAAGTCACTTAACTGTCACCTCAAGCCATGGAGTGACATAACCACCCCTCCCCAATCCAACTAAGCTACACATGACGGTGTGACGTATATAGTAAGACCTGTGGATGGTAATGTGCTTGCTTGTAATGTTATCGAGTTTGTAAAGTTTACGGGTGAAAAATGAAATGGAGTAACTGTCATTGTCGTGAATGTAGGGTATAGCACATCGAATAGTGTGTAATTCGATCAGTTTGATATATGAGGATGTTTGATATCTTTGTCCATAATTTGTATACAATAAAAAACCACACACTAATTTTTGAGGTTTGGTGAGATATAAATGAGTGAATAAATTGATGTAAATTGTAAAGTATATGAAAATCGAAATAAGTTGATTAATTAGAAAGAACATGACATGCAATTGTTAATCCAAATAGGTCAAAGAAGTGAATTGAGGCTACATAATATAGAATGGTGTACATGAGTCGTTTGTGTTCGGTTTAGTATAACGTTTCACACCTGGTCGTTGGGATGTACAATATCTGAGTGATATCTAAAGTATGTCTCTATCATCTGGTGGGTAACATTATACGAATGTCTAACTTTTTTATATTATACAATTTGCAAATATGTTTACAAATTACAAGATATGCTTTCGCCTATATTTAACGAGCCCATACAAAATGTGTGAACAATGTTATATGAACTCGTAACATTTTTATACTCCGTATTAAATATATGATAAATTGATAAGGTGTTTATACCTTAGATATACACAATCTTGTTGAGTTTGTAATATCTATTGAAACGTTTGATGAGACATGACATGAGGCTTACTCATATTGCGCTTGGTAAGGTTTGGAGGTCGATCGGAATTCTAACTTTTGTTTGTTCTTATTTTAATTTCAAGCGTTCTCTGCGCTAGAGTAAGTGATAGGTTGGTCGTTGTTGTGAGCTTAGGATCAGTTGGTAGTTCGGTTTTGTAGTGTCGCAGGGTCGTGGTTGTAAGCTTATGATCAGTTGGTGTTTTGGTCTTGTAGTGCCTTAGTAACAAATCCTATATCGATGTTTATATCTAAATTTCTCATATGGAATCTTCAAATGTTCATATCCTCGATTGTGTTATAATATGTTTGAGCCTAAAAAACATATCAAGGCTTGGGCTCAACTTTTGACTTGCTATAAGTCTCAAAGGCATAAGTTAAGACTCTAGGATTGAGATTGTAACAGGTTTTCTACTGCTTAATTTACTTCGATATACGGATTATAAGAGCCATGCATATATAATGCATCATAAACCATACGATTCGCTTCATAATTAGGTTTTGCCCATCAAACTTTCGTGAAATAGCTTTCACATTAAATATGTGTTTCATTCGCATTATCCACAACATCATGTCGGCCCTGTGTGCTGATAAGGTGCATCTTCCGCTTCCTACGTACACTTAGCGGGTCTAGGTTTGATAGAAAGTGTAATTAGATAACAATTACCCAACGGGTCTAGGCGAGTCTAGTGTGTCATCGATATTGATTTTCAGTTAAAGTAACCGTCGTCGAACTATTGATCACATGTAGAAAGTAGAAATATAGGCAATATTGAAGTATGACATATTGGGATTTGGGAATATACAACTTGTAGCCATGTACATGTAAAACATACGTACACCCAGGTGCGTAGCCAGGAATTCTTTTAGGGGGCTCAAAAAAATTTAAAAAACACCGGCATGTTAGAAAGGAACAAAAGATTACATAATACAATATATCACTATGTAAAAAGTATACAACATATTTGTTCATTCAACGTATTGGTTGCACACGACATTCATTTGCATAACCAAAATCATCTAAAAATGAATCTGAACCAAAATTCTTGGCTATAGGACTGAATATGCATTGATGGATGGATGAGGGACTCAGTACGTGAACTAATAGAGAGATATCTAGTTTGTAGGTGGATCAAATGTTAATATATGATAGTTAATTCGGCTTTGGAGTACAACATATATGCTAATTATTAAGGCTTTGTAGGTGGGCCATGACCCGCCCAGCTACATAGCTACTGCCTTGCGTGCACCCATGAGGCCCATGCGTCGTTACGCAAGTGCACTTATTTAACCAAGAGAACAACATCTCCACTTGCTATATTAACTTTCTCTCAGGACCAACTTACGACAATCTCGCCAACAATATTCATATTTCCATTGCATAGCAAAGCGTGCTCTCTAGCGACTTATATTCCATTATACAACATTAAAAAAATATAGAAAAACAATGACATATTCGAACGCTTATTACTTCCATTATCCGACTTCTCTCTACAATTCAAAGCATTTTCTCAAATTAAATATATGAAAAACAAAATACAGTTTATAAATTCTGGGATTATTAAAGGCTTACTTATTATTATCATATAATTATTAGTGGATGTTTGTTGAATAAACGTAGATCGAATTAATCGTTGTCCAACCCTTACTCTTGACCGATTTGAATTCATTTTTTTAACAAATGTTTTTTGATTAATTTTGGGGGTTGAATTTGTTAAGATTGTTTTTGGCGGTAAAGTTTTGACTTTTAAATTATTTCATTGATTTCCTCAATTTGGATGTTTTGTTTGGGCTTATTAGATTGTGTTTATTAGCGAATTAATTTTGACTCATTGGACCAGCCTTATTGTTTATTGATTTTTCATAAACTTTGTTAAGGGTATAATAATAAGGTTGAGTCATTGAGTAAGATGTACATGACTAAATTAAGGTATCCTCGTGAGTGTGTTTTAACTTTTTCTTGGACACCCAAAATGTGTATTTGATGAGGTTTGAACTGTTAAGGGAAATGTATGCTTTAATTCTACGAATTATGAAGAGGTAAATTGACACTCTAGCGACCGACCCGGTAAATATATAATAGGTAAATCGCATAAAACTATCCTTAAAGTAACGTAGGTTAATATGTAAATTAATAATCTTCGCTTTACATTGCATGTACCTTACCATTTTCCGTCACAAAAAAGTTATTAACAAAGACGAGCCGCTTTATCTACATGTACCTACCTCAATATTTGGCGTCACAAATAGGTCACCAACAAATATTAATCGCTCTACATGCATGCACCTACCTCAACAGTTGGTGAAACAAAAGTTAACGGAAATATGGTGAAAAAAAGTTAACAGATATCAGTCACTTTACCTGCATGTATCTACCTCATCATTTGGTGAAAAAAAGTTAACAGAAATTTGAATTAATCTCGGACGATATGTTGATTCGTATGTTACACGAATTGACATGTGAATCAACCAAAGACAACAAATATCAGTCACTTTGCGTATCCTGCATCATTTGGTGAAAAAAAGTTAACAGAAATTTGAATTAATCTCAGACGATATGTTGATTCGTATGTTACACGAATTGACATGTGATTCATGTATCTACCTCATCATTTGGTGAAAAAAAGTTAACAGAAATTTGAATCAACCTCGGACGATATGTTGATTCGTATGTTACACGAATTGACATGTGAATCAACCAAAGACAACAAATATCAGTCACTTTACCTGCATGTATCTACCTCATCATTTGGTGAAAAAAAGTTAACAGAAATTTGAATTAATCTCAGACGATATGTTGATTAGTATGTGCAATGACATGTGATTCATGTATTACATCATATTACTTTCAACCAAAGACAACAAATATCAGTCACTTTACCTGCATGTATCTACCTCATCATTTGGTGAAAAAAAGTTAACAGAAATTTGAATTAATCTCAGACGATATGTTGATTCGTATGTTACACGAATTGACATGTGATTCATGTATCTACCTCCTCATTTGGTGAAAAAAAGTTAACAGAAATTTGAATCAACCTCGGACGATATGTTGATTCGTATGTTACACGAATTGACATGTGAATCAACCAAAGACAACAAATATCAGTCACTTTACCTGCATGTATCTACCTCATCATTTGGTGAAAAAAAGTTAACAGAAATTTGAATTAATCTCAGACGATTTAACAGAAATTTGAATTAATCTCAGACGATATGTTGATTCGTATGTTACACGAATTGACATGTGATTCATGTATCTACCTCATCATTTGGTGAAAAAAAGTTAACAGAAATTTGAATCAACCTCGGACGATATGTTGATTCGTATGTTACACGAATTGACATGTGAATCAACCAAAGACAACAAATATCAGTCACTTTACCTGCATGTATCTACCTCATCATTTGGTGAAAAAAAGTTAACAGAAATTTGAATTAATCTCAGACGATATGTTGATTCGTATGTTACACGAATTGACATGTGATTCATGTATTACATCATATTACTTTCAACTTACATGCACCATTTGCATCACAATATATAAAAAGCAAAGTTTCTTGTATTCAACCTATGTGGGACAAAATCTTCATACAAGATTGAAAGAGTTGCTCAAGAAACACATGTAATCAAATTACTTTTATTTTCTCTTCATACATTGTATTTCTTTTTCTAACTACGAGCTCCGTACCAAACTCAAATTCGGTTGTATGTGCCATTATGTAGCGCAGCCTTTAAAAATGCTAAGAACTTTCCTTAACTACATATTTAATTTGATGCTAAGAACTTTCCTTAACTACATATTTAATTGATATAAATCAAACACTACCTATAGTCATATTTTTTAAGTAAAAAAATCAGTTACTCTAGCACTATATGGTCATGTTTGGTAAGGAACACATAAAAAAAAATTTGTTTAAGGCATTAGCTTTTTAGTTTCGATCTGGTAAGTTTTTGAATAAACTTATTTAAATTCCGGATTGTCTATTGAATGCTTGCAGTGAAACGCTAAAGAAAAAATAAGGGCAAATATAAAAAAAAAATCTTATCTTGTCACGCTTTCATCTTGAGGAATTGCGACAAAATTTTTCTTCTGCGGGTAATATCTTTCAATTCAATTATAACAGGGTATTTTCATGAACAGGTTGGACAATTTTATTACCCGTAGAAGAGGAAATGGAAAGTATGATACTTTTAAATAATAAATAATATCTTGGCCATACGGAAGCGTGTTTTGGCTAAGAAAGCGGAATAAATTAACAAAGGGTAGCGTATTTGTGATAGAAACAGAATGTATTTTTGGCGAGAATTTGATCGTGACGATCAAACTTCAATAGGTTTATGGGTTAAATCTTGGGAATTGGCTAACTTTGATACCAGGTTGATACACTCTTCTGGGAATCAAGCGAGATTCAAATAAATTGAGCTCAAGAATAGTTAATGAGATTTGTTATAAGGCTTACTTGACTTGTAGAATTTTATTACAAGAAAATTACAAAAATCAAAACCGCTTACAAATGTGAAATGGTGTGTTATATACAAATGAAATGATGAAATGGTACGTAACGGTTTTTCCCTAAATAGTAAGGGTTAAAAGCTGCTTATTTGAACCCATACGTCTTGATATGCAGGCATTATCACTATTTAAACTCATGTCCTTTGCAAATAGAAATTAATTTGGTGGATAAATTATCTTAATATGTAAATAGTGTAAACTTAAAACAAAACATTTTTATCATAGATTTAACACAATTATAAATCATTAAATAATTTATCTTAATACATATCCAAAATTTAACATAATAAAAACTAGGTAAATAATAAAAAAAATAAATACTTTTGCATTTATCTACGGGTAATAGGGAAAAAGTGTCCAATTTGTTAAATGAAAATCTAAAGAGGATGAATTTGAAAGTATATTACCCATGAGAAGCAAAAATTTGTTATTCTGCTGAAGAGGAAAGGAATTATGTAAGTATAATACTTTTTTTTGATATTTGCCCAAAAAATAATTAATCTTTTTAGCGTTTAACTTATTTTATATTTGTTCTACATTTTATAATTAGTAATACAACTTTTACAAAACTCTTTTCACTTACAAAACAAAATGGTACAACTTCATGGTTAACATATCATTTTCACCTAAAGCGAGACTCGATTTAGGGCAGTTAATGATCTATTGGATGTTTGGATCAATGCCAATTGTTCACACTTATTAAGTAAACGTTAAACATATATTTTCGGGAAAATGATAAAAAAAGTCAAAGTTCTTACATTTTAAACTACGTTGAACTTTTTCACCTTAGTATTATTAAACTTGCTATTTTCTTTTTTGTAACACAAAATCACACTTAAAAAACGGGTTTAGTGGGATTAGAAGGTTAATACACTATAAGTGTGATTTTGTGTCAAGGAAAATTGAGAGTTCTTTATATACTGAAAAAAAGTTAGATGCGAAAAAGAAAGGTGGCAATTTAAATAATTTTTTTATCATTCCTGTGTATAAGAAAAATTAGAAGCAAGTTTAGTCTTATTATAGGAAAAAACAAAGTTCGATGTAGAGAAAAGGAAAGGTGCGATGCGTTTTTTCTATGGTAGCACTAACTGCCTAATTCCTTTATGACCTAAATCTACTAAAAAGCGGGTTTAGTGGGATTAAGAAGGTTAATTACACTATAAGTGTGATTTTGTGTCTAAAAGGAAAATTAGGCAAGTTTAATTGCTACTATGGGAAAAAAAAAAGTTGATGCTTGAGAAAAATGTAGCGAAACTTGATGCATTTTTTTTTTAAATCATTTTCCCTATATTTTCTTGTATGTATCTTAGTGATAGAGCATACAAGATAATGAGATAGTAACAGACTAAAAAACCATTAAAAACAGGCACATCAGTAGATGAATTAACATATGTATTAGCCTGCCAATGATACACTTTATTCATGGGTGGCCTACTGAATCTAACTTAATTTTGCGTAGTTTAAACCGCCCAATCCAAATCTTACAAAGGTTATCAACCAATCAATCCACATTTGGAGATCTAAGTTAATAATTTTTCGCTTTACATTACATGTGGCTCGCCATTCGTCACAAAACGTTACTAAGAAATATGAATCACTTTACATAAGTAGAATCACCATTTGCCCGTCACAAAAAAGTTAAACCGAAATATGAATAATTAGAGACAACACAATGAAAGGTATATTAATTATACCTTATTATATCTTTCAAGTATGTAGGTCTTTATTAAAATGTAGTAAACTCCGAAATCATCCGCATGGTTTTCGTTTGCATGTACATTTTCTGCATGAAAGTTTCAACATATACATCACTTTCGTTAGTAAAAGTTAACCTATTTACATCCTGGTTAAAATAAGGACTAACAGTTGCAAATTATTTCTCCGTTATCTCCGCGGGTTAGATAATATTTACACGTTGATCCTCACGGGTTAACGGTATTTGCAGATTAGTCCTTTTTACGTTTTGTTGAAAGATTGGGAAAAGCTGCAGTTTAGCCCCCATTTGGAAGTTTCAGGGTGCCCCTTGTACTTTTATTTTGACATTTTTGGCCCAAAACTAGTTTAAGAGGGTGTAACCCTCTCATTTTACAAACCCCAAACCTACTTTTTGTTTCTCCCTCCCTCTACTTGCGTGCGTAGGCGATCCCAAACCACCACCGATCACCTTCACTTTACGCCGCTCCGAGCCAAAATACCCTTCTCCGCCCTGTCGAGATTATTGTGAACATGATTTGAGGGCAGCGCTTGGGTAACCCACCTCTTTGTAGCGCCGCCAAACGTATTTGTTTGGTTATTTTGTCTTGGTAAGGGTGTGACTTGTTAACTGTGTGTTTGGATCTAATATAAAACCTAATTAAAGCTTTTGTGAATTGGTGTGGCTTAAAACGATTGGGAATGGGTAGATTTTGTTTAAAAACAAATCGATTAGTTAGTATCATCGTGTTTATGTCGTGTTTTAGTTTTTGTGGGTTTTAAGTAATAAGCTCAGTCACAGAGCTTAGTCATTTGGGTTTCGAGCTTGTCTCAGAGCTTACTTTTTGTTTATGAGCTTAGTTTTATGGTTTGAGCTTAATTTGATTTCGGTTGTGTGGTTGTGTTTGGGCCGTAACCCACTCGAGGTGGGAGTATTTGTGTTTGATTTGTTTAGATCCATATAATTGGTGCCGTAAAAACGAAAAAGCGGGGCCAAAAGCATTAAAAGCGGTGGCATTAAAAAGCAATTAAAAGCGTAAAAAAGAACAAAGCGTAAAAAGGACTTACGGTGCAAATACCTTTAACCGAGACTAACGATGTAAAATTTTCTGCCTCGTTAGGAGATACTTGAGAAAAATTTTACCTTGTTAGTCCATATTTTAACCAGGGATGTATATGGGTTAACTTTTACTAACGAGTGATGTATATGTTGAAACTTTTAGAGGGATGTATGGTGCGAGAAGCGAGGAATATACGGGGATGTATTTTGGAGTTTACTCTAAATCATATTAATATCAACTTATGTGCATCTTTTTCATCAAACTATATAAACGAGCAAAGTTTGTTGTCTTCAGCCGATGTGGGACAAAATGTTCATACGAGGTTGAAACAAAACATCTAATCATAATTTTTAGAGTAAATTACACCGTTCGTCCCTGTGGTTTGCTCCAAATCACTACCGATAGTCCACTTTTTTTTTTTTTTTTTTTGCTTTTTTATACATGGTTTTACATATTGTCGGTCCTTATGGAGTAGCGCGGTTATCTTTTCGTTATCTCAATAGCAGCCGTTAGTCTAACCAAGCGTCACTTGCGGCGTTAGTCCTTTATACTAACGACCATTAATAACTCAAAAATTTTATTAAAAAATCTTTTACTAGCGGTTTTATCGTTTTGCCGTTTTCTTCTGCGTTTTCATGCGTTTTTCGTCAGATTGTATCACGTTTTCATACACTAGTTTTTCAACGTTTTATCGTTTTCCTTCGTTTTTACGCTTTTTGTCTAGTTTTAATGATGCGTTTTTGTCCGGTTTTAAATGCGTTTTTGTCCGTTTTTAAATGCGTTTTGTCGTTTTTTATACGGTGTAATTTTAAAAAATAGCGTTTTTTGTCGATTTTTAAATTTTTTTTAGATTTAAAAAAGTTCGTTTTCGTGATTTTTAAAAAGTTTTTTTCAGATTTAAAAAAATAGGTTTTTTTTAATATGATTTTTAAAAATTTCGATTAAAAATTGATTTTTTATCGATTTTAAAAAGTTTTTTAGATTTAAAAAATACGTTTTTTTAATTTGATTTTAAAAAAGTTTTTTAGATTTAATATTTTTTATCGATTTATAAAAAGATTTACTCGATTTAAAAACATAATTTTTTAAAACTTTATTTTAAAAAGTTTTTCCGATTTTTAAAAGCGTAATACGATTAAAAAACTTTTAAAAATCAGTTAAAAAGTAATTTTTAAATCGGAAAAAACTTTTAAAAATCAGTTAAAAAAGCGTAATTTTTTAAATCGGAAAAACTTTTTAAAAAATCGATTAAAAAGCGTATTTTTTAAATCGGAAAAAATTTAAAAATGATTAAAAAGCGTCATTTTTTTACGTGAAAAAGGAAAAATGGTATGGCATTATATAAAATGGGACTAAACGCATGTAGCGTGAAAGCGGTAGCTTGATAAAACGGTAGAAAAGATTTTTTAATAAAATTTTTGAGTTATTGTAGATTAGTATAAGGACTAACGCTACAATGATCGTTTGGTTAGGACTAACGATACCATTAATTAACGAAAAAGATAACGGCGGATTAGCGACAAAGGTGAGGCGTGCTGTATAAATATAGAGGATAAACAAAAACTTGAAATTTGGAGATATTCGTTTCTTTGAGGGCAACGGTGTATTCTATGTTCTCTTCATACCTTTGTTTTTCTTTTGTAACTATGATCTCAGTACCAAACTTCACATGCGGTTTGTATGTGACATATACAATTAAATGTAGCGCAACCTTTATAAAATGATAAGAAAAATCCTTAACTAAACTTTTACTTTGATAAATGAAACACTATCTATTGTCTAGCTCTATAAGGTTATGCTTGGTAAGGATCTCTCTAAAATACTTTACAGGCACTGGCTCTTAGTGTTAAACGTTTAATTATGAGAATATAATTTAACTTTTAGAGTTTAACCTTTGAGATTGTATATATGTTCTATGTTTTAGAATTAGCATACAACTTGTACCAAACTCTTTCCGCATTACAAAATGATACAACTTTACGAGTTCAAGCTACCATTTCACCTAAGCGAGACTTCGATTTGGGGCAAATGATGAACAATTGGATGTTTGGATCAATGCCAATGGAGTCCACCCATTGTGAGACCCATTTCCATCAGCACCATTAGAACCAAGTGCCTCACTTGTAATGCCTTTCATATCTTGTCCGCTAACCCTTGCCATAGAATCTATTCACCGGACACAATTTATCCAATACTATTAGATTTTTGTATGAAAATTTCACATACTGCTTTTCAAAAAGTAAAGATTTGGTACTTATAGTAGTTATAAACAGGAAGTGGTTTCTCTTTTCTGATAGTGTTTTGGCGGTAAAGTTTTGGCTTTTGAATGACTTCACTGATTTCCTCAATTGGGATATTTTATTTGAGCTTATTAGACTGTGTTTATTAGTGCGTTGAGTTGGCCATATTGGACTAGCCTTATTGTCTTTTGGATTTTCATAAACTTTGTTAAAAACGAGGTTATTGTAGATTTGGGCTCATAAGGTTTTCCATTGGTTGCTTGCGATGCACCAAGACAACATCATCATGTTTTTCTTGTTTATATGTAAAAATAGATTCATAATAGAATGGAATGTAGGGTGCCAATAATGAATTGCGCTACATGTGACAAAAATGTGAGCAGTGACCGTGTATGCACAAACATATATGAAATGACATAGAACATATCAGTAAATATCAAATGAATAAAGCGGTAGATGGCACTCACAAAAAAAATCATGGGCTTGTGGTCACAGTGGTAGATGTTTAAGCAATCAGCTGGCCACATGTGAGAGTATCTGGGGTGGGTGGCCTACTTAGGGAAGTCACTGTTGTGAATGACTTAAGCTCTGTTGATATTAGGCGATGAAGAGGAAGCGCGTAAGTCATTAGTTCTTGTGAGGTTAGTCCAGAAATGACCCCGTTTATCAGAGCCCGTTCTTCTAGCGAATTATAATGCGTGTGGAAGCGGTCACGGTTTCTGGTAGGGCAGTTAAAAAAATCACATTCTATGGCGTGGACGGTTAAAGACAACATAGTGCGGGTATGTGGTGGATGAGGGCCTCAGAGTGAGGTGGATGCGACTCAATCCAAAAATGAAAGTCATCGTTCAAAAACAAACAATTAAAAAAAACTTGATATTTTTATTGTTCATACAAAGAGAAAATAACAACGAAATGTTATTAACCAGTGACATGTCTCTAATTTGAACATTTACCTGTTGTTTGTTGAATAAGTAAACCTTCTCTCATATATCTGAGGGACTAGTTACGTCATTCAGAGAACTAGTCTATCTAACATAACTAGTTTGTTCCTGTTTGTTGTCTTTTCTATTTGTGCGGGGACTAAGATGAATCAGAGCAAAGTTGACCTATAAATAAGACCCTCCTCACACATGGTTCTTACTTTCATTCTCTCAAGTCATCTTCTTCATACGACTATCTTGTCTTCTCACATTTCTTACTCATTTTGTATAGTTGGGTTGATCTAGTATCTTGATCAATCTAGATTGTGTTTGGTTGATTGATCACGCTGGTGACAATCTTGTTATTTCTCTTAAGTTGTAACATGATACTCTCTTTTTGAATCAAGGGGTGGTTGGTTGGATTCTATCGTGGTGTTGTTATATATTCTACATGGTATCGAGCTTTGGCTCGATTGATTAGTAGTTCGATTGTCTAGGGTTTCATCAACTTTTGGGGTTCTTAAAATTGGAGTGAGATCGTCGATTCTTGGTTAATTCAACCTTTGTGTTGAGTTAATTGTTTGGTTTCAGGTGATTTATGGTAAATTAGGGTTTGAATCAAAACCCTAATTTCCCTGTGGGGGTTCTTATTCTTGGTGTTTTCGGTGATTATGGGACCTTATTCTTTCACGATATCTCTTAATAAGAGTTGTGATTTCTTTCAATGGTTCTTCTCATTATAAACTCTGTAGAGTATTCTTTCTTATAACTTAAAAAATTACTTAGTTTTAGTTAAGGGGTTCAATGGTGTGATTAACTCCTTGATCTTCTCCGAGAGGTGTGAATACACTGCTGCAGTCACCCAGTCTCCTTGGCTAGACTTTGTAATTTTTGGGTGTGAGTTTTATCTTCTTGCAAAGTTATAATTTCTTGTCTCTTACGTGCTTATCACGCTAGTTGCTTATCTTGTTTTATTATGGCTCACGGTACTAGTGATATTGATCACGATTAGTAACGATTTGGGTAATCCCTTACATGCTTCATTAATGATATTAGTACATCATCTATTGTTTTTCTATTAAACTCTTTGTGTAGAAAACTATAGAGTTTGGTCTTTGCTATGAAATTGGCTATTAATACTAGGAATAAAAGGGGTTTTATTAATGGTAAATGTGTTAAAACTACTATGCTTCAGTGATGTTCTTTCTAATCAATGGGAGAGATCAATTCTATTGTGTTGTCTTGGATCTTGAATTACGTGTCACGAAGATTTATATCTTGGTCAAATCTTTTCGAAAATCTTAGCAGAATTAAGGGGTGAACTTAAAGAAACTTATGATAAACTTGATGGGTCTATTATTTTGAGTCTTATGCAAAAAATTAATAATTTTAGACAAGGAGAATGCTTGTGTGCAGATATTATCATAAGCAACTCATTATGGAGAATTTGATATTATGACAAAATTGCCTATGTGTACTTGTCTTTTGCTAGAGATGTGTTAAAACATAATCAACTTATGAAACTTATGCAATTTCTTATGGGTCTAATGAAATTTATCGACTATCGAAGCGATTATTCTCTCAGAGACTTACGATGTTAAGGATGCTTTTGTTACTATTTCCATAGAAGAGTCTCATAGAGGCATTGCCTCTTCTTCTACTTGGTTCGACTCTAAATCTCAATTCTTTGGTTATTTCAAAACAAATTGGACTAATAATGGAAATAAGAGATTTGAAAATAAGAAGAGCTTTGTTAATGATAATAAAGTTTGTCAATCTTTGGAATAATAACAATAATAGGGGACCTAATCCAAACTTACTTTGTACTAATTGTGGTAAAATTGGTCTACTTGTTGATAGTTGTTTTGAAATAATTGGATTTCCTCACGGATATAATAAAAATCTGGTAAAAACAAACTAACTTCACTTCTTATAATGCTAATTCTTCATCATGGAAAATGGTTCCTCTATGTCATCCTTAATGAGCAGATGATGAAATTAATGAATCTTATCAAATACATGCCTTCTAGCAGTATGCAAGCCAATATGGCATTTACCTAACTTTATGAACAATAATGTTTTCTTTAACATAAATTTTCATAAATTTCATAACAACAATATTGCTTTGTGTAAAGATATTATTGGGTGGATTATTGATTCAGGGAACAAACCAACACATGACCATCAATACTTTTAATATGTTTAGCATTGTTGATATTTAAGATTAAACCTTCTTGTGGGACATCCCAATGGTACTCTTGCCAAAATCAAACATATTGGTAACTTAAAACTCTCTGATAAAGTTACTTTATATGATGTGTTGGTAGTTCACGAATATTGTGTTAGTATTATACATTGCATAAACTAATTAAAAGCGTTAGAATGTTTGTGTTTAATGAATCTAAATGTTACATTGAGTTTGACTCAAAACAAAATCATGGGGTGGTAGTGAAAATGGTGGTCTCTATCATTTGATACTCCTCTCTATACTTCTAAACATCAAACAATAGGTAATATGTGCATTGCATTATATTTCTAAATCATTAAACAGCATAGACTTGGTCATCCATCGACCAAATCGTGAACATGCTTCAATCGATCTCAAGTTAACTAAAGATTCTTGTGTCTCCTTTGTGACATCTGGCAAAAGCCAAATTGAACCGGGGAATCCTTTCCATTAGTGATCATAAGAGTTCTCTATGGTGATCTTGTGCATATAGACCTTTGGGGTCCACAAGGTCACTAGTAGAGAAGGATTTAGATACTTTATGACCATTGTTGATGATTTTACCAGGTCTGTTTGGATCTATCTTATAAAATCTAAAGATGAGGTCTATAACTTATTTGTTAGCTATGTTGTCGATTCTAAATCAATTTAAGTGTGGTATTAAAAGCTGTGAGATCAGACAATAGTCTTGAATTTATTAACAATAAAATAAGTAATTTGTTTAGCAACACAGGTATTACTCATCAAACTACTTGTGCTTATACTCCTCTGTGAAATGGGATTGCTTGAGAGAAAAGCCATGCGACAATAAATGTTGCTAGAAGCTTGTTGTTTCAAAGTGGTATTCCTTTAAGTATGTGGCACGAATGCATTTTAAGCTGCTTCTAGATTAACAGTTACCATCTTACGAGTGGAAAGTCTCCTTTTGAGCTGGTATATGGTCAAAAACCAAAACTTTCTCATGGAGATGTTTTGGTTGTGGTGTTCTCTTCTATTCTTAATAATTGCGATAAATTTGCTTCATCGAAAAATGTATCTCATTGGTTTCTACAACAAAAAAGGCTTATAAGGTTTACAGTCTTGAGTCTAAACTAATTTCTTACTCTAGAGATGTTCAATTCTATGAAACATCTTTCCATTTAAAATGAACACTCAACCCTAAA
This sequence comes from Chrysanthemum makinoi, assembly GCA_910596185.1. Classification (NCBI taxonomy): domain Eukaryota; kingdom Viridiplantae; phylum Streptophyta; class Magnoliopsida; order Asterales; family Asteraceae; genus Chrysanthemum; species Chrysanthemum makinoi. The sequence goes on along the minus strand of OU343224.1, from coordinate 359,893,958 downwards.
GCTGATAAGGCTTACTGAAACTACTACTCAATGATCTAAATTTTTTAATAGAAACACATTGATCTAAATCCCAATGATGAAAAAGGAGAGGTTCTAATACATTCAATGATGATGGTTGTGCCTATTCATGCCCTAGAAGTACACATACTTCTAATGATGGTGAGAATACCGGTATGGCAACATCTATAGATGACAATAATCTCACGAGGAAGTTCCCCAACTAATGAGAACACCACTCAATCTATCCCTTTCGAACATTAGTCATGAAATATTTTTTGTTCTTAGAAGGTCTAGTAGGGACTCTAGAATGCACCTTTAAGTTTAATGATTATGTTGTGAGTAGTAATGTAAAGTATGGGCTTGAAAAGTATGTATGTTACTCTAATCTAAATCCTGCAAATTATTGTTTCTCAACCACTTTAAACAAATCTGTTGAGCCTTCCTCTTATGAGGAGGCTGTAAAAGTATTAATTGGGTTGAATATGAATAATGAGATAAAGCACTTTAAAATAACAACTTGGGTGAGTGTGAACTTCAAGGAAGGCTGTCATTAGTAAGTGGTTATGGAAAATTAAATACAAATCCTCAGGTGAAATTGACAAATATAAAGCAAGGGTTGTTGCGGAGGCTTTTAGCAGAGGAGGATTTGATTATAGAGAAACTTTCATCTGTTGTTAAAATGTCCTTGTGAGATGTATGATTAATATTCTTTGTTTGTCATAATTGGAGTATTTTCAATTAGATGTTAATAATGCATTTCTATATGGTGATTTAGCGAGGAGGTTTATATGACTCTTCCTCACGGCTTTGATGATCATAAATCTAAAATTGTGAAGCTTAATAAATCTCTATATGGCCTTAAACAGGCTCCTAGACAATGGAATGCCAAACTTACTTTAACTCTTAATGAAATTGGGTTTTGTGCGGTCTAAATTTGATTACTCTCTATTTACTAAGAGGTGCGGAAATATGTGTTTGATTATGCTTGTGTATGTTGATGACATTATCATTATTGGAAATGATGTTAGTGAAATTGAGAAGTTTAAAGTGTTCTTAAAACTAAATTTCAAATCAAAGATCTAGGAAAGATGAAATACTTTCTTGGAATTGAAGTTTTAGAAAATGATAATGGTGTATGTCTCGAGTCAAAGGAAGTCTTGTCTTGAGCTTTTGCATGAATATGGCTTACTTCTGCTAAACACGTTGATGCTCCTTTGCACGAGAATACCACTCTAAATCATATTGAAAGCGATGATGATAAAGCTTTATCTAATATAGGTACTTATCAAAAGCTTGTTGGGAAATTAATCTATCTAACTAATATAAGACCTGACATTGCCTACTCGTTCCTTTGTTTAAGCCAATTTATGCATGCTCCTTACAATCTCACTTGAATCTGCTCTTAGAGTCTTGAGATACTTAAAAGGATCTCACGGTAATGGCATTGATTAATGCAAATGAGAATCTTAAGCTTAAAGCTTATGCAGTCCCGATTGGGCTAGATGCCCGATTACTAGAAAATCGTTTAAGGTATTGTGTGTTTGGCGGTACAAAAGTATGCATCACCTCTAAATATAGATGCATGACTGCGGATTATTTGGCTTGCTAATGTGCTTGGTGACATGGGTGTTAAAACTTGTTACTTGTGGTTACGCATTGTGACAATAGTTACGCTCTGCAGATTGCGGTAATCCGACTTTCCATGAGAAAACTAAGCATTTTGAAATTGATGTTCACTTGGTTAGAGAAAAAGTCTGGCGGGGTTATTAGAACTGAGAAGATTCACACTTCTCGACCAATGTGATATCTGACTAAAGCCTTGGATATTAAGCAACATAAGTGGCTTTGTGATAAGCTTGGTATGATGGACATGTTTAAGGTTGAAGGTTTGAGGAGTGTTGAATAAACGACAAACCTTCTCTCTATATATCAGGGGTAGGATCAATCATTCACTGAACTAGTCTATCTCTAACATAACTAGTTTGTTCCATGTTTGTGTCTTTTCTATTTGTGCAGGGACTAAAGATGGACAAGAGCAAAGTTGTAGCCTATAAATAAGACCCTCCTCCTCTGGTTCGTACTCACTCTCTCAAGTCATCTTCTTACACTGACTATCTTGTCTTCTCATTTCTTACTCTTTGTATAGTTGGGTTGATCTAGCATCTTGATCAATCCTAGATTGTGGTTTGGTTGATTGATCACACCTGGTGACAATCTTGTTATTTCTCTTAAGTTGTAACATGATACTCTCTTTTTGAATCAAGGGGTGGTTGGTTGGATTCTATCGTGGTGTTGTTATATATTCTACACACGTTTGTCACAAGCGTTACTAACAATATAAATCACTTCCAGTTACATGCCTCACATTTTTGTCACATGTATTATATAATATTCATATCAACTTATATGTACCATTTGAATCACAATATATAAGCAAGCAGAGTTTTATGTCTTCAATCCAGAGTTAATTGCAAAAATCGTCCTTAAGGTTTGGTCAAATTGCAAGTTTCGTCTCAAATAATTTGAAAGTGCATAAATCGTCCCCAAATCAAACATTTTGCAAATTTTGGTCCTGGATTTGCTCAGTTAAGTGAATTTCGTTAAAATTAACCGCGTTAGCCCTTTTGGCCAAAAACTCTTACGTTCATCCTTTTGGCCAGAAACTCTTGCAGCGTTCATCCTTTTAGCCAAAACTATTGCGGCGTTCATCCTTTTGGCCAAATACTGCTGCGGCGTTCATCCTTTTGGCCAAAACTCTTTAGGCGTTCATCCTTTTATACATTTTCATATGTTTTTTTTCATCCATTTTTATGTGTTTTGTCCGTTTTTGTTGGTTTTAATACGCTTTTAGTGTTTTATATCGTTTTTATCCGTTTTCTCCGCTTTTTATCACGTTTTCATCCGTTTTTCTCCGTTTTCATACATTTTTATCTGTGTCTATCCGTTTTCATCAGTTTTTATTCGCTTTCGTCCATTTTTATTACATTTTCATACGTTTTTATCCGTCTTTATCCGTTTTCATCCATTTTAATATGCTTTCGTCCGTTTTTCTTACGTTTTCATAAGTTTTTATCCGTCTTTATCCGTTTTAATACGCTTTCATCCGTTTTTCTTACGTTTTTATCCGTCATTATTCTTTTTCATCCGTTTTAATACGCTCTTGTCCGTTTTTCTTATGTTTTCATACGTTTTCATCCGTTTTTGTCCCTTTTTTTACACTTTCATCTGTATTATATGCTTTCATTAGTTTTTTAAAGTTTTAGCCCACTTTTATACCCTTTTTTAGTTTTTATAGGTTTAATTTGTTTTAATACGTTTTTCGGCATTTTAATATGTTTTAGCCGTTTTATACTCTTTTGTCTATATTGTGCAAATATTACGATATATTAAATTTAAGGTTTCTTGGTTTTAATAATAAACAAAAATGTGAGCATTGATCGTGTATGCACAAACAAATATGAAAAATGACAACATCAAACATATTAGAGTAAATATCAAATGAATAAAGCAGTAGAATCGCACTCTACAAAAAAAATCATGGGGCTTGTGGTCTAGTGGTAGATGCTTAAGCAATTAAGCGAGCCACAAGTGAGAGTAATACCGTTGGGTGTGGCCTACTAGGAAGTCCTCATTGTGGACCACAAGCTCTGTTGATATTAGATGAAGAGGGAGCCTTGTAGCCTATTCGCGAGGTTCGAATCCGAGCGCCCCGGTTTCATCCGACGGTTCTCTAGCAATTATAATCGTGTGGAAGTAGGTTTACGGCGGACACCAGTTAAAAATCCCCACTACCCCAGCGTGGACCCGGTTAAGACAACATATTCTGGGGTATGTGGTGGATGAGCAATACCAGTGGGGTGGGTCGACTCTAATCCAAAAATGAAAGTCACCGTTCAAAAAACAAACAATTAAAAAAACTTGATATTTTTATTGTTCATATAAAGAGAAATAACTTGATATTTTACTAACTTGGATAATAGCAGCAGACTTTCGACTTTTAAACTCATAAGTTTAGGCCCGAATACTTTCCAAAATCCCATTAAACAAGCTTTGACTATCCCTTTGACTATTTTCCAAATGAAATAGACGATAGTAGCTACCACCATTCTATAAAGCACAACTGTATATGGAATTGTGCATCTCTTTGTTGGCTAAACACTCTACCACTCTTAGTTCCATTTCAGTTCACTTTTTTGACCTTAGCTTTCAATTGTATTCCAAATCTCTTTAGAATATTCTAGTTGAAAATTAGGTGTTCATGAGTATCATAAAAAAACTTACATAGAGGGCATTTAAGAGATGTATGAGCATTCGAGGCCATAATCTATCTTGAGTAGCAAACACCAGGATAGATAGCCACAAGATAAAAGCATGCCTAGGATTACATTGAGGGAACCAAATAACTTTGAACCAGTTGACCTCACTATTGTTATCTTTAAGACTCTCCCAAGCATTCGAACGAGAATTTCCCCTTATCCCCATTTCTCAAAATCCACACAACTTTGTCATCTTTAGCATTATCTAGGATAGGAACATTAAGATTAGCCATGCATCAAATGTTGCCTCCATTGCTCGGCCATATCCATGAGCCATGATCAATAGCCTCCGCCGACATTCGAGATAGCCTAGCCTCATACCTCTTTGAAAAGGACAATATCGACTAAAGGACCAATGACCACCACTTATCATGCCAAAATACGTCTTTTTTGCCATCTCCTATCTCATACCACACATTATTCCTAATCTTATTTCTGAGATTCATAAGAGCCTTCCAAGTACCACCATCAGAGTAACTACACAACGCATTATATATACAATACGAAGCTTCCTACTCAATCTCAAAGATTTACATTTGCACTAACACAACATACCTAGCCATATCATAAAATTCACATATTCAGAATCTACCTTAAGTATTTTACAATTTTCTAAAGGCAACTAACAATCTCACACAAGTGTCCCACGCGGGACTAGAACCCGATAACCCACAATCACTTGATTGGGAGCATCTCACATATGTTAAGCTACAAGCCCTTTGGTTATTTTTCACGTATCCAAGGGTTTATAGTTTGATGAGTTTCTTTCGCATAACAACGTCTGCTCATATTCCATAACACCATTTCAACATTAAACACAATAAAGAAAATGAATAAAAAAAAGAAGAAGGGTTTAAGCCCCAATAAATAAATAAAAAACAACCTTAACTAATTTTGAAGCATCGGTAGAGGTTTTCTAGCGACTTAGGTCAAGGAAATCGGACAACGATCGCATTTCCACTCTCCTTTCTCTCAATCGGTAAAATTAAATCACACAACATCAAAATATAATCTAAAAACTAGTGTAAGATTTAGGCTTACTGATCTTCGTTCCGTTGGATAGCGTTGTCGGAATCAATCGTTGTCCCGCACCCTTATTTTGACTCATTTGAATTCATTTTTAGTAATCTTTTTTTTTCTCTAAATTGTTTTTTGGGGTAATTAAGAGACAAAAAAGGTGGACAGTGATCACTTTGAGGTACAAAATAAAGTCTCTTCCCATTTGGTCATTGTGCGAATGTGCGAATGTGCGACTCCATCACATGCGACACGCGTGTCCATTTATTTATTATTAAATTACAGTTGTAGTTGGGTGTTTTTCCATATATTCTCATTTTGTCTTATTATTAAAGATGTTAAAAGACCATAATAACCCTTAATTTATATAAAATAACTCCTCATTATCTCTCCCTCTCCTTTTTTTTCCCTTCACCTCTCTCTTTTTCGATCAACACCACCATCACCCGAGGAGGATCAAACACCCACAACTCCGGCCAAGAACATCACCCACCATGGATCCGACCATGATCAACACCACCATCAGAGCCATGATCACCACCACCACCACAGATCGGCCAGAACATCAGAACAAAGCCACAACTTCAAAAAATCATAAACTAAATCTTCGGTCAACAAAAAATAAACAGATCTACCATCACAAACACATCACAGATCTAAGATCTAAAAAAAAATGAAAGTCACCTACCAAAAATCAGTAGGATCAAGCCTGGTTCATCATGGTTGATTTCGAAGATGGATTTGATGTGAATTAATGCTGCCATTCCCACTTTTATCTCCCTAAATATTTAGAAAAGGATCTTTCGTTTAGAAAGTGGTAAATTAATGCTGCCATTCACACTTTTATCTCCTCAAATATTTTATTCCTCTATTATTAGTTTAGAAAGTGGTGAGTAGATCCGGTTTTTGATTTTTTAGTTGTTGGACCGAAAGATTTAGTTTATGGGTTTTAATATAAAGATGTCGAGATCTTAGTTTTTTTGAAGTTATGGGTTTTATTCTTGATTTTCTTGGCCGGATTTGTGGTGGTGGTGTTGATCATATCGGATCTGTAACTAATGGTGATGTCGAAAAAAGAGGTTGTGGCCAGGATCTACGTGAGAAGAGTTAGAGATGAGTGAGGAGAGTTATTTTTATATAAATTATGGGTATTATGGTCTTTTAACATCTTTAATAATAAGACAAAATTGTACTTTAATAATAAATAAGTGGACCGATCGCACATGTCAGTACATTCGCCTTACGTTCGCTTATGACAAATGGGAAGATACTATTTTGTCTTTTCAATGATCATCCTACTGTATTTTGTCCCTGGGAATTAGCCCTTGTTTTTTTTATTAGGGTGTTTATTTAGTGAAATGTGTTTTGGCGGTAAAGTTTTGACTTTTGAATGATTTCATTGAAATTCCGATATCTTATTTGGGCTTATTAGACTATGTTTATTGTGAATTGACTGGGCTCTTGGACTAGCCTTATTGTTTGTTGGATTTTTTATAAACCTTGTTAAATGTGTCTAAACGAGGTCAATGACTAAGTTCATACTTGTAAGAACTCTTAACAAATCTACAAATTATGAAGAGGTGTAAACACTCTAACACCTTACGGTAAATGAGTTGACATCAATATAGAACTCAAATTATCATAGATCAATTAACCAATCACATCCATCATTTTTTATCTAATTAATAAAAATCATTTTCCTTTTTTAAAACAACATATCTCAAGACGGTAAATCTTCAAACTACAAAAATACACCATTGTGGCGAGGATAAATTATCTTTATAGATATGCATTGTTATATACTTTCGACGATTGTTTTTAAAGTTCGTCAGGAAAACACATGTGATTTTTAAAAATCAAATGTGATTACGTAAAATCAAATCAGCATGATTTTAAAATCACATGTGATTTTCTGAATCACATGTGATTTTTACGGATGAATTTTTTTAAAAAAGTTGTTCGAAAAGTATATAACAATGCATATCTATAGAAAGATATTTAATTCAAATCAGCTGATATGATTTTTTTTTAACGATTAACGGTTTGTGAGATATTTAATTTTAAAAAATTGTGAAAGTTTCTTTATATTTTAATTAAAAAATGAGTGGTATAATTGTTTATTAGTTTTATGACAAATAAGAGTTATATATTGACTTTTCTACTATGGTAAATATATAATAGGTGAATCGCGTAAAATTATCATTAAAGTTACGTAAGTTAAGATTTAAGTTAATAATATTTGCTTTACCATCATTTGGTCTCACAAAAAGTTTAATAAAAATATGAATAATCAAAGAAAACACACCGAGTAGCATATTAATTTTATGCTACAAAAGTGTGGTTTTTTTATTACATCATATTAATATCAATTCAAATGCATCATTAGCAATCATAATATATAAACAAGCAAAGCTTCTTGTCTTCAACCTAGGTGGGACAACCTTCATACAAGATTGAAACAAGTTACTTAAGAAACACAATAGGTAATCAAATAACTTTTATGTTTTCTTCAAACATTGTTTTTATTTTTTTTTTAGCTATGAGCTCTCTACCAAACTCAAATCTTGTTTGTATGTGACATATATAGTTGGATGTAGCGCAACCTCTATAAAATGATAAGAAAATTCCTTAACAATAATTTTTTATTTGATAAATCAAACACTACCTATAGTCATAATCATATTTATGAAGTAAGTATAATTGGTTACCCTAGTTCTATAAGGTTATGCTTGGTAAGAACTCGTAAAAAACTTTAAGGGCATTAGCTCTTAGTGTTAAACGCTTACGAGAATATAATTTAACTTTTAGCGTTAACCCGGATTGGATAATTGTTCTACATTTTAATATACGGTTCACCACCAAAATCTTCTAACAACGGCATATCTAAAAATCTCCACAAGATACTTATATGACAACCCCTACTCTTCAAAGAAACTAACGACCTCGAATCCACTTATTCCTCAGCCGATTCATGTATCCTCACCACCTCCTTCCAATAATCAAAGCGTTTCTACAAACTGGTACCCTCAACGTACTTACTACAATGCTATTTCCTATATTCAACAACCCATCCGTGGTAGGCGAGTGCATGTATAAATCTTCTAAGTCCTTTAAGCCATTACTTTTAAATCCTAATCACAAATGAACACATTATATTCCAACCTCTTTAACGACGTACTTAAGTCACTTAACTATCACCTCAATCCATGCAGTGACATATAAGCCCCAATCCATCTAAGTTACACATAGCGGTGGGGCGTATAGTAAGAGTTGTGGATGGTAATGTGCTTGCATGTAATGCTATCGAGTTCCTAAAGTTTACGGGAGACTAATGAAATGGAATACTTGGTCATTGTCGTGAAGGTAGAATATAACAAAAGTTGAATCTTGTGGTCGATTAATTCGGTTTGATATGTAAGGATGTTTAATATCATTGTCCATGATTTGTATACAATAATAAAAATGCACACTAAGTTTTGGGGTTTGGGGTTTAGTGAGATATAAAAGAGTTAATAAAGATTTAAGCATATGAAAATTGAAATAAGTAGATTATTAAAAAAACAACATGAAAATGGTTAATCCCACATAGTTTAAAAAAGATAATTGGTGCTACCTAATATAGGATGGTGTACATGAGTCATTTGTGTTGGGTTTAGTATAATGTTTAGTACCAACTCGGTATGCTTTAGATATACACAATTTGAGGTTTTTGATTCTAAGATATCTATTGTACTGGTTAGTAACTTTAAGCAGAATGTCTAACTTTTTTATGTTATACAATTTGCAAATTAGTTTATAGCTTTTTATTGTTGCTTAATTTCTATTAGAAAAATGATTGTTGTGCCTACTAATTAGGCCTACAAATGAACCTAATATATGTTTAGGTACAACGGTCAGTATGCTTTAGATATACACAATTTGAGGTTCTTGATTCTAAGATATCTATTGTCTTGGTTCGTAACTTTAAACGAATGTCTAACTTTTTATGTTATACAATTTGCAAATTAGTTTTATAGCTTTTTATTGTTGCTTAATTTCTATTAGAAAAATGATTGTTGTGCCTACTAATTAGGCCTACAAATGAACTAATGATATGTTTTACCATTACCAACTGGTATGCTTTAGATATACACATTTGAGGTTCTTGATTCTAAGATATCTATTGTGCTTGGTTAGTAACTTTAAGCGAATGTCTAACTTTTTTATGTTATACAATTTGCAAATTCGTTTATAGCTTTTTTATTGTTGCTTAATTTCTATTAGAAAAATGATTGTTGTGCCTACTAATTAGGCCTACAAATGAACCTAATGAAATAGATTTAGTACCAACTCGATTATGCTTTAGATATACACGAATTTGAGGTTGATTCTAAGATATCTATTGTCTTGGTTATTAACTTTAAGCGAATGTCCCTAGCTTTTTTTATGTTATACAATTTGCAAATTAAGTTTTATAGCTTTTTCTATTGTTATGTAATTTCTATTAGAAAAATGATTT
>OU343224.1:359539849-359884027 GCA_910596185.1 Chrysanthemum makinoi | reverse complement strand
CACACCTGACAACTCATTTTGTGGAGGTTTTTGAGAAATTTTGTGAGTCTAGCACCTCTTCACAAAAATAGTGGTGGGAGACATGTAACTAATGCGAAGGTAACTCGTTCAGTCTTCATTTTTATGTCCCTTTAATCACGAATATGATACGACATTACAAATTTACCCGGACCGAGCGGTGAGAGGTTGTCACTGGGCCGGTTTTCCATTACTTGCTAACGATGTGCTAAGACAACATCATCATTTTTCTTGTTTGTATATAAAAATAGATTCATAATAGAATGGAATGTGCGTGCCAATAATGAATTGCGCTAGATGTGACAAAAATGGGAGTAGTTATTGTGTATGCACAAAGGTTTTAAATAACTAAAACTAGTGACTAGAACAAAAATATAAGATTAAAGATAAACAAGTATATATTTTTAATCGTTCATATAAACATAATGGTCAAAAAACGACTACGAAACACTGTTAACTAGAACAATGTAGTAAGACCCTCTAATTTGAACATTTACACACATATGACGAATGCTGAAAGAAGTGTAGCATGTTTCTGTTAGTTCATAGTTGTAAAAACTATTAAGCAAAATGTATACCTCAAATTTACGAATTATGAAGAGGTAAATCGACACTCTTGTGACCTCCCAGTAATAATGTAAGAGAATCACAAAACTATCATTAAAGTGACAATCTTCGCTTTACATTGCATATACCTCACCATTCGATACAAAACGCTACTAACGATATAAATCGCTTTAATTGCATACGCCTCATCATTTTGCCGTCACAAAAAACTTACTAACAAATATGAATCGCTTTACTTGCATGTGCCTACCTCACCGCTTATGCTACAAAAGTTAATGGGAATATGAATTAATCAAAGACAACATATTGACATGTATATCACTACAACAATCGGATGGACGGGCGAGGAGACTTTCGCCGGGGACACAAAGTCCGCGACGAAAGTCACTAAACGACAAAATTACATCTGACGTGGCACATGAATGCTACCGACTGTTTGGGAAAATTCAACATCAAGTTTACGTGGGGACATGTCCCCTAAGGAAGTATGTTGAGTTTTATCAAATTTTGACCGGATAGTCAAAATTCACGTGAACTTTCTCTCGCGACACGTCCCCACCCAAAGTGTATTCCAATTTACCAATAGTTTGACCAAGTCAAAAGCATGCTAATTGTTCATGGAAAATTCTCGCCAAATCTTTCCCCGAGGACATGTCCCCAAGAAACTGTAGTTATAAAAATACATTTTATTGCAACTATTAATACATAACTAAAACCCCGTTGCTTGGATAGTCTTTTCATTACGTAAAACCCTAAAATATTTTAAAATTAAAACGGCATATCTTTAGTTCCATCGTCACGTTACAAAATATTTGGTCAAAATAAACGAAAACTTGAATTTTGAGTACGGGTTGTATCTCCGGGTTATCCAACGCTTGGGATTTATTGATGAGACTTGACGAAACATAGTAGATATATAGCTATGGGAAAAACAAAAATGTTAAATTTATGATGAATTAATATGATTCTTAATTAGGTTTGTTAATATTGGAAAATGGGTGTTTGGACACCATAATCCGTTAACTAAGAACATGGTGAGCTTTACAAATCCAAAGATGTGCTTTGATTTATAAAAAATGACCTGATACATACTACAAGAACAACAACAACATCAACAACAACAACTACAAACACTATTATATTGTAACATATCTAAACATATAATAAAAAGTTGATCAAATATTTAAAGAAGTTACTACCTTGAGCATAGAGTTGCCATTGATGTCTAGTTCTTTTTCCAACAGGCAAGTTAAAAAAATCTATTATGATCAAACAATGTTGTTTAAGAGTTTGAATTTTTGAAGTTTTTTTTGATGATCATATGAAATGAACTGCTTTTTAATGAAGAATATGAAGCATCAAAGGTCAAGTGTGTGTTTTCTTGGTGTAATAAGTATGTGGAAAAGGGTGTTTGGACACCATAATCAGTTAACTAAGAACATGGTCGACTTTTACAAATCCAAAGATGTGCTTTGATTTATAAAAATACTTGACAGATACATACTACAAGAACAACAACAACAAGAAAAACTACTACTTTGATCGCCAACAACAAGAACAACAACAACAACACCAACAACAACAACAACAACTACTACATCACACTACCACTCCCACCACCACTACCACCACCACCACTACCCCACCACCTCACCACTACCACTACCACTACCACTACCACTACCACTACCACCACCACCACCACCACCACCACCACTACAACTACCACACTACTACTACTACTACCACTACTACTACTACTACTACCACCACTACCACCACTACCACTACCACTACTACTACAACTACCACGACCACCACGACTCACCTCATCGCTACTACTACTACTACCACTACTACCACTACTACCACGACCACCACTACTACCACCCACTACTACCACCACGACTACTACTACTACCACTACTACCACTACTACTACTACCACTACTACTACTACCACTACTACCACTACCACGACTACCACTACTACTACACGACTACCACCACCCACTACTACCACTACCACCACTACTACCACTCACTACCACTACCACCACTACCACCACTACTACCACTACCACCACTACTACTACTACTACTACTACTACTACTACTACTACTACTACCACTACTACCACTACCACCACCACCACCACCACCACTACCACTACCACCACCACCACCACACCACCACTACTACTACTACACCACTACTACCACTCCACGACTACCACTACTACCACTACCACTACTACCACACTACCACGACTACCCACTACTACCACTACCACCACTACCACTACTACCACTACCACTACTACTACTACCACTACTACTACTACTACCACGCATCACGACTACTACCACCACTACTACTACTACTACTACTACCACTACTACTACTACCACTACTACTACCACTACTACCACTACTACCACTACTACTACCACCACTACTACCACTACCACGACTCACCACTACTACTACTACTACCACTACTACTACGACTACCACTACCACTACTACCACTACTACCACTACCACCACTACCATCACTACTACCACCACTACCACTACTACTACCACCACTACTACTACCACCACTACTACTACTACTACCACTACTACTACCACTACTACTACTACCACCACTACTACTACCACCACTACTACCACTACCACTACCACTACCACTACCACTACCACTACCACTACCACTACTACTACTACTACTACATACAAAGATTTTCCATGTCACCTAACAATTCACCTAAGTAATGCATCCGACCACATGCGTGGTCGTAGGAATCCTTGCCATTTCAAGTCTTGCCTCCAAGACTTACTCTTGTCTCTAGCACTGCTTTTTGTGATTCCAAGCTTATCCTAAGATCTTTTTCATGGTAATGGAGCACTCTATTGCGTAGATTGTTCTTAAGTACTCGTCAAATGGATCATTCCACATAAAATATCCGCACCCATTATCTTTTCCGGTCGTTACATAATAAGAAAATTATAAGAGATTACAACCCAATTATTTGTATATTTACATAAATAGGAAATGTATGATTGTTCACCTTCGACAGAGGACATGAATAATATTGTTGTCCGTGATGAATATTCTCTATTTGATGTTCTTAATTTTATATTTCCTGCTCCACAAGAACACATAAAAGGATTAAATTGCTCCATCTCGGGTTTTGAAAATGTGTGAAGATAAGAGGTTGTGAGGTTGAGTGGTTTTGAGGATAAGATCGGTAGCTTTGGTGGGATAAGATCTCAAGTATTCTTTATTTGATATATAGAGCAGATCCGTAGCTTTTGGTAAGAAATTTTGGCCATGTTTTGGTGGGAATTCTTGGCTTCATGTTTTGGTGGGAATTCTTAGCCACGTTTTTGGTGGGAAGTTGAGACAACTGCAGCAGCTTTGGACCTATGTAATAATAATAATAATAATAATAATAATAATAATAATAATAATAATAATAATAATAATAATAATAATAATAATAATAATAATAATAATAATAATAATAATTGACTGGGTCATCGCCCTTAACGCAAACTGCTATGACTGACTTTGTGGCAAGGCGTGCCGTGATTGAAGTCGCGACGCCACACAAACGCGCTGGCACGAAACCAAATGCTACCGATATTGGATATGGGTTCATCCCTCTTCTCTTCCTTTGGTGAACTCGAGAAGGAGGCGTGACTCTGGCCGGCGATCCGAAAGTTCTCGGTCACTCAAGATATTGGCTGTGGTGCTTACTATATTTTTAGTAGGATTTGTTTTGCTATCATAGAGGAGTAAATTAGTTTCTCGGCTCCCCACTAATTTCTTGTAATTTCCTTTGATTTTCAAATGAAGTGATGTTTTTTTATTAAATAATAATAATAATAATAATGATGATGATGATGATGATGATGATGATGATGATAATAATAATAATAATAACAATAATATACTTGGTTGTTTAACATGATCGTATACCAATGCACCTATACTTGCTCATGATAATGATACCAATGCACCTATACTTGGTTGTTTAACATGATATGATATCAATGCACCTATACTTGCTCGTTTAACATGATACCAATGCACCTATACTTGCTCGTTTAACATGATAATGATACCAATGCACCTATACTTGGTTGTTTAACATGATATGCATACCAATGCACGATACTTGCTCGCGTTTAACATGATAATTATACCAATGCACCTATACTGCTCGCACATGATATGATACCAATGCACCTATACTTGGTCGCTTAACATGATAACGTATACCAATGAACCTATACTGCTTAACATGATACCTATACCAATGCACCTATACTTGCTCGTTTAACATGATAACGTATACCAATGCACCTATACTTGCTCGTTTAACATGATACGTATACCATAGCACCTATACTTGCTCGCTTAACATGATAATGATACCAATGCACCTACACTTTCTCGTTTAAAATGATACGTACACCATAGCACCTATACTTGCTCGCTTAACATGATACGTACACCATAGCACCTATACTTGCTCGCTTAACAAGATACGCATAACCATAGCACCTATACTTGGTCGTTTAACATGATAAGTATACCAATGCACCTATACTTGCTCGTTTAACATGATACGTATACCATAGCACCTATACTTGCTCGTTTAACATGATACGTACACCATAGCACCTATACTTGGTCGTTTAACATGATACGTATACCATAGCACCTATACTTGCTCGTTTAACATGATACGTGCACCATAGCACCTATACTTGCTCGTTTAACATGATACATACATTTTAGCACCTATACTTGCTCGTTTAACATGATACGTATACCATAGCACCTATACTTGCTCGTTTAACATGATACGTACACCATAGCACCTATACTTGCTCGTTTAACATGATACGTATACCATAGCACCTAGACATGGTCTTGGCACATGATACGTACACCATAGCACCTATACTCGCTCGTTTAACATGATACGTACACCATAGCACCTATACTTGCTCGCTTAACATGATACGTATACCAATGCACCTATACTTGCTCGTTTAACATGATACGTACACCATAGCACCTATACTTGCTCGTTTAACATGATACGTATACCATAGCACCTATACTTGCTCGTATTCTTGCTCGTTTAACATGATACGTACACCATAGCACCTATACTTGCTCGTTTAACATGATACGTATACCATAGCACCTATACTCGCTCGTTTAACATGATAATTTATAGCAATGCACCTATACTTGCTCGTTTAACATGATACGTATACCATTGCACCTATACTTGGTCGTTTAACATGATATGTATACCAATGCACCTATACTTGGTCATTTAACATGATAATGATACCAATGCACCTATAATTTTTAGGTTAAATTTAATTATAATTTTTAGGTTAATTTAATTATATAATTTTATAATATATTATTAATTCTAATTATATAAAATGATAATTTTAATTTTACTATTAAACCTTTTCCGGGACATGTCCCGGAAAGTTTTAGAGTAAATTTTCATTTTCCTCCAGACTTTTACTTTATCCCGCCATCATTTTCCCGGGGACTTGTCCCCCAAAAGTGTCGCTAGAAGACAAAGAAAACTTTTCCGGAGATTTGTCCCCGGCAAAAGTTGAAACGAAATATTAACCTCAATTATTGACAGATCTGGTCTCACTCGGGAAAAAAAAACGAAAAACCACTGCGTCTTCTCCTCCCTCTCAACTCACCACCGGCAACACCACTACCTCCACCGACATCTCTCACCACCACCTCCACCGGCTACTCTCACCACTAATACTTCAACACCATTGCGTTGTCTTCTTCCCCACACTCACACCACTGTGCACGATGCATCTCAACCTCTCTCATTGTTTTATTCTTTCCTCAAACCCTCTCATTGTTTGATTCTTTCTCTTCTCTTCTCATTTCTTACGCTCGACAGTGGTACCACATTACAACTGAGGTTAATATTTAATTTTTTCAACTGTTTTTAATTTTTGCTAATTTGTGTTAATTTGAAATTTGTGTTAATTTTTTTCTAATTTGTGTTAACTGTTTGTAGTTTTTGATTTTTTATTAATTTTTTTGTTAATTTTGTTTTTTGGTATAGTTACTGCCGGCCATACCCGGCCGACACCAAGCCGAAATTGAAGCCGAGACCATAACGACGCGGCTCGAGACCCCACTACTAAGGTATTTTTTTGTATGTTTATGTTTGTAGCGGGGACATGTCCCCGGCGAAAGTTTATAGTTGAGCATTTTAGCTATCAAAATGGTTTTAGTAGTGTTCTTTATGCAAGTGTTAGCTTATTTACTATCATTGAGCTTTAATTGAAGATATCAAATCGGCTTTTAAAAAGCCCCAAGTTCAAATAAAAAAAATTGATTTTCTCGCTCAAAGGTGTTTGAACAGCAGCTTGAGTGGGTCAAGACCCACATTTGACCCATGTTTGAAACCATTTTGCACTTGGTTAATTGTTTGTTTATAGTTAGATTGCGTTTGGGGTTGTTAGGTGCTTAGTTAATAGCGTACCACATAGGGTGTTGGATTGTGGTTATATATGTCAAAAATATATATAAGTGGCTTATGAGCTTATTTTTTTTCGGCTTATATTTCATAAGCTTCAATTTTTTAGCTTATTTGAGATTGGGCTTATATAAGTATATTATGATATAATAAACTTATATAAGCCGGAAAATTGAGTCTTATGATATATAAGCCGAAAAACAAATAAGATTAAACAAATAAGCTCATAGTATTGTATGGTATTTGATTGTGTTGAACTCATGTAAATGATTTTAGGACTTTAGTGATTAATTTGAAAGTCCCCGTCCGGTTAATCATCCTATAGAAAACCCGTCCAAATTAATTTCGGAAAGTCCCCTGTTGTTTTGAATGTTTTGTCTCATTTAGGATATGAATGCGTATAATTGATTTACTATTTGTGAAAATTTCGACATTGTTTCCCCTTTACTCCTACGAATATGTCTTTAATGCACATATTTGGGGAGTTGAGGGGAAATGCTGCCGAAATTTTCTCAAATAGTAAATTCAATTAAACGCATTCATATATGAGACGAAACATTCAAAGAGTGGGTTAGGATTGCCTTTCATAGTTGGATTAGGTGAAAATTTTAAGTCTATATAATTATTTGTTGCTTCATTAAAACGCAGTTATGCCAATTGATAAAAGTTGGGTCTCACTAGCACGTACCAGTAGAGAATTCTTAGTTGGTCTTAAAGCTTTCTGCAAGCATTGCAAGCCCTTGGTGAATATTGATGGGAATATAAAATGTCCTGTGTTTTTGTTTAAACGTAAACTAGATAAAGCACGAATTTTTGTTTGACCACATACACACAAAATGGCGGGACCATAGTTATACGAAATGGTATAATCATGGTGAGCCGGATGGCCGAACAACCGCATACAAACACAAGAAACCCGGATGAGTGACATGGCTGAGTTCCTTCATGATATTGGTCCAACGAACCGTGATGATCCAAATCAAGGAAATATTGGCGATACAAGTAACGACGCAATTCCTCAACGTAATGAGTATGAGGAGTTACATGCCACTGCCAACGAAAAACTATACCCAGCCTGTGAGTGGATGTATTCATTAGACTTTCTGGAAAAGATTACGCACATCAAGGTCAAAGGTAAAGTGAGTGACACCACATTTAATGAGTTCCTAACTTTATTCAAGGAAGTTTTCCCCCCGTTCTAGGATACAAGATGCCATCGTCATACTATGAAATAAAGAAGACATTTAAAACTATCGGGTTAGGATATGAATCGATACATGCTTGTGTAAATGATTGCTTTTTATATCGGGGGGCGGGTAACGAAGATTTGTAGACTTGTCCGATCTGCGGCGCTAGTAGATGGAAAGAAAAGAACACACCGGGAAGAAAGTTCTAACAAGGTGTTATGTTACTTTCCTATCATTCCTAGACTACAACGCTTGTACAAGTCTAAACACACCCAAAACATATGGCTTGGCATGCCTGGGCGGTCTATGGAGAACGGTAAGATGCAACACCATTGATGGTCAAGCATTGAAGAAATTTGACATCAAGTATTCGAAGGAATTTGCTAAAGAAAAAAGAAACGCCCGTTAGGGTTGGTCAGCGATGGTTTCAACTGCACGGCAACCTTAGTCATCATACGGATGTGGCCGGTCATTAACCACATACAATACTGGATATGTGAGAGAGACTTCTCTTATGTTGACATTGTTAATTCCGCCCCAAATCACCGAGGAATGATATTGATATTTACCTGAGGCCTTTGATTGATGACCTAAAGACTTTATGGAAAGATGGAGTTAGGACTAAGGATGCTGTTACGTGCATCAAATTCTGTATGAAAGCGCTCTTTATGGACTATCAATGACTTTCCCGCCGAAGTAGTTTGTCGGTGGAGTGGGCAAGGTTACATGGCATGTCCGACATGTAATGTAGACACTCCCGCTATGCGCGTGTTAAACAAAACCGCTTATATTGGTCACGAAGATTCTTAAGCATGACCAATAAATGGCGAAACGTAAGGGCATTATATACAGAGGTAGATAATACGGACCCTCCTAGAAAATTTACCAGTGATGACATCTTGGATCAACTAAGAAGATTGCCTAAACGTGTCTCTCGGGAAACATCCAAGATATGGGGTGAGAAAAACGTGATCAAGATCGCGAATTGAATTGGACAAAAAAATATGTTTTCTATGAGCTAGAGTATTGGTCTTTTCTTACACTAAAACACAATTTAGATGTCATGCATATCCAAAAAAATGTGTGTGAGAGTGTGTTGGGTACTTTGTTAATGAATGACAAATCAAAAGATACCAACAAGGCAAGACAAGACTTACAAAATTTGAATATTCGTACTGACTTGTGGCTCGTCAACAAAGGAAACATGAAGTGCTCTAAGCCTCATCCTAACGACTCTTTCACAACCAAGAGAAAAAACTTTTTGTCAATTCATTAAAGGTACGCATTTTATTTGAAAATTTCTTTGTTCGAATTAATTCGCGTATTCATTTCGACAACTTATTCTAATATCCCGATTTTTTTTCTTAATTCATCAAAGGTGTTAAACTACCCGATGGGTTTGGATCTAACTTCAAGCATAAAGTGACCGACAACGATAGCAACATAATGGCTTGAAGGTCTCATGGCTACATAATGATGATGCAACGGTTGCTTCCTGCTGGACTTTAAAATTACTTGAAGGACTAAACCACCTGAACACCAATAATCGAGCTTTGTTCATTCTTTAAACAAATATGTGCTCGAACTTTGATGGTGGATGACATGTTGAAAGCTAGAGCACAACTGATCAATATTTTGTGCAGTTTCGAGCAAATATATCCTCCAGCTCTTTTTGACATTATGATTCACTTGGTTATTCATCTACCGAAGAGGCTATTGAAGCGGTCCTGTTTACATGAGGTGGATGTATCCATTTGAAAGATACATGAAAAAGAAAAATTATGTCGAAATGAAGCCAAGCCCGAGGGTTCAATAATGAGGGTTATATTGCGATGAAGCATTAACCTTTCTGCTCGCATTATTTTCGAGGTGTTGAGACGAGATTTAATTGTCCCGACCGAATGAGGACGGTCCAAGGCCAACAAGTCGATTTGAGGTGTTTCGATACCGCAAAAAGAATGGTAAACAATCACTAGTTCGGTTTAAAGGCATTACAATGAAGCAAGTAGTATGGTACGCATACACAAAATCATGAAATCGACCGTACATGAACGCGCATAAGAGGTACGCGCTTTTATTTCAAAATTTGTTTCACGTAAGTTGTTATTCGACGACTTATTCTAATATCATGAACATTTACGGGGCATTTCCTGGCAGAGACTTGAAGAAGGGTTTCTCACGGTTTGAGATGAAGGTAGACTTATTGTATGTATTACCTCAGTATAAATAATGACTATTACTCATATCTATCTATTCTTAACTTTTTCATAGATTCGTGAATTAAAAGTACAGAAGGACCTAAGTTGTATCGCCGAGTTATTCGCTTTGGCTTGTGGACCAACATGTACTGCAGTCTCACCAACTCTTGCATAGTCAACGGTGTGAAGTTTATCTGACACCGACGCGTGATTTACGTCGTTCAACTCAAAACAACGGAATTTCAACTCCTAACCCCGATGGAGGAATGCATTATGGCCAGCTTGAAGAAATTCTCGAGTTTTCATATATTTCATTCAATGTTGTATTGTTCAAAGTCAAATGGTTCGACACTAATAACACTAATCGCCTAAAACGCTGTACCTATAGAAACAACATAACGCAAATTATGACCGATCGTGTATCATTTCAAAATGAACCATTCATTCTTGCAACGCAAGCAACACAAGTCTTTTACCTTGATTTCCCGGGTAAACGTGGTAATTGGAAGGCCGTCCAAGATTTTTATCATCGAAAGATTTGGAACCCGGATATCATTGTGGTAGAAGACAACAGTGATGTTGTACATGACAACAACTCATCACATATCACACTCTCTGCTGAGTTGGATCAGTTGGATTATAACATTATAAATATAGATGTTCAACCAGCGAAAGTTGAGGCACCAACACCAATTATCACTATTGTGGAAGACGAAGATGATATTGATTATGATGATCACGTTCCTCATGATTTAGCATCTGATGATGATGATGACCACGAGAATGAAGATGATGAAGATGACAGTACTAATAATGTTGAATTTTATGTTGATGATGTGGAAGATTAATCTCGAATTGTAATTTGTAGAACAACACTTTATTATAATTATCTTGTTGATATATACTGTTAAATGTGTTTGTTTATTTGTTTGTTTATTTATTTAATTATTTATTTATTTATTTAATTATATATATGTTTCTTCACTAATTTCTATGTTCGTTTAACAGATGGCAGATGTTGTAGCTATGTCTCACGGTGGCGATGGAGGTAATTTGCCACCTCGTGGTCCTTCGAGGAGGATAGGCACCAATTACTAGCGTAAGCATTTCTGAATTATTTTTCAATAAACAGTATTTGATTACATGTTATTTTAAATTGATAAAATGTTATTTTATGTCATCATCACTTGAATTTGATTACTTGTAGGCTCTAAATCCAAAGCTGCCAACCCAAACGCCAAAACTGGGAAAGGTGGGAAGGTGGTGCGTGGTCCCACTAAGAACATGGCACTCAAGGTGAAGAGGGCATGGATGGTCGCCCCGGTCGATCGATTTTCGGGTCAACCAGAGGGGTTTGGACACACGTGGGCCCTCACTCTTCTTGGTTCTCAAACTATGTTGGGGAGGTGTTACGGGACTCGATTCCCATGTTTTGCGATTCATGGGCTAAGGTTCCCGAAATGGCCAAGGCCCACATCCATGAGCATTTACACGTAAGTTTTTTAAACCTTTATTTTTTTTTAATTATTGTGTTTATTTATTTAAATTTTTATATTTATTCAAACTTGTTTGTTTATTTGAATTTGTATATTTTTTTATTTATATTTTATTGCAAGACTACTTTGATCTCTGCACACCTTGATGGCCGAATGGAGACAAGATTGTTGACATGATCGAGTATTATCTCCAAAACGATACGACGACAACAAATATAGGTACAAAAAGATAACTTTACGCGCCAGGGTGGAGAAAATTGAGGAGATCAAAAGAAAGCGCCCAGAGAACAAGACGCAAGAGATTGGGATGCTTGGTAAATTTCTGGATCGACACTTTATAATAATAATAATAATTCATTTATATAATAGTTTTTATAATTTAAAATACGCAGGTTAAGCTTTGGACAAACCCCAAGAAGCAGCACATCTCAGAGGTGAACCGACAAAACCAAATGGCGAACACGAGTTCTAGCCTTCACGGATCTCAGTCATATGCTGCTATTCGCCATAACTTTGTAAGAAACTATTTAATCATTTTATTTATATATGTACATGGTGTTGGGTGTGTCGTTATTGATTTTATTTCTAAATAGTTGACAGGAGGTAGGCGTGTTGGTGAAGACTTGATAGAGCTTTACCGTCGGAACCATACGAAGGGCGATGTCTTTGAGTCCCCGTTATCTGAGGCTAGATATGTAAGTATAATTTATTTTCAAAGTCACCCATTTTGATGATATATAATGCATCACGATTTATATATTACTTTTCTTGTAACTAAACAGAACGAGATGTTGCGGATGCGGGAAGAGAGCACCGATGGGACCGCATAATCGACCAGCGAGATTCTCGCACG
The DNA here is from genome assembly GCA_910596185.1 of Chrysanthemum makinoi. Lineage (NCBI taxonomy): Eukaryota > Viridiplantae > Streptophyta > Magnoliopsida > Asterales > Asteraceae > Chrysanthemum > Chrysanthemum makinoi. The sequence continues at coordinate 359,871,147 of OU343224.1, read as the reverse complement.
TGATTGGTGGTAAGCGGCGCGGTCATATTCCCTGGTGTAGGTCGTCTACCCGGCGGTGGAGTGAAGAAGACCTTTAGCGCCCGACCTCGCGGATGAAGCGGATGTGTCCTCAATGAGCCAAACATTGCAGAAACGCACCGAGGAGCTCGCTACACGAGGAGTCGGATGGACCATGTCATGGAGTTTGTGAGGACATTGTCGGTTGGCAGAGCGAATACGTCCACCCGGATCAAGTGCTACTCCACCTGTGGGTGGATCCGAGAGGGTGGGTCGATCTGGTGCTACTCCATCCGTGAGTCTAGAGATACGGGGATGGTAATGGGGGTAAGGGGTTTGAGATGCCGATTTATGATACTTTAATACGTTTTGGATATGTTTGTAGAGAATAACATGGATTGTTATGTCGTTTATGTGCATTATGTGCTAGGATTCCCGTAAATGGATTATACGATAGTTTTGGACCATTTGCGGATAGGTAGTTTTGGATAGTTTTGTAGATGATCATGCGTTAACGGTTTAAGAACCGCTTTGGCGATTTTGGAAAAGGATAACTATGTTAACGATTGATAGGTATATATGATATTATGTTTAGCTTAATTTGTGTTATGATTGGCATATTAAACATTGGTAAAACAGGTTGTAGCATATTAAAACAGGTTGTAGATTTTTTCTCGAGAATTGCCTAAAAATTGAATTACCCATTTTGCGCAATATTCTCGCATAATGGGTCGACTAGTTTTGCCGGGACATGTCCTCGAGAAAGTACAAAAGCATATGAGTTTAGCTCAACGGTGTTTATATATTCACCGGGACGGTCCCCGCGAAAGAGGTTAACTCAACAAGGTTTACATACTCTCGCCAGGACATGTCCCTGAAAACGTGTGCCACGCCGACTAATAACGTTATTAGGGTATTTAAATTAAAGTCCAAACAAGCTCCGGGGACATGTCCCCAAGAAAAGTAGATGCCACGCTCGGACTTGTTTGATCTCTGCGACAATTGGTCGGGACCACATGTCCCCGGAAAAGTATTCCCGAGAAGGTATTCGGGGAACTTTTGCCGGATATGTCCCTGAAAGTTTTCGCAGGGACATGTCCCTGAAAGCTTCGAAATTCTCAGCGAAGCGGCGATTGTTGTAGTGTATTAACTAATACTTGTCAATATGTTGAAATTTGTATTACATCATATAATATCAAGGTTATAAATAGCTTAAAGCTGCGACGTAAGCATAATCAATCTTCACGTTTTTGCGACAAAGTTGAAGCTTTTGGGTTTATAAGCCGTGGCATATGGAGACACAAAATATGAAAATATTTATATATTTATATCATATTTCATATATATCGAGTTTACAAAAAGACGTAACATAAGACGGCGTGACGGCATGCCCAAGCCTCACGCCTTTGCGAGACATTTACGAGTCTTTTAGAACCATGTTTAATACTCCCTCCGTCTCAAAATTATTGTCAGGAGACAAGAAACACACAATTTAATAAAAGTGTGACCACTTTAATTTTCAACCATTCAAAAGGAATATTCCCCCACAATATTCTCTAGTTTTTACTATAAAAGGAAAGTGGACAATTAATTTGAGACATCCAAAAAAGGAAATGTGGACTATTATTTTGAGACGGAGGAAGTATTAACTTATATGCAGTATTTGCATCAAAATATATAAACAAGAAAAGTTTCTTGTCTTCGACCTATGTGGGACAAAAATAATAATTGTGTTTGAAAAATATGGAAAAGAAATAAAATGGGGTACCAAGTGAAGTTATTTGGGTTAGTTGTGAATGGAGGGTATTTTTGTGGGTGTGTGAAGTGATGTACATGTGCGGTAATCTAAAGAAAGGTGTGGCTAAGCCACCACACACTAAAAAACCATAAACCACAAGAGTAAATACAGAACATCCGAATGCTAGCCAGAATCAGTTTTAGAATCTATATGAATATATATTGGAAGAACACTATCGGGGAAATCTTTCAATCTGCCAGAAAGTGAATAATGTGCAAGCAATGAAAGTGTTCTCTTTTGAGAGGAATGCCCGGGTACGTCTAGAAAATATTTGTCATGTGTAATTAACTCCATATTACAATATGGGTGAGCCATTTCCATGATATCATGACCATTTCCAAAAACGTGACCCATTGTCATTATATCATGACCATTCATACGGTTAAAATGAGCACATTATATTCCAACCTTTTTAGTGACTTAAGTCACTTAATTATCACCTCAAGCCATGGAGTGACATAACCGCCCCAATCCATCTAAGCTACACATGACGGTGGGACATATATAGTAAGAGATGTGGATGGTAATGTGCTTTATGTATTGCTATCGAGTTCCTAAAGTTTACGGGAGACTAATGAAATGGAATAACAGTCATTGTCGTGAAGGTAGAATATAACAAAGTTGAATATTGTGTCAGTTAATTCAGTTTGATATGTAAGGATGTTTAATATCATTGTCCATGATTTGTATACAATAATATAAAGACACACTAAGTTTTGGGGTATGGGGTTTAGTGAGATATAAATGAGTTAATAAAGATTTAAGCATATGAAAATTGAAATAAGTAGATTATTAAAAAACAACATGAAAATGGTTAATCCCACATAGTTTAAAGAAGAGAATTGGTGCTACCTAATATAGGATGGTGTACATGAGTGATATGTGTTCGATTTAGTATAATGTTTCGTACCAACTCATTATGCTTTAGATATACACAATGTGAGGTGGTTGATTCTAAGGTATCTATTGTAGTGGTTCGTAACTTTATACGAATGTCTAACTTTTTTATGTTATACAATTTCCAAATTCGTTTGCAAGATATTCGTTTATACCTTTTTTATGTTATACAATTTGCAAATTCGTTTGCAAGATATTCGTTTATACCTTTTTTATGTTATACAATTTGCAAGAACGTTTACAAGATGTTCGTTTATATTTAATTTAACGAGTCCATACAACCGTGTGAGAAACTTTATAAGTTATACAATTTGCAAATACGTTTACAAGATGTTTTCGTTTATATTTAATTTAACGAGCCCATACAATACTGTGAGCAACTTTATATAAATAGCGAATTTTTTTATACGACCCATTTATGATGCTAGTTTACCAAATGGATGTCGCTTAACACTTTTTTTTTTTCTCAAAATGGACTTTTAACTTAGGCGACCTCCGGGTGACGGGCGACCTAGTTGAATGATTTTGTTTGTTTACCTTTATACGAATGTCTAACTTTTTTATGTTATACAATTTGCAAATTCGTTTGCAAGATATTCGTTTATACCTTTTTTATGTTATACAATTTGCAAGAACGTTTACAAGATGTTCGATTTAGTATAATGTTCAACCAACTCATTATGCTTTAGATATACACAATGTGAGGTGGTTGATTCTAAGGTATCTATTGTAGTGGTTCAGAACTTTATACTAATGTCTAACTTTTATGTTATACAATTTGCAAATTCGTTTGCAAGATATTCGTTTATACCTTTTTTATGTTATACAATTTGCAAGAACGTTTACAAGATGTTCGTTTATATTTAATTTAACGATTCCATACAACCGGTGTGAAAACTTTATAAGTTATACAATTTGCAATACGTTACAAGATGTTTTCGTTTATATTTAATTTAACGAGCCCATACAATCGTGAGCAACTTTATATAAATAGCGATTTTTTATAATGACCCATTTATGATGCTAGTTTACCAAATGGATGTCGCTAACACTTTTTTTCCGACTTTTAACTTAGGCGACCTCCGGGTGACGGGCGACCTAGTTGAATGATTTTGTTTGTTTACCTTTATACGAATGTCTAACTTTTTTATGTTATACAATTTGCAAATTCGTTTGCAAGATATTCGTTTATACCTTTTTTATGTTATACAATTTGCAAGAACGTTTACAAGATGTTCGCTTTTATTTAATTTAACGAGTCCATACAACCGCGGTGAGAAACTTTATAAGTTATACAATTTGCAAATACGTTTACAAGATGTTTTCGTTTAAATTTAATTTAACGAGCCCATACAATCTGGAGCAACTTTATATAAATAGCGAATTTTTTTATACGACCCATTTATGATGCTAGTTTACCAAATGGATGTCGCTAACACTTTTTCCCTCAAAATGGACTTTTAACTTAGGCGACCTCCGGGTGACGGGCGACCTAGTTGAATGATTTTGTTTGTTTACCTTAAGATATTTTTGGATCTAGTTTAGTTTAGTTTTATGTTGAATGTTGTTGTTTTGAATGAGGTGGTATGGATGGTTTAAGAGAAGAAGTGAGATGAAGATGAATGTTATTAGTTTATTTTTTGTGAATTAGAATGAGAATGAATGAAGAGATGATGGTCTTGGGAGGGAAAAGAAAAATATCAAAAAATGGTTTATGTTAAATCTGTATTCAATGGGTAATAGCTCAAAAGTTCATTTTGATTTTTTTTTTAAAGAATGGTCCATTCTAATATATTGGATTGGATACTAGTTTATTTTGGTAAGAAAAAATTACACGTTTGGTCTCTGTGGTTTCCTCATATTTCAAGTTTAGTCCCTAAGTCGTTTTAATTACACCGTAGATATCTATTTTTGAAACCTTGCACTCATTTAGTCCTTATTTTGGATGGACCGTTAGTTTCTCAGTTAAGTATTTGCACCGTGAGTCCCTCCTCCGTAATAATTTTTGCACCGTTAGTCCTATTAATAGTTTTTGCCAGTTAGTCCCTTCGTTAATAATAGTTTTCGCCCGTTGTCATCCGTTTTTTACGCTACCGCTTTTTTACGGTTTATCTGTTTTTATCCGCTGCTGTTTTTATCCGCTTTCACTCGTTTTTATCCGCTTTTCGCTTTTTACGCTTTTAAATGTTTTCGTCCGTTTTGTCCGTTTTATCCGTTTTCTTCCTCGTTTTACGCCCGTTTTTAAGTTTTATGTTTGTTTTATCCGTTTTTACAATTTTTACGATTTGTCCGTTTTATCCGCTTTCTCTCATTTTACGTTTTATCCATTTTCATTTGTTTTTATCCGCTTTCACACGATTTTTATGTTTTATATATTTCATATGTTTTTACGCTTTTGTTCTTTTATCCGTTTTCGCCTTTACGTTATCCATTTTCATTCGCTTATCCGTTTCAAACGTTTTATTTCCTTTTTATTTGTTTTCGTCTCATTTTACGTTTTCATCCGCTTTTTATTTTATCCGTTTTACCCTTTCGTTCGTTTTACCGTTTTTATGTTTTTGTCCGTTTTTACGTTTTATCGTCAAATATGTTTTCGTCCATTTTACGCTTTTTGTCCGTTTTTATCGTGTTCTGTTGCTTATATGTTTTCATCCTTTTACGTTTTGTCTGTTTTATAGGTTTTCGCCATTCTTTTACGTTTTAAAACGGACGAAAACAGACAAAAAAATATAAAACAGACAAAAACGTAAAAAACGGACGAAAACATATAAAAACGAACGAAAACATATAAAAATGGACAAAAACATATAAAAACAGACGAAAACGTAATAAAACAGACGAAAACATATAACAACAGATGAAAACGGATAAAAACATAAAAAACCGATGAAAACGTAAAAAACAATGAAAACGGACAAAACGAAAAAAAAGGCAAAACGGATAAAACGAACTAAACGGATAAAAATAGAAAAACGAAATAAATCAAAATAATACCTAAACGAAAAAGGACGGAAACATATAAAAACGTAAAAATCGTGCGAAAACGGATAAAAAACAAATGAAAATGGATAAAAACGTAAAAAAAAGGGCGAAAACCGATAAAAACGGACAAAAACATAAAAAAAAAATGGTAAAAACGGATAAAAACAAACATAAAACTTAAAAAACGGGCGAAAACGTAAAAAAAGGGACAAAACGGACCAAAACGAAAACGAACTAAAAACATATAAAACGTGAAAACGCGTAAAACGGATAAAAACGAAAGTGAAACGGATAAAACGAACTAAAACGGATAAAAAACAGATAAAACGTAAAAAAAAATGTGCGAAAACGTAAAAACGGACGAAAACGGATAAAAACGTAAAAAAACGGACGAAAACATATAAAAATGTAAAATACGTGCAAAAACGGATAAAAAACGAATGAAAACGGATAAAAACTGACAAAAACGTAAAAAAAAACGTTCGTAAACGGATAAAAAACAAACAAAAATGGATAAAAACAGATAAAAACGTAAAAAAAACGAAAAACGATAAAACGTAAAGTAAAACGTGAAAAAAAAAAGGGGAGAAAACGGATAAAAAACGAAAAAAAACAGACAAAAACGTGAAAAACTGGCGAAAACTATTATTAACAGAGTGACTAACTGGCAAAAACTATTATTTGAAAAAATAGGACTAACGGCAAAATTATTAACGGGGGGACTAACGGTGCAAATAGTTAACAGAAAAACTAACGGTCCATCCAAAATAGGGACTAAATGAGTGCAAGGTTTTAAAATAGTATCTCTGGTGTAACTAAAACGACTTAGGGACTAAACTTGAAATATGAGCAAACCACAGGGAACAAACGTGTAATTTTTTCTTTTGGTAATTTGGTTTTATATAAACTTCTAACTTTTGCATATTAAGATATATGATAATATAATAATCTTATAGGCGTTTAAACATTAAAGAGTAAATTGCATAAATGGTCCCCTGCTTTGCTCAAATTGCAGATTTCGTTCTTGAGTTTTCGAAAGTGCAGCGCCTCCCTCGAAAAGTTGAGTTCGTTGGCCCATGGTCAAAGTTCAATAAATAAAACACCCTTATGTTTTCTTTTTCCAAACAAATATTTAGGGATCTAATTTGTAATTTGAGGAAACCACAAGGACCATTTTTGCAATTTACTCTTTATTTAAAATGAAACTTTGAAAACCAAACTAGTTTATAAACCCAATTTCACACAATACACATTTTGCCTTTCTTTTGATTCTTTAAACAAACATAAAAAAATTCAAAACACCCACTACAAAACACCCACTAGCAGATATGCACATTTGCAATTCTCACAAACATTTTTTTTCTCCCCTTCCTTTTCGTCCATTCCTCATCTCATATTATAGCTTCCACCTACCATCACCCTCATGACTATAGTCAAACAAATACAAGATTAGGTGAGACCCATGCTAACGGAAGTTTACTGATACCGGCCGATCGGATAATGGTACCGATCATTGATGTAGTGATATGTGTGTGTTTGTCGAGGTGCATGTGTATTTTGTGTGTGGTGGGAAAGAAGAAAGGTGGAGTGAAATAGAATGAGGTTAAAAAAAATCTTTGCTTTCATTTATAAGTATGAAAGATTAAATGTAGTGTGAAAAATTCAAGAACTTGTTGATTGAAGGTTAAGTTGTAAATGAAGATGGATGAGTTCTAGTTTTCTTTGTCAATATTATGTTTTAATTTTGTTGACCTATGATTTTATTTTTGAAGAATGATTATGGTTTTGCTGATTTTAGTGCGTGTTTGAAAGTTAAATGCTCAAGTTAATGGTGTATTTATATAATTCAAGAAAAAGGAAAAAACAATGTTTTGAAGAATCGGGTGTAAGGATGAAGATGGATGAATCTCTTTTAAAATAATAATTCAGTTTTAAAATCAAAATGAATAAAATGAGTAAATTGCATAAATGGTCCTCGTGGTTTGCTCAAATGGCGATTCGCCCCTAATATTTGATTGGAAAAAGAAAACATAAGGTATTTTCGTCACTAACTTTGACCGGGACGAAAATGAACTCAACTTTTCCTCACATGGAGGCCGCTCAGACTTCTCGAAAACTCATGGACAAAATCTGCAATTTGAGCAAACCACAAGGACCATTTATGCAATTTACTCTACTTTAAATATACAAAATTTTTTTGAGTTTGTTAACATCTATTGAAATGTTTGATGAGACATGCAGTGGGATGGAGTAGGAGGTGTGGAGAGTTATGTGCTTACGTGTGGTACTAGCGAGTTCAGTATAGTTCGGGATACTAATAAAATGGAGTTACACATGAAAGTAAGGTAATATTGTGTCAATTAATTTAGTTAAAGCATACGAGATTTTTGATATCATTGACCATAAATTGAATACACTTAGAATACTAGGTTTTGGGGTATATTTAGCTATGAACGAAATGAGTGATTTAATTGATAAAACCCGAGACTAATATGAGGGTTGACCGGCGGGAGTGATGGTGTTTGAAAACTTGAAATGAACCGTTTGGGAATAATGGGTAATCGAAGAGGATAGCCTCTAATAGGAGTTTGACCAAATTTGGCATTGCTTATTTTTTTGTGTTTACCTCGATTATAATTATTTGGATAAGATAAATTAAAGGTTAGTAATCTTAACTAGGGTTGTTAGGGCTGACACTATTAACTCAAAAAATAAGGTCAATGCGAGGTTATAACGCTTGATACCCCCTTTGTGATTCTTTCTCAATAAAATCCCTTACATTCCGGGTGCCTATATCAATACATTACATAGACATATAGTGTGTTAGGCAAAAGTAGCTGTGAGCTGTAGTAGTGAGCAATAACTGTGAGTCTGGAGCAGAATGAGCTGTGAAAAGAAATGTATGTTTCACTACTCACCGCCACAACTTAAAAACATTGGAAAATTGAGCATTCCTAAAAAATAGAAAAGCTCACCGCTCCTTTGCCAAACGACTAATAAAAATCAAAATGCTCATTGCTCACCACTCATCGCTCCAAAAAGCTTCACATCGCTCCGTGCCAAACATACCCATAAGCATAAGTGAAAAAAGCAAACCACATTCGACAGCATAACAACGTTTGCCCATACGAGACTTATATTCCATAAATAAAAAAACTTTAAAAGGCCTAATAGAAAACAACCTTAACTATAATATCGAAGGATGAGAAGTTTTATGCAACATCCGGTCAAGAAAATCCGAAAATGATATATTTAGCCGTTTCTTAATTCCATTCTCCACTTTTTCCCTACAATCACAATATCCAAACATCACACAATTACTCAAAATTTATGTTAAAAAAAAAAACTAATGTTTTTTAAAGGCTTACGTATCATTATTAGTGGATGTTCGTTGTATAAAAGTTGATGGAATCAATCGTTGTCCACAAACCCTTATTTTTTTTTTATCTAAATCCATTTTTAGTAATCTTGTTTTTGACAAAATTGTTTTTCATATAAAAAAAATAATAAATAAAAATTCGGGTTGAATTTGTTAGATGTGTTTTGGCGGTAAAGTTTTGACTTTGGAATTATTTCATTGAAAATCGGATAATTTGTTTGGGCTAAATGGACTATTGGACCAACCTTGTTGTTTATTAAATTATTATAAACTTTGTTAAATGTATGTACACGAGAAAGTCGAGTCATTGAATAAGATGTACATGACTTAATTAAGGTATCCTCGTGATTGTGTTGTACCTTTTTCTTTTGGACACTCAAAATATGTATGCGTGAGGTTTAAACTATCCTTAGTGTGACGTAGGTTAAGATTTTAAGTTAATACTCTTCGCTTTACATTGCATGTACCTAGGGGTGTTCAAAAAATCCAAGAAACCGACGAACCGAGCCGATCCGCTCAATCCGAAACCGAAAAAACCGATAACAAGAAAGAAACGAAGCCGAAAAAACCAAACCGGAAAAACCGCTTATCATGATTCGGTTTGGTTTTTACTTTAGTTATCCGCGGTTACCCGAAACGAACCGCCTATAACATACATGTAGGTTTCAAAAAACCATTCTTAAAAATGTACAAGTATTAACTATCTTATTGCATTACTTTTATCGTATAACGCATTTTTACTTACCTAATGTGATCATTTACTAACGACATGGTTTACATATGATTAAAGTTATCGTACTTATAAACGTCAAATAAATAGAATTAGTTATTTTGTTACATATGATAATTTGAATGCTTTTATTGCGACGGAACAACATTATTATGACTTAAATCTTTTCAATGTTATTTAATTTTACTACAATTGACATATTACGTTCTAATTTATGTTATTGTTCGTCCGATTCAATTCGATTAATTTTTTAACATGGTTAACCGTGACCCGAACCGCGGGTAACCGTTCATTTCGGGTACCCGCCGGTTACCCGCCTAGTACGGTTCGGTTTTGGTTAATAAAATGAACTACCTGCCCCATGATGGATAGTTAAAATCTCTAACCGAACCGAGCCGAACCGCCCTGTGAACACCCCTACATGTACCTCACCATTTGCCGTCACAAACAAGTTACTAAAAATACATGACTAACAAATATTAATCGCTTTACCTGCATGTACCTACCTCACCTATTGGTGAAACAAAAAGTTAATGGAAATATGAACTAATCAACGACAACATACCAAGGGGTATATTAATTTATACAACTTGATATGAATCTGTTATTACATCATATTAATATCAACTTACATGCGTTATTTGCATCCCTAACATATAAATAAGCAAAGTTTCTTGTTTTCAATCTATGTGGGATAAAACCTTCATAGAAGATTGAAACAAGTTGCTCCCGAGACACAACATGTAACCATATAATTTTGTGTTTTCATACATTGTTTTTCTTTTTGTAGCTATGAGCTCCATACCAAACTTAAATGTGGCTATATGTGACATATACAATTGGATGTAGCGCAACCTTTATAAAATACTAAGAACTTTCCTTAACTATATTTTTAACGAGATAATTGCGGCGGTGTTTTTCATCTTTTCGTTGGTTCTACTTGTTCAGTGTTTCATTGTCTTTTCTCGATATTCGACACAAGATAAGCTAAAACATGTATGTTTAGTTACATTAAAAGTCTTTATATTGATAACAAAGTATAGATCTGGAACTAAGTACATCGGCTATACTCAACATATACATCAGGTCAACAAACACTTATTTCACTTTACCAAGTGTGAATCTGGTAATGGTTCAGCAGTTACGCCATACTTTTCCATTCGCTGCAAGTCACGCGCCGAGCTTGAAAGTTCTGTGGCGTGCGCCTTGAAAGTTCTCAAGTGGCGTTTTTCTTTGGATCTTGGAACATTAAACATGACACAATTAGGTAAGGTAAACGTCCAAATAGAGTTCAAACACGAAAGGAAATAATATATAGGATAAGAATAGCATATAGGTTCGTTGAGTCTAATGGTATGTCACTTCTATTTACGGTTTATATTTAGAATATGTTGCATACCTCAAGAAATTGATACTCCAAAATGACCCGTTCAAGCAACAGTTTATCCGTAAACGCAACCAAGGAAAACCTACGATGCACAACGCGTTTTACTGAAGAAGTGAAAAAAGCAAATGGCCAAATTACTACAATAAGAGCATTCAATATTGAAAGAACATTAACAATGAAACAACTGATAGAATAAGTATCAGGAAAACAATACAAACGCAAACATCTATGGCAAAACTTATGACTAAATGACAACAACCAACCTAATACCGAAACAAACTGTAACTTCTAAAATACAGAGGCAAGACTGAATTAGTCATTAGTAGATTAATCCTTAGATACTATTGTCTACTGAAAACATTTTTAAACCGCCAACAGCATCTGATACTCTAAAATTAAAAGCTAAAACAATCATGATTCCCAAAGCGCATACCCAAAATACAGGCCGCATGTCACGAAATGATTGTAAAGCGAATAGGAAGTTTATAATAGGGTCATATTTATCAATAGTCAATTTCAACTGCATGTCCAAACACCCCTTTACTCATATGTGTAAACCTAGATAAGGGCACTTACTTATCAAGAATTACCCATCTTGCAAGCATTTTCATTTGCTACCATAGGAATTGACCCAACCGGAGAATACGTCATGATTTTTACTTCGATGTCAACCCATTCATTAAAAGCATTAGATTAGCATATGCTATAACCTGTCACATTATATGGGGTGTTTGAATATGGGTTAGTTTAGAGCGTTTAACAAAAACTGACTAACGATTATAATTGTTTGGAAATTTAGGTCGACATAATCAGAAATTGAGTTTTGTATGTGTAAGTAATTACCGAGCAATTCATAATTCTAATTTCTAACACACTTGATTATGCGTTAACGATTAGGTTAGTTGTTTATAACGTTTCAAGCCACAATAATTAAGTTTAACTGCACGTCCAAACACCCCGTTACTCACATTTATAGACGTAGATAAAGGTACTTGTTGATCAAGAAATACCCATCTTGCACACTTTTTGTTGCTATAGCAACGATCCAACGGAGAATACGCTACAACTTTTACTTCAAGTATGAACCGGATTCATTATAAGCATTCGATTAATACATTTGAATGACTAACAATGGCATTTGCATCAGAGAGTGCATATATACCTTGACTAATTTGTGAAGGGAAAAAAGATCGTGTATCATCTACGCATACACATCGTAAGCTCAGTGTGACATCTCATGTCCTTCATCTACAAACCCATCCTCATAAAATGCATCATTTTACCGGTTGTATTCTTTTTCCCAACAACCATGTTAAAGCGCAAACTTCCTAGAGTAACCGTCATCCTACACTCGAGTCGGTATGTATGTGTGTGTCAGAAAGATAAGTAGTTGAATGACCTGGTCGAGTTCAGGGTGCACGTCTGTTGTTTGTATGTAAAATTGAACAATCTGCTTCGGTTGTCCGCTCCTCTACTAAAGTACATGTGTTATAAAATTCTTAGTTACTATTTTGTAACTTTCAATATGTCGCAGCACTTCTATTCAACAGGGTCGATCAAACAGCATTTTGGTTTTTTCTAATATTGAGTAAATTATTAGTTATGCTATTAGGTTTACTCAATATTAGAGAAAACCAAAATTGGTCAGGGTCGATCAACAGGGCCGATCCAACTTGGAACTATTGTTAGTGACCTCAGGTGGGCCAACAACACCATTATGTATCGATGTAACTTGAGCATGTACTCTACAACCCCTGAACCCTGGCCAACAATATTTTGCAATCATGTAGGTAAGTAGTAAGAAAAATTGAGTTTTGAAATTAACTACACAAAGAAGACAGTCAGACATGGTTGATAAACTTACAAAACCATTACGTTATAGCATAAAAGATAGTTAGGTTAATAAACTTACAAATTTGATTTCATGTTTATGAAAGTGTTGATGAAGAGAATCTGCAGTTGTACACCCTCTTCCTGTTCATTTAGAAAAAAATGACCATACTTTAGATCATTGTATACTTAAACTATAAATCAAACTTGTAACCTTTTAAATAAAGATATGGATTCCATCACCATTAACATGTCCTTGTAAGTATTTGCAGTACTTATTGTGAAATTGAATTTCGTGAAAGAATACGTTTTGGTTTTTTAGTTTTATCAAAACCCTGTCGACTTGAACTTCAAAAGTCATAGCTGTTGAAGATAGGTTCCATTTATAGAATTTACGAAAGCAAAGCTAATACCTTTGGATGCGTTGTAAGCTCATTACCATGTACAATGACGGCTTGATTTGTTCGACCATATGCTTGATATTTACTATACCTGCACAACACACGTAATCAAGTTATGCATTCACACAAACTTATCTGTAGCAAAATATGATTTAATCTAACTCCAAAATTTGTCATCCGATTAAATGATGTAATCGTGTAGAAACACTGATCAACTAAAACAATAATATACCTTTGAGAATTCCTCAAATGCTAACCTCTTATCCTCGCATCGATATTTTCTCAAAGTAGTGTAATAAAATGAAAACATAACAATAAAATTACAGATCTAAAATAACATCTCATAATAGGTAAGACGAAAAAAAATCCAAGCTTGGTAACCATTAGTCAGCTGTAGGTGCACAATCAGCGAAGACAAATCTTCCACTGAACGAACAGATGCAAACACGTGAGCGTAACATTCCAAACACTCCTAAATCCTCATTACTATAAAAAATGGCCAGTGAAGAAAATTGCCTGCATTCATTGTGATATTTTTCGCTTTTTATATTATTATGTTATAGAATAGCCGCAAATTAATGAAAAATCGCAATCGTTAGCCAATAGTTTAAAAAACTTATTAGGTTGCCTTATTTTTTTGGTTATAATATTATCATCGTGACCTCATGTGCTATGAATAAGCCATAAGCGTTAGCATATGTTACAACGAAAAAAAGATCGTACCTATTTCATCATTCCATTCATAACATCATCCAAAGAGCCGTAATTGTTGCTTGCAACATAACCACATTCCCAGGTACAGGTAACTCTAATCTGCGACCTCATTCGGGATCCCCTACATATCATATGAAAATACAAACTCAGTACGTATTGCAAATCTAATAAAACCCAATAATCTTGGAAAGTATATATTGACATATAAATTCATGGGTTGAAAGATGCTTAACATGCTGTTTTTATAAATATCATATTAAAGTACCTCGTGTTGCACAAACACTCATCAAATGGTCGTTGCTCCATCCCTGTTTTCCACTCCAACAGTCCTAACATATTTGCCGAAAACACACAATCAAAAACCCAAACTCAAATTGAAAACACCCTGAACATATAAGAACATAAAAGACCATAACCTCAAGTATTTTCGAACTTTTGAGTGACTGAAACGTTTTATCAGAAAGTTTATCAACAATAAAACATTAAACCATGAATAAACGCTCAAATAATTAAACTAAAGCTGGTCGAAACTGGTGTATAAAAACTCACCAAACAAATCAGGGATGTGGTGTTGTTAAAGACATGGCCAATTATTCCGGTCATCAAATTGTATGCCGCTTCGTTCTTTGAACATCTCAAATCTACTGTTTTGCTTTTCCACCAACGAATCAATAATCAGCGTATGTATTTTTAGTAGGTTGTTTTAGATGCAAAAGATGAATCCGAAAATGAGTGGTCTGTAAATGTGTGGAGTTATCTAGAAATTGATAGTGTGTAGAAGAGGATATATGTACCGGTAGGAGGCGCGCAGATATATTTGGGAAAGAAAACAGTAGGTGCAAAGAAAAAGGCCGCTGCATGGGCTAACCGAAATGGGCCAATGGTACTGTTCATCGAACGACGTCGTATTAAATGACTTTTAATATATATAGTAATTGGTTAAATCTAATTTTACATATTGTCCAGCTCTATAAGGTTATGCTTGGTAAGGAACTCATAAAAATACTTTACAGGCATTGGCTCTTAGTGTTAAATGCTTATGAGAATATGATTTTACTTTTAGCGTTTAACCTTCGAGGTTGTATATTTGTTCTTCATTTTTTAATCAGCGTACCAAACTCTTTCACTTACAAAACAAAATGAAACAACATATAGGATTCAACCTAACATGTCACCTAAAATTCGAATCGATTTGTGGCAGCTAGATGTTGGTACAAAAGTAAATTTCAAACACACCGAGCGCTTAAGATTCAAGGATAACAACATGAGGTAGTAACAGACTAAGAAAACCATAGAAACAAGAGTAAATATGAAAAATGACATCATCAAACATATCAGAGTAAGATCAAATAAATAAAGTAGTAGAATCACACTTTACAATCAATTAAAAAACAAATCAACCATATATTTTTAATTGTTCATATAGATAGAATGACAAGGAAACAACAATAAAATGTTAACTAATGAGGTGTCTCTAATTTTTGAACATTTACGCATATGACGAATGCTAAAAGAAGTGTAACATGTTTTAGAGTGTTAGTTCATAGTTGTAAGAACTGTTAGAGCATTCCCATCAATAACATGATTTATCCTTTAACACCGTCCACGTCGGTAGCCACATCACTTTAACATCCCCAAAAACACCACATCAATAACATCCCAAGTTAAATTTTAACATTTCATATTTTCAATTTCAACCCCTAAACTAAAACAAACACTTCATTTATTAAAAAACATATGACATTTAACATTAAACACAAATTACATTAAACGGTAAACACGAATTACATTAACATACTAAAACTACAACGCATACTGATGGAAATAAAACTACTGAAACTTCAAAAAAAAAATGAATCATCTGAGACCCAACCCTCAGAACTTGAAAGGGAATCAAACTCCCCATTAAAGAGCCGACACTCCATTATGTCAAAGTAGTTGTCTTGAAGATACTGAACTTCCCGTGCTTCTTGCTCACGACGAGCAGCTTCCTCACGTGCCTGCTCTTCCATAATCTCCCTACCGTTTTCAATATCTTGTTCTAGTTGATGAAGGGAAGCCTCACTTAACCTTGGGGTTGTTTTGAAGATCCACCTGTGGACTGTTCACAGGGGGAGTTGGAACAATTGGATTGTTCACAGGTGGAGAGTTTAAAAATACATTTTCCGGTTGGAAAACTGGAAAGACAGATTCAGGTGTTGTTGAGTAAACATCAAACTCTCGTAGAGTTGGAAAGTCGGTTTCGAAAGCGATTTGGAGTTGGAAAGTTGGTTTCCGGCAACTTTTCTAGACTTGGGAATTGCTTTGAAAAATCTTTGCGAGAATTTTTTTTATGTGTGAGTTGTGTGTGTAACTTGTGTGTGTTGTGTGTTATAAACAACTCTGTTAGAGTTGTATATATAGGCAGAGTTGATTTTGAGTTTGAATAAATCCCGCTCATAATTGATTTTTAAATTTCAAATTTGAATTTGAATTTATCCCGCCTTGAATTAACCAAGTATTATTTAAATTTGAATTTGAATTTTGGTTGAGGGGTGTAAGTGAAAATTTATTTGAAATGGTTTAGGGGGTGAAATGATTTTTTTTTTTTACACTTAACGCTCGTTATGGGCATAACTTGGACCATATAATGCCGTTATACTCCCTCCCTCCCATTGGTTAACGCCTAGTAACGCCCCGAAATTTGCACCTTAACGTCGTTGCAGCGTTACTACTGGAAATGCTCTTAAAGGAAATGTAACCCGAATCTAAGAGGTAAATCGACACTCTAGCAACCTTCCCCGTAAATATATAAAAACTATTATCAAAGTGAGGTGAGTTAAGATTTAAGTTAATAATATTCAGTTTACATTGCTTACACCTCACCGTTCATCACAAAATGTCACTAACAAATATGAGTCGCTTTTATCTTGCACATGCCTCACAATTTGTCGTCACAAAAGGTTACCAACAAATATGAAAACACCCGGCAAGTACCTACCTCACTATTTGGCGTCTCAAAAAAAGTTAACGGAAATATGAATTAATTAAAAACAACATACTGAAAGGTATATTAATTTATTTTGGGTCACAAAAAATTAACAGAAATATGAATTAATCAAAGACGACATGAGAACATTATATTAAAAGCTAACATAAATATGAATTAATCAAAGACAAACATAGTATGACGTATATTAATATTAATTTATACAGATGATATGTAGAAATTTATGTTACATCATATTAATATCAACTTATATGTACCATTTGCATCCCAAAGCAAAGTTTCTCGTGTTCAACCAATGTGGGACAAAAAGTTTATGCAAGTTGCTTGAGAAACACAACATGTAATACAATAACTTAATGTTCTCTTTATACATTGTTTTTCTTTTTGCATCTATGAGCTCCGTATCAAACTCAAATGCGGCTGTGTGTGACATATACAATTTGATGTAGCGCAAACTTCATAAATCTATAAGGGTTGTTGCCAGAGGCTTTAGCCAGAGGGAGGGATTTGATTATAGAGAAACTTTCAGTCCTGTGTTAAAAATGTCCACTGTGAGATGTATGATTAATATTGCTGTTTGTCATAATTGGAGTATTTTTCAATTAGATGTTAATAATGCATTTCTATATGGTGATTTAACTGAGGAGGTTTATATGACTCTTCCTCCTGGCTTTGATGATCATAAGTCTAAAATTGTGAAGCTTAATAAATCTCTATATGGCCTTAAACAGGCTCCTAGACAATGGAATGCCAAACTTACTTTAACTCTTAATGAAATTGGGTTTGTGCAGTCTAAATTTGATTACTCTCTATTTACTAAGAGGTCTGGAAATATGTGTTTGATTATGCTTGTGTATGTTGATGACATTATCATTACTGGAAATGATGTTAGTGAAATTGAGAAGTTTAAAGTGTTCTTAAAACTAAATTTCAAATCAAAGATCTAGGAAAGATGAAATACTTTCTTGGAATTGAAGTTTTAGAAAATGATAATGGTGTATGTATCAGTCAAAGGAAGTACTGTCTTGAGCTTTTGCATGAATATGGCTTACTTGTTTAAACCCATTGATGCTCCTTTGCCTGAGAATACCACTCTAAATCATATTGAAACTGATGATGATAAAGCTTTATCTAATATAGGTAATTATCAAAAGCTTGTTGGGAAATTAATCTATCTAACTAATACAAGACGACATTGCCTACTCACTTCACCTGTTTAAGCCAATTTATGCATGCTCCCTTACAATCTCACTTGAATGCTGCTCTTAGAGTCTTGAGATACTTAAAAGGATCTCCTGGTAATGGCATTCAGATTAATGCAAATGAGAATCTTAAGCTTAAAGCTTATGCAGATTCTGATTGGGCTAGATGCCCGATTACTAGAAAACTGTTTCGGTATTGTGTGTTTTGGGTGACTCTTTGGTAACTTGGAAAAGTAAAAAACAATCCACCTTGTCTAGGTCATCCTCTCGAGTATAGATGCATGGCTTCGCTACCGTGAGATTATTTGGCTTGCTAATGTGCTTGGTGACATGGGTGTTAAAAACTTGTTACTTGTGGTTCTGCATTGTGACAATAGTTCGCTCTGCAGATTGTCTGGTAATCCAGCTTTCCATGAGAAAACTAAGCATTTTGAAATTGATGTTCACTTGGTTAGAGAAAAAGTCTCTACTGGGGTTATTAGAACTGAGAAGATTCACACTTCTCAGCAAATTGTTGATATCCTGACTAAAGCCTTGGATACTAAGCAACATAAGTGGCTTTGTGATAAGCTTGGTATGATGGACATGTTTAAGGTTGAAGGTTTGAGGAAGGGTGTTGAATAAACTGACAAACCTTCTCTCTATATATACAGGGACTAGTTCTGTCATTCACAGAACTAGTCTATCTCTAACATAACTAGTTTGTTCCCTGTTTGTGTCTTTTCTATTTGTGCAGGGACTAAAGATGGACAAGAGCAAAGTTGTAGCCTATAAATAAGACCCTCCTCCTCTGGTTCGTACTCACTCTCTCAAGTCATCTTCTTCACACGACTATCTTGTCTTCTCGCTTTTCTTACTCACTGTATAGTTGGGTTGATCTAGTATCTTGATCAATCCTAGATTGTGGTTTGGTTGATTGATCACACCTGGTGACAATCTTGTTATTTCTCTTAAGTTGTAACCTGATACTCTCTTTTTGAATCAAGGGGTGGTTGGTTGGATTCTATCGTGGTGTTGTTATATATTCTACACTGTTTGTCACAAAACGTTACTAACAATATAAATCACTTCACAGTGCACATGCCTCACATTTTTGTCACATGTATTATATAATATTCATATCAACTTATATGTACCATTTGAATCACAATATATAAGCAAGCAGAGTTTTATGTCTTCAATCCAGAGTTAATTGCAAAAATCGTCCTTAAGGTTTGGTCAAATTGCAAGTTTCGTCTCAAATAATTTGAAAGTGCATAAATCGTCCCCAAATCAAACATTTTTGCAAATTTTGGTCCCTGGATTTAACTGCCGTTAAGTGAATTTCGTTAAAATTAACACGTTAGCCCTTTTGGCCAAAAACTCTTGCAACGTTCATCCTTTTGGCCAAAACTCTTGCAGCGTTCATCCTTTTAGCCAAAAACTATTGCAGCGTTCATCCTTTTGGCCAAATACTCTTGCAGCGTTCATCCTTTTGGCCAAAAGCTCTTGCAGCGTTCATCCTTTTATACATTTTCATATGTTTTTAATCGTTTTCATCCATTTTTATGTGTTTTTGTCCGTTTTTGTTCGTTTTAATACGCTTTAGTCTGTTTTTATACGTTTTTATCCGTTTTCTCCGTTTTTATACGTTTCCATCCGTTTTTCTCCGTTTTCATACGTTTTTATCCGTGTCTATCCGTTTTCATCAGTTTTTATTCGCTTTCGTCCATTTTTATTACATTTTCATACGTTTTTATCCGTCTTTATCCGTTTTCATCCATTTTAATATGCTTTCGTCTGTTTTTCTTACGTTTTCATAAGTTTTTATCCGTCTTTATCCGTTTTAATACGCTTTCATCCGTTTTTCTTACGTTTTTATCCGTCATTATTCTTTTTCATCCGTTTTAATAAGCTCTTGTCCGTTTTTCTAAAGTTTTCATATGTTTTCATCCATTTTTGTCCCTTTTTTTACACTTTCATCCGTATTATACGCTTTCATTCGTTTTTCTTAAGTTTTCGCCCACTTTTATACCCTTTTTTCCGTTTTTATAGGTTTAATTTGTTTTAATACGTTTTCGGCCATTTTAATATGTTTTAGCCCGTTTTTATACTCTTTTGTCTATATTGTGCAAATATTACGATATTTAAATTTAACGGTTTCTTCGGTTTTAATAATAACAAAAATGTGAGCATTGATCGTGTATGCACAAACATATATGAAAAATGACATCATGAAACATATCAGAGTAAATATCAAATGAATAAAGCAGTAGAATCGCACTCTACAAAAAAAATCATGGGGCTTGTGGTCTAGTGGTAGATGTTTAAGCAATCAAGCGAGCCACATGTGAGAGTAATACCGGGTAGGTGACCTACCGGGAAGTCCTCACTTGTGGACCACAAGCTCTGTTGATATTAGGCAATGAAGAGGAGAGCCTGTAAGTCATTAGTTGCGCAGGTTCGAATCCGAGCCGGCCCCGGTTTTCATCCGGCCGTTACTCTAGCGAATTATAATCGTGTGGAGGCGGTACGGTTTCTGGGCGGACACCGTTAAAAATCCCCACTACCCCAGCGTGGACCCGGTTAAGACAACATATTCTGGGGTATGTGGTGGATGAGGGCATACCGTGGGGTGGGTGCGACTCTAATCCAAAAAATGAAAGTCACCGTTCAAAAAAAAAAAAACAAACAATTAAAAAAAAAACTTGATATTTTTATTGTTCATATAAAGAGAAAATAACTTGATATTTTTACTAACTTGGATAATAGCAGCAGACTTTCTGACTTTTAAACTCATAAGCTGCAACTGAATACTTTCCAAAATCCCATTAAACAAGCTTTGACTATCCCTTTGACTATTTTCCAAATGAAATAGACAGTAGTAGCTACCACCATTCTATAAAGCACACTGTATATGGAATTGTTGCATCTGCTGTTGGCTAAACACTCTACCACTCTTCTCCATTCCATTTCCCAGTTCACTTTTTTGACCTTAGCTTTCACTGTATTCCAAATCTCTTTAGAATAGTTACAGTTGAAAATTAGGTGTTCATGAGTATCATAAAAAAACTTACATAGAGGGCATTTAAGAGATGTATGAGCATTCGAGGCCATAATCCTATCTTGAGTAGCAAGCTTACCAAGGATAGATAGCCACAAGATAAAAGCATGCATAGGATTACATTGAGGGAACCAAATAACTTTGAACCAGTTGACCTCACTATTGTTATCTTTAAGACTCTCCCAAGCATTCTGAACAGAGAATTTCCCCTTATCCCCATTTCTCAAAATCCACACAACTTTGTCATCTTTAGCATTATCTAGGATAGGAACATTAAGATTAGCCAATGCATCAAACTGTTGCCTCCATTGCTCAGGCCATATCCATGAGCCATGATCAATAGCCTCTGCCACAGTCATTTGTTCAGATAGCCTAGCCTCATACCTCTTTTTGAAAAGGACAATATCAGCTAAAGGACCAATGACACACCACTTATCATGCCAAACATCTGTCTTTTTGCCATCTCCTATCTCATACCACACATTATTCCTAATCTTATTTCTGAGATTCATAAGAGCCTTCCAAGTACCACCATCAGAGTAACTACACAACGCGTATATATAACAATAACGAGCTTCCTACTCAATCTCAAAGATTTACATTTGCACTAACACAACATACCTAGCCATATCATAAAATTCACATATTCAGAATCTACCTTAAGTATTTTACAATTTTCTAAAGGCAACTAACAATCTCACACAAGTGTCCCACGCGGGACTAGAACCCGATAACCCACAATCACTTGATTGGGGAGCATCTCACATATACGCTAAGCTACAAGCCCTTTGGTTATTTTACAGTATCACAGGTTTATAGTTTGATGAGTTTCTTTCGCATAACAACGTCTGCTCATATTCCATAACACCATTTCAACATTAAACACAATAAAGAAAATGAATAAAAAAAAGAAGAAGGGTTTAAGCCCCAATAAATAAATAAAAAACAACCTTAACTAATTTTGAAGCATCGGTAGAGGTTTTCTGCAGCTTCCGGTCAAGGAAATCGGACAACGATCGCATTTCCACTCTCCACTTTCTCTCTACAATCAGTAAAATTAAATCACACAACATCAAAAATATAATCTAAAAAAAAACTAGTGTAAGATTTAGGCTTACTGATCTTCGTTCCGTTGGATAAACGTTGTCGGAATCAATCGTTGTCCACGCACCCTTATTTTTGACTCATTTGAATTCATTTTTAGTAATCTTTTTCTTTTTCTCTAAATTGTTTTTTTTTGGGGTAATTCCAAGAGGACAAAAAGGTGGACAGTGATCACTTTGAGGTACAAAAATAAAGTCTCTTCCCAATTTGGTCATGTGCGAATGTGCGACTCCATCACATGTGCGACACGTGTCCATTTATTTATTATTAAATTACAGTTGTAGTTGGGTGTTTTCCCATATATTCTCATTTTGTCTTATTATTAAAGATGTTAAAAGACCATAATACCCCTTAATTTATATAAAATAACTCCTCATTATCTCTCCTCTCTCATTTTTTTTTCCAGGATCACCACTCTCTCTTTTTTCCGATCAACACCACCATCACCAGAGGATCAAACACCCACAACTCCGGCCAAGAACATCACCACCACAGATCCAACCATGATCAACACCACCACCACAGATCCGGCCATGATCACCACCACCACCACAGATCCGGCCAAGAACATCAAGAACAAAAGCAACAACTTCAAAAAAATCATAAACTAAATCTTTCAGTCCAACAACAAAAAAATAAAAAACCGATATACTCACCATCACAAACACATCACAGATCTAAGATCTAAAAAAAAAAAAAAAAATGAAAGTCGCCTACCAAAAATCAGTAGGATCAAGCCTGGTTCATCATGGTTGATTTGCGAAGATTGAATTTGATGTGAATTAATGCTGCCATTCCCACTTTTATCTCCCTAAATATTTAGAAAAGGATCTTTCGTTTAGAAAGTGGTAAATTAATGCTGCCATTCACACTTTTATCTCCTCAAATATTTTATTCCTCTACTATTATTCGTTTAGAAAGTGGTGAGTAGATCCGGTTTTTGATTTTTTTGTTTTTGGACCGAAAGATTTAGTTTATGGGTTTTGGTATAAAGATGTCGAGATCTTAGTTTTTTTGAAGTTATGGGTTTTATTCTTGATTTTCTTGGCCGGATTTGTGGTGGTGGTGTTGATCATGGCCGGATCTGTGGTGGTGGTGGTGATCGGAAAAAAGAGAGAGAAAGTTGTGACCGGATCTGTGAGAAGAGTTAGAGAGAGTGAGGAGAGTTATTTTTATATAAATTATGGGTACTATGGTCTTTTAACATCTTTAATAATAAGACAAAATTGTACTTTAATAATAAATAAGTGGACACGTGTCGCACATCTGATGGTGTCGCACATTCGCACATGACCAAATTGGGAAGATACTTTATTTTTGTACCTCAAAGTGATCACTCTCTACCTTTTTGTCCCTTTTTGGGAATTAGCCCTTGTTTTTTCCTTTATTAGACTGTGTTTATTTAGTGAAATGTGTTTTGGCGGTAAAGTTTTGACTTTTGAATGATTTCATTGAAATTCCGATATCTTATTTGGGCTTATTAGACTATGTTTATTATTGAATTGACTTGGGCCTACTGGACTAGCCTTATTGTTTGTTGGATTTTTTATAAACCTTGTTAAATGTGTCTAAACGAGGTCAATGACTAAGTTCATACTTGTAAGAACTCTTAACAAATCTACAAATTATGAAGAGGTAAACACTCTAACAACCTTACGGTAAATGAGTTGACATCCATATAGAACTCAAATTTGTCATAGATCCAATTAACCAATCACATCCATCAATTTTTTTATCTAAATTAATAAAAAATCATTTTCCACTTTTTTTTTAAAACAACATATCTAGCAAACGGTAAATCTTCAAACTACAAAAAATACACCATTGTGACGAGAATTAAATTATCTTTCTATAGATATGCATTGTTATATACTTTCGACGATTGTTTTTTTAAAAGTTCGTCCAGAAAAATCACATGTGATTTTTAAAAATCAAATGTGATTCGTAAAAATCAAATCACACATGATTTTAAGAAATCACATGTGATTTTTACGAATCACATGTGATTTTTCTGGATGAATTTT
The DNA here is from genome assembly GCA_910596185.1 of Chrysanthemum makinoi. NCBI lineage: Eukaryota > Viridiplantae > Streptophyta > Magnoliopsida > Asterales > Asteraceae > Chrysanthemum > Chrysanthemum makinoi. The sequence goes on along the minus strand of OU343224.1, from coordinate 359,846,670 downwards.
TTTTAAAAAAAAGTTCGTCGAAAGTATATAACAATGCATATCTATAGAAAGATAATTTAATTCTCGTCGAGACGGTATGATTTTTTTGGCTTAACGATTAACGGTTTGTGAGATATTTAATTTTTAAAAAAATTGTGAAAGTTTATTCTTTATATTTTAATTAAAAAAATGAGTGGCTATAATTGGTTTATTAGTTTTATGACAAATAAGAGTTATATATTGAACTTTTCTCTATGGTAAATATATAATAGGTGAATCGCGTAAAATTATCATTAAAGTTACGTAAGTTAAGATTTAAGTTAATAATATTTGCTTTACCATCATTTGGTCTCACAAAAAGTTTAATAAAAATATGAATAATCAAAGAAAACACACCGAGTAGCATATTAATTTTATGCTACAAAAGTGTGGTTTTTTTATTACATCATATTAATATCAATTCAAATGCATCATTAGCAATCATAATATATAAACAAGCAAAGCTTCTTGTCTTCAACCTAGGTGGGACAACCTTCATACAAGATTGAAACAAGTTACTTAAGAAACACAATAGGTAATCAAATAACTTTTATGTTTTCTTCAAACATTGTTTTTATTTTTTTTTTAGCTATGAGCTCTCTACCAAACTCAAATGCGGCTGTATGTGACATATATAGTTGGATGTAGCGCAACCTCTATAAAATGATAAGAAAATTCCTTAACAATAATTTTTTATTTGATAAATCAAACACTACCTATAGTCATAATCATATTTATGAAGTAAGTATAATTGGTTACCCTAGTTCTATAAGGTTATGCTTGGTAAGAACTCGTAAAAAACTTTAAGGGCATTAGCTCTTAGTGTTAAACGCTTACGAGAATATAATTTAACTTTTAGCGTTTAACCAGATTGGATAATTGTTCTACATTTTAATATACGGTTCACCACCAAAATCTTCTAACTTAACAAAGCATATCTAAAATCTCCACAAGATACTTATATGACAACCCCTACTCTTCAAAGAAACTAACGACCTCGAATCCCTTATTCCTCAACGCCAGTTCATGTAATCACTCACCATCCTTCTCAATAATCAAACGTTTCTACAAACTCGGTACCCTCAACGTACTTACTACAATGCTATTTCCTATATTCAACAACCCATCCGTCGTAGGCTGAGTGCATGTATAAATCTTCTAAGTCCTTTCGCCATTACTTTTAAATCCTAATCACAAATGAACACATTATATTCCAACCTCTTTAACGACGTACTTAAGTCACTTAACTATCACCTCAATCCATGCAGTGACATAACCGCCCCAATCCATCTAAGTTACACATAACGGTGGGACGTATATAGTAAGAGTTGTGGATGGTAATGTGCTTGCATGTAATGCTATCGAGTTCCTAAAGTTTACGGGAGACTAATGAAATGGAATAACGGTCATTGTCGTGAAGGTAGAATATAACAAAGTTGAATACTGTGTCAGTTAATTCGGTTTGATATGTAAGGATGTTTAATATCATTGTCCATGATTTGTATACAATAATAAAAATGCACACTAAGTTTTGGGGTTTGGGGTTTAGTGAGATATAAAAGAGTTAATAAAGATTTAAGCATATGAAAATTGAAATAAGTAGATTATTAAAAAAACAACATGAAAATGGTTAATCCCACATAGTTTAAAGAAGATAATTGGTGCTACCTAATATAGGATGGTGTACATGAGTCATTTGTGTTGGGTTTAGTATAATGTTTCGTACCAACTCAGTATGCTTTAGATATACACAATTTGAGGTTCTTGATTCTAAGATATCTATTGTACTGGTTCGTAACTTTAAACGAATGTCTAACTTTTTTATGTTATACAATTTGCAAATTCGTTTATAGCTTTTTTATTGTTGCTTAATTTCTATTAGAAAAATGATTGTTGTGCCTACTAATTAGGCCTACAAATGAACCTAATGATATGTTTCGTACCAACTCAGTATGCTTTAGATATACACAATTTGAGGTTCTTGATTCTAAGATATCTATTGTCTTGGTTCGTAACTTTAAACGAATGTCTAACTTTTTTATGTTATACAATTTGCAAATTCGTTTATAGCTTTTTTATTGTTGCTTAATTTCTATTAGAAAAATGATTGTTGTGCCTACTAATTAGGCCTACAAATGAACCTAATGATATGTTTCGTACCAACTCAGTATGCTTTAGATATACACAATTTGAGGTTCTTGATTCTAAGATATCTATTGTACTGGTTCGTAACTTTAAACGAATGTCTAACTTTTTTATGTTATACAATTTGCAAATTCGTTTATAGCTTTTTTATTGTTGCTTAATTTCTATTAGAAAAATGATTGTTGTGCCTACTAATTAGGCCTACAAATGAACCTAATGATACGTTTCGTACCAACTCAGTATGCTTTAGATATACACAATTTGAGGTTCTTGATTCTAAGATATCTATTGTACTGGTTCGTAACTTTAAACGAATGTCTAACTTTTTTATGTTATACAATTTTCAAATTCGTTTATAGCTTTTTTATTGTTGCTTAATTTCTATTAGAAAAATGATTGTTGTGCCTACTAATTAGGCCTACAAATGAACCTAATGATATGTTTCGTACCAACTCAGTATGCTTTAGATATACACAATTTGAGGTTCTTGATTCTAAGATATCTATTGTACTGGTTCGTAACTTTAAACGAATGTCTAACTTTTTTATGTTATACAATTTGCAAATTCGTTTATAGCTTTTTTATTGTTGCTTAATTTCTACTCTTTCTATTAGAAAAATGATTGTTGTGCCTACTAATTAGGCCTACAAATGAACCTAATGATATGATTGGTTGGTTTAAAAAAATGATTGGTGGGAATTTGGAGTGAGAAAGTACTTAATGCAATTGTACAAATACTTTAAGCATTAGGTCTATGTTTAGGCTTGTATTGTAGGTCTAAATAGCATTACTCTTTCTATTATTATACTACAATGCATGGATAATCAAAACCTAACTCCAAGTCTAATTTCTAAACAAAAATTAAGATAAGGATCTCTAATCATAAAGTTACGTTTGTCACTTTTTTTTCTATATCTATATTTCTATACTATATTATAATGCATGAATAAACGAATCCTAACTCCAAACTTAACTCCTAACCATCAAAATTTAAGATAAAGAACTCCAAATCATGATGTGACATCTGTCAACTTCTCTACTAAAGATTCACCTTCATTTTAAAATTGAAATATCTTTTTATCTATTATTTTTTTTATAATCTAATTTCACTAAATTTTTAAAAATTTTGTGTTCTCTTTAATTCAACATCCATTTTGATATACTTTTATGTGTTTTTAGTTTTTTCATTTTTAGTGGGTTTATTTTATTTTGATTCAAAATTTTACAACTTTAACATTTATTTCAATCAATACAATCTTTATTCGTTAAAATCATATACTTTTGGGGGGGCTGTTTGACGGGTAAGAGATTGCGATGGTCTTTCTATATGCAGGAATAATGATGTCACGATAAAGAAAAAAAAAGACGAGCAAAAGAAGCCTACATACAAAGAAGTATACAATTCAACATGACCATGCGTCATATGCCTCCAATATAGGGCTGAGCATCGGGCCGGATCCCGACCCGACCCGACAAGGCCCGATCCCGAAAGTCTTCCAATTTCTAAACCGAATCCCGACCCGAGAAGTAGTCGGGTAAGTCGGTTCGGGATAATCGGGTTCTGTATGCTCGGTTTCGGGCTTGTTTGGCTTGTTTTTTTCGGTTTTTGGCTCGTCCCGACCCGCCCCGTCCCCACCCGAAACCCGAAATGGCTGAAATGGTGAACCGAGGCCCGACCCGATAAGCTGCTAGTCGGGATCGGGATGATCGGGCTGTGTCGGTATCGGTTCGGTTGTTGGGTCTCGGGCGGTTTTGCTCACCGCTACTCCAATATAGCATACATAGTATAAAAGGTTACTTTGAAGAAATATTCTAAGTGTTGAAGAACATAGAGCGTATTCCTCATTACATCCATGCGTTGTATGGAACTGATCAGTGACGTGGCTATGAGTTATCAAGTGCATACGGCATATACAACCCAATAGGCATACGCCGTATAGAGTTACGGGCATGGGCCATTTTCAGCTCAAATCTCAACTTAATGCAAATTAGGTATTGCTTTTCATTCCCAACTTTTGGAGACGAACCCTAGAGGCTGCAACATGAATTCCAATGCAAGAAACATAGAAGATCAAAGAATTACACATCATACACATTTTTTTATTGTCGGTTAGATTGTTATGACTATTGTTAATCTTTCAAAACTACTTTATCTTTGCTTATCGTTGTATAAACTTATGTCCTTTCATGTATAAACTTATGTCCTTTCATAGACCATGGCTACGTGTTGATAGTAATTAATTAGTAGGTGACCAATTTGGAAAATATCTTTAGTGGTCGGGACCATGACCATTGGCTTGGCGGCATTGAAAATGGTAGATAGTAGGATGTAAGATTCGACAAATGGTAGAGTTAGGGAGTGCCGACCGAATCACACCCGATTTACTTAGTAGTTGAGTGCTTGACAAACACAAAACATAGTCATTTAGATTAGTTGAGCAACTTAATTCACAGAAAATAGATCGGCCCTAGTGCGTGAAGTTGTAGGGAGTGTCGGCAATATTACACCTACACTACATAAGACTCAATGCGTACCGCTAGATGATCATTGCACTTACAATTAAGTGGTTAGTTGAATAGATGATTAGCAAGGCTCTTTTATCTCTTGATTGTTTCTCCCCTAATTAGTTTAATTGTCTTTTAGTCATTTTTGTTCTTAGTTGATTTAGTAGTTTAATTTAGTCAAACTCATAATCTCGTGGATTTAAAGCACAATTGTCTTAGAAAAAGTTTACTTAAGTTAATTAGGTACCCCACGCTCCGGTGAATGACCTTGTCTTACCGACTCTATACTATCACGAACGGGTATACTACCCGTGAGTGTTGGTGAAGTCTAATTGTAGTCTAATATAGAGAGGTTAAATAAACTTAAAGCTAGATTTCACAGGTCAAAGAGGTTTGTTTGTTCTTATTTTCATTTCAAGTGTTCTTGGTCCTAGAGTAAGTGATAGGTTGGTCGTTGTTGTGAGCTTAGCATCAGTTGGTAGTTTGGTCTTGTTGTGTGGCAGGGTCGTGGTTGTAAGCTTATGATCAGTTGGCAGGGCCGGCTTTAGGGGAGTGCAAAAGGTGCGATTGCAAAGGGCCACTGCTTGACGAGGGCCACCAAATTTCATGCACTTCTATTATATATATGAACACAATATGAGACTCGAGCTTACTTAATTCATCCACTACTTATATATATGTATATTATGTGTGTGTTTGAAGGCCTCTTTGTGGTAATGGCACGGGGCCACTGAATCAACGAGACGGCCCTGTCAGTTGGTGGTTCGGTCTTGTAGTGCCTTAGTAATAAATCATATATCGATTCTTAAATCTAAATATCTCATATGGAATCTTCAAAAGTTCATATCCTCCATTGTGTTAAAGATTCTTTAGGAGTCTTTGCAACAATCAAACGTGCATGCAAACCAGACCTCAAGCTCATATGCCAATGCATCACACTTTCGTGAAATAACTTTCACATTAAAATGTGTTTCTTTCGCATTAGTATCACAACATCATGCCGGCCCTATGTGTTGATAAGGTACTATATTTGCAATCACAACGTGTGAACAAGCAAAGTTTCTTGCCTTCAACCGATGTGGGACAACAACTTTATACAAGATTGAAACAAGTTGTTCAAGAAACATCTTTCAACCTATGTGGGACAAAAACTTCATACAAGATCGAAACAAGTTGCTCAAGAAACACAACATGTAATCAAATTTATGTTCTCTTCGTACATTGTTTTTCTTATTGTAGCTTTAAGCTCCATACCAAATTCAAATGGGGTTGTTGTATGTGATATGTACAATTGTTATAAAATGCTGAGGACTTTCCTTAACTATAGTCATATTTTTGAAGTAAATAAAATCGTTTACTCAAGCTCTGTAAGATTATGCTTGTATGGAACTCATAAAAATACTTTAAAGGCATTTGCTTTTAGTGTTAAACGCTAATGAGAATATCATTTAACTTTTAGCGTTTAACCTTTGAGATTGTATATTTATTCTACATTTTGATATACGGTTCACCACCAAAATCTTCTAACTTAACAACATAACTAAAAATCTCCACAAGATACTTATAATTAAGATGACAACCCCTACTCTTCAAAGAAAATAACGACTCCCTATAATTATTCACAACTGGAATCCCTTATTCCTCAACGCCAATTCATGTAACACTCCCATCCTTCTCAATAATCAAACTTTTCTACAAACTCGGTACCCTCAACTTACTACAATGCTAATTTCCTATATTCAACAACCCATTCGTCGTAGGCCGAGTGCACGTATTAATTTTTAAATCCTTTCACCAATACTTTTAAATCCGAATCATGAAAACTCATACGCTTAAAATAAACACATTATATTCCAACCTCTTTAGCGACGTACTTAAGTCACTTAACTATTAGTGTTAGTGACTCATGAGAAACACTTAATGAGACCTGACGTTGGATGGAGTAAGAGTTGTGGATAATTATTTGCATACTTGTAATGCTATCGAGTTAGTAAGTTTACGGGAGACTAATGAAATGGAGTAACGGTCATTTCCTTGAATGCAGATTATAACAAAACTGAATATGTTGTCGGTTAATTCAGTTTAATATACAAGGATGTTTAATATAATTGTCCATAATATGTATACATTGAAAAAAAAAACTAAGTTTTTGTGTTTGGAATGAGTTAATAAAGATTTATGTATATGAAAATTGAAATAAGTAGATTAATTAAAAAGAACATGACAATGGTTAATCCCACATAGGTTAAAGAAGAGAATTGGTGCTCCCTAATATAGAACGGCGTACATGAGTCATTTGTGCTCGGTTTAGAATAATATTTCACACCGAGTGTATACATAGCTTAGATATACTTTAGTTTGTTAATATCTAAGCTTTGATGTATTATAACTTTTTTATATCATAAATACAGTTTGTAGATGCGTTTAAGTGTGTTTAATGAGCTAGACAAGATGTTTCTGTTTATAATTTAACAAGCCCATACAACATGTGTGAGCAACTTTATATGAAGTCCTAGCTTTTGTATATTAAATTAAATATATAAAAATTTGATTAGGCGTTTATACATAAGATGTACACAATCTTGTCGAGTTATTGATATCTGTCGACAAGACATGACTGTTGAACGGGGTAAGAGATAGAGATGGTTATGTGCTTACGCGTAATGCTATCGAGTTTGCAAATTTTACAGAAGACTAATGAGGATGGAGTCACGGTCGTGAATATAGGGTATGACACGGCTGGAATAATGTGTCAGTTACTTCAGTTGATATATGAGATTGTTTGATCGATATCCTTGTCCATGATTTTTATACAATTGAAAATAAGAAAACTATGTTTTTGGGGTTAATTGAGCTATAAGGTATATGAAGATTGAAATGAACCTTTGGTTAGGCTTTTGACTTTTATTAGTTGGTTGACTAACGCGTTTGACTATAGGAATGGGAGATAAAGATTGAGGAGATATCAAACAATCATAAATTACTCAAAATAAATTAAAGTTCAAAAAACTGGTGCGTTTGGTATGCTGCCATGAATCATAATGTGTATGAGTTTGATAGTAGTGGTGGGTTCCTCACTTATAAAAGATCCATACCTAGCTCTTTTGATGTATATGGAGTAGGGCTGAGCGTCTGTCATAAACCGACCCGAACCGAATCGGACCGAGAAAACCGAGGACCGAGATCCGTGAAAAACGTGAACCTAAACCGAACGGAATGTTGTCGGTTCGGTTCGGTTTTGTCGGTCTATGTGTATTTTGGCATGTTTTTGTCGGTTTTGGGCTGAACCGAACTGACCCGAAACCGAAAGCATGTAAAACCTGAAACCGAAACCGAACCGACGGGCTGTCGGTCCGGTTCGGTTTTTTTCGGTTAGGTCGGTTTCGTCGGTCCGGTTCGTTTTTGAACCTTCGGTGCTCAGCCCTAATATGGAGTATGGAATAAATCTATCATTCATTCTCATAGTGGTGGACCCCTCATCTTAAACAAACATCTTGATTGGAATGAAAATTCATTATGTGATTCCCATTTCGGGATACGAAACGCACCCTAAAGCTTGTTAAAGGATTACTTATCATTATCGATGGATGTTCGTTGGATAAACAATGACGGAATCAATCGTTTTCTACGAACCCTTATTTTTGACTCATTTGAATTCATTTTTTCTTAACAAATGTTTTTGATTGATTTTGAGGTTGAGTCTCTTAAAAGTGTTTTGAATTTTAATGATTTCATTAAGAACATGAATCCAACATGGGTAAGCTCAATCTTTCCATCAACTTTTATATAATTTAAAACCTACCAATCCATAATTTCACCCAATTCAATTTCACCAAATTCACCCAAATTAAAAATCTTGATTTTTAGGTCAAACTTTGAAAAATTATTAGATTAACCCACCTTTAGTTCATTAAACTTCAATTCTTTCAGAACCCACTTTCTGAATCATCAATCCGTTAGTTGCCCTAATTCAATTTCTCTAAATCATCCGTGGATTGGATTGTTAAATTAAGTTAGGGCTTTTTGTTCTTCTTGTCTCTTGATGTGCTGATGGATAAGGGTTCGGCTGAGGAAGATTTAAACTCAACTTTGGATAATTTGGTTGCTAAGATTAAGAACATTGAAGGTAATATGAGTGGGAAGAATGATGATTTTCATGAATCGTCTAGGAAAGTTAATACTCCCTCATTTGCCAACATTGTTACTTCTGAAGGGTCGACATTCCCTATATCTGTGTCGACGAGTGATGTGGAAACGTTCTGGGATCCTAAACAGACTCCAAAAGTTTTAAATACTTCTGATGGGTCGACATTCCATGCGTCGACTTCTTTTGCTGCTGTTACACAAAAGATATCGTCTAATAAGGTGGTAAAAGTTAAGGAACTCCGAAGTAATGAATGTGTTGAGGGTGCGGCTGTTGCTATCCCTTTTGAGGAAGTGGAGGCTGTGTGCTGTCGATTTGCTAATACCCTCTATGGGTATTTCATTGGAAAACGACTAGCTTTTCCGCTTGTTGAAAACTATGTGAAGAACACATGGGCAAAATATGGGCTCAAAAGAATTCAACTTCATGAAGATTTCTTTCTTTTTCAATTTGATACAAAAGAAGGAATGGACCGTGTCTTGGAAGATGGTCCGTGGATGATTCGACGGGAACCTCTTATGTTAAATGTTTGGTCGCAAAACACGGACTTGAAGAAGGCTGAAATTAAGAATGCGCCGGTGTGGGTTAAGTTCCAAAGATGTACCAATTGTTGCATACTCGGAGGTTGGTCTTAGCCTGATTTCTACTCAAGTTAGGAAACCAATCACTCTTGATTCGTATACTAGCAACATGTGCGTTAGCTCTTGGGGTCGTAGTACATATGCTAGAGCAAGGCTGTCAAGATCGCGTGTAAACTCGTAGGATCGTACGAGTTTACGTGTTTACTAGCTAAAACCGTGTAGGATCGTGGTAGGATCGCATATGTAGTAGGATCGTAAGTAAGATCGTAGGATCGCACGTAAGATCGTAAGATCGTCACGCGATTCGAGTTCACTACTTTTTTTTTTTATTATTTTTTTTAATCTTTTAAGTCTATCTCACTTGCTTAGGCCAAAAAACAAACACGTGTTTTACTAATGTCTAATAAGTAAACAACCTGTTATTTCATTTTCTAAATAGATTATATTTTATACTTAGTTTTCTACTTTTCTAAATAGATTATAGTATAAAAGTGTTCAATAATTCGATTTACTTTACTTCATTGTGATTAAACTAATCAAAGGGTATGTTTTGAAATGCCACTAATGAAACGTTTGTTTCCTTGAAACTTGATTTTCTTGTGTTACTATTATTTTAGTGTTTGAAATTTGAACTTTGTCATTTTCAAGAGGATGTTATATGAATTTTTCTTTGACGTTGAGTAGAAATATAAAATAGTTTGACTCATTTATCATTTGTTTACAAACTATGACAAATTGGTAGGATCGCAGGATCGCGATCCGATCCTACGATCTCGATCTTGCAAAGACAAAAACGATCCCAGGCGGGATCGCGATCTTGACAGCCTTGTGCTAGAGTGCTAATTGAAGTATCGGCTGAAAATGAGCTAAAGGATGAATTGGTGGTAGCGATCCCTAAAGGGAAGGATATGGGTCATTCGTTGGCTACTGTGTCTATTGAGTACGAGTGGACGCCGATCACTTATCTAAAGATTGCCCAAAGCTTCCTAAAGAATCTCTTGTAGAAACAACTACAAATGATGGCTTTGAAGTCGTTACGAAGAAAAAGAAGAGGAGTAAAAGTAAGAATATGAAACAGGTTGACGGTGTTAGGCTTTCAAAGCCAACGTTAAACTTGCATTATCGCAAGGTTGATAAAACCTCGAAACCCCTGGACTCGTCAACTCAGTCTACTAAGCCGAAGCCTTCTGTTGACAAAAATTCGATTTTGGTATCTAATTCTTTCAATGCTTTGGATAATGATGATGATGATTGTTTTGTCAATAAGGAGAGTGAAAATTTTATTAATGATAGCGATAGTGAAGAAGTTGATGAGGAGCTCGTTATGGATGGTCATAATAACAAACCTAATGAAAATGTTACGGAAGGGGCAAGCACTCCTATTTCAAATGTTGTCAATGTGTAACATTGCTTCTTGGAATATTCGGGGTCTCAACCTCTCTCCGAAACAAAAAGAGGTTAAGCAGGTCATTTTTGAAAATAATCTTGCTGTTTGTGCTATCTTAGAGTCGCATGCTAGTGATTCAAAGTTGGAGAAATTATGTTCTGTTATTTTTAGGAACTGGAGTTGGACGTCTAATGCAAATATGTGTTCAAAGGGTTCGCGAATTATCTTGGGCTGGAATCGAAATGATGTTGATCTCATGGTTTTAAATCTTGAAGATCAAGTCATCCATACGCGTCTTTGGTTAAGAGGTGACAAAAAAGAGCTCTTTTGCTCTTTTGTGTATGCTCACAATCATTATATGCATCGGCGTTCTTTGTGGCGAAGTCTTGGTATGCATAAGGTCTTTATTAGTAATAGGCCTTGGTGCATATTAGGTGATTTTAATGCAGCTTTGATGCTTGATGATAAGGTTATGGGTTCTTCTCGAATTGATATCTCGATGCGGGAATTTAAGGAATGTGTTAATGATATTGACATTATGGATATACAAAGTTCGGGGCTGAAGTACACTTGGAACCAAAAGCCGAAAGGAGTTGATGGAATTCTAAAGAAACTTGATCGTATTATGGCTAACCTTGAGTTTTTTCATGTTTTTCCAGGTGGTCATGCTATATTTCAGCCATATCGCACGTCGGACCACTCTCCAGCCCTTCTATGTATTCCTACATTGGTGAGGTCTAAGCCGAAACCTTTTAAATTTGTTAATGTTCTTACGCAACATAAGAGATTTCATGAAGTAGTTTCGGATGGATGGAGCAGGGAGGTTAGTGGTTTTCATATGTACAAGATTGTCATTAAACTTCGTAATATGAAGAAAGCCTTTCGAAAACTTATGTATGATCATGGGAATTTGCATGAGAATGTTAAGCGGCTTAGAATTGAGCTTGATACTGTTCAACGTGACCTTGATAGAGACCCTTTCAATGCTATTCTTCGTGAAGAGCAGGCCGTGTATGTTCAAGCTTTCAACGAGGCTGTTTTATTGGAAGAACAATTTCTAAGGCAAAAAGCAAAAGTTAATTGGCTTCGTGATGGTGACTTGAATTCGGCTTATTTTCATAAGTCTGTTAAGAGTCATATTAGCAGGAGCCGTATTGATGTTATTGCGGATTCTAATGGGGTTATTTATGAAAATGACCAGGTTCCTAATGTCTTTGTATCGCACTATGAAATGTTTTTAGGTCAAGCTGGTGAGGTTATTCCGGTGTGCTCCAATGACCTTTTTCAAAACCGTTTAAATCAGATTGATGCTAATGATATGATTCGAGACATTAGTGATGGAGAAATTAAAGATGCGTTATTCTCAATGGGTAATGACAAATCCCCGGGTCCTGATGGTTATACCGCGGCATTCTTAAAGGAATCATGGTCCATTATTGCTACTGACTTTATGCGTGCAATTAGAGAATTTTTTGTTAATGGGAATCTTCTTAAGGAATTGAATCATACGATTATTGCTTTAATCCCGAAGGTTGCTTCTCCATCTCAGGTTACTGATTTTAGACCCATTTCGTGTTGTAATGTTCTCTTCAAATGTATTAGCAAAATCATTGCTAATCGCATTAAAGAGAGCTTGAAGGTGTTGGTTAGCCCGAATCAATCTGCGTTTATTCCTGGAAGGAGTATTGCGGATAACATTTTGCTTACTCAAGAGTTAATGCATAATTACCATTTAGATCATGGGACTCCTAGATGTGCGTTTAAAGTTGACATTCAAAAAGCCTATGATACGGTTGATTGGATGTTCCTTAAAGACATTCTCGTTGGGTTTGGTTTTCATGCTCGGTTGATTGGGTGGATCATGGAATGTGTCACTACTACTTCTTTCTCGATTAGTATTAATGGCTCTCTCCATGGCTACTTTAAGGGTAGAAGAGGTCTTCGGCAAGGAGACCCACTTTCTCCTTATCTCTTTACCTTAGTCATGGAGGTTCTTACTCTCATGTTAAGGCGTCGGATTCAAGCTTCGGATTTATTTACTTATCATCGACATTGTTCTAAATTGGAGCTTGTAAATCTTTGTTTTGCTGATGACTTGTTCTTATTCTCTCATGGTGATGTGAATTCTACAAAAGTCATTATGGATTCTTTGGAGGAATTTAAAAATGCTTCCGGTTTGGTTCCTAGCATTCCCAAGAGTACGACATACTTTTGCAATGTTCTTAACCATGTTAAATTATCCATTATGCAAATTCTTCCTTTTGAGGAAGGTAGGCTTCCGGTTAAATACTTGGGGGTGCCGCTTGTGACATCTAGGCTGATTTTTCGTGATTGCAAGGAGTTGCTTGAGAAGGTTCAAAATCGTGTGGATAATTGGAAGAATAAGTCGCTTTCTATAGCGGGTAGACTTCAACTTATTCAATCGGTTATTGGTTCTCTTCATGTTTTTTGGGCTTCGGTTTTTGTTTTGCCTTCTCAAGTTTTACGTGACATAGAGCAGATTATGAGGGGTTTCCTCTCGTCCCATGGTTCGTATAAGCGTGGTCATGCAAAAGTTGCTTGGAATGTGGTTTGTCTCCCTCGAAAGGAAGGTGGCCTTGGAATTCGAAGGTTAGATTTCTTTAATAATGCTTTAATGATTACTTATCTTTGGAAGCTTATTAATAACAAGGAGTCGTTGTGGGTGCAATGGATTCATGCATACAAGCTTCTTGGTCGTAACTTCTGGGACATACCATGTCGAGGTAATATGTCGTGTGGGTGGCGTAAGATTCTTCAATTACGTCCGCTGATTCGTCAATTTGTTCGTTATAATGTTGGTGATGGTAGTTCTATCTCAGTTTGGCATGATCGTTGGTGTGATATTAGTCCCCTTGCTGATTTCATTTCAAACAGAAATATTCATCGTGGAGGATTTCATCATTACACCAAGCTAACTGAGGTTATTGATAATGGGCAATTTATATGGCCGCAGTCTTGGTACTCTTTTTTTCCGAATTTAAATGCTATTCAAGTGCCGCATATTAGAATTGGTGTTTGTGATAAATTGGAATGGGTGAGTTTGGATGGTCATGTGCAACCTTTCTCGGTGCAAGTGGTTTGGCAAACTATTCGTCCCCGTAGTGATAATGTGGGTTGGTTTCGAAGTGTTTGGTTTCCAGGGTGTATACCATGTCATGCTTTTCATATGTGGTTGATTATGAGGCGTCGTTTGAAGACCCAAGATAATCTTAAGCAATGGGACAATGTGGATGCTCGTAACGTTTCATGTTCTTTGTGTGATTTACAACCGGATTCACATGAACACCTTTTCTTTGAATGCCCGTTTTCGAGCCAGGTTTGGAATAAGGTAAAGTCGCTTACTGGTATTTCAAATGCTAATTCATCTATGGATTCTATTATACAAGTGATTCTTCCTTTTGCTGGCCGAAAAAGTTCAAGGAGTGTTATTTCTAAATTGGTGTTGGCGGCTGCTGCTTATTTCTTATGGCAAGAGCGCAACAATCGTTTATTTCGAAAGGTGAAGAGGTCTATCGATCAAGTTGTTGATTGTATTATCAACTCGGTTCGTCTCAAGCTTGTTTCCTGTAGATGGAAGAGTTCAAGAGATGCGTTGGATATTATTAAAGTATGGAAGTTAGATTCTATTTTTCTTCACGGGTAGCTATTAGATGTTACTCTTTGTGTATGGCTAGATGGTTCTTCCCTATTGGGGTTATTGTTAGTGTAATAGGGATTGTTTCCGTGTGGTGTGTCACTCGGATTTAGTAGTTGTTCAAGCTAGGCTTGAGGTTAATGTGGTACTTCAGCCACATTCCATTGTACTTATTTGACTTGGGTGATTAATATTTTTAACCGGGGATTGTTGTCCCTTTTACCACAAAAAAAATAACTGGAATTTGAGATACGGACTTTTTGTTTGGGCTTAGAGTGTGTTTATTAGTGCGTTGAGTTGGGCCTATTGGACTAGCCTTATTGTTATTGAGCTTTTTATAAACTTTGTTAAATGTATGTAACCCAGGTTATTGTAGCTTGCAAGAGTAATAGATAAGGTTTTCTTAATTCATTTTATCAAAGACAAGAAAACAGCAACGAAATGCAGTTAACTAATGAGATGTCTCTAATTTGAACATTTACACATATGACGAATGTTGAAAGATGTGTAACATGTTTCAGAGTGTTAGCTCATAAATGTAAGAACTGTTAAGCAAGATGTATATCTCAAATTTACAAATTATGAAGAGGTAAATCAACACTCTGACGACCTCCCGGTAATAATGTAAGAGGTAAATCGCGTAAAATTATCATTAAAGCAACATGAGTAAAAAATTTAAGTTAATAATCTTTGCTTTACATTGCATGTACCTCACTATTCGTCACAAAACGTTACTAACAATATAAATCACTTCACAGTGAACATGTCTCACCATTTACCGTCACAAAAAAGTTACAAACAAATATGAATGCTTTACCTGATTGTAACTACCTCACTATTTGGCGTCTCACGAAAAGTTAACAAAAATATGAATTAACTAAAACAAAGAGGTATATTAATTTATTTGGTGTCACAAAAGGTTAACGTAAACATGAATTAATCCAAGATAACAAAACGTTACTAACAATATAAATCACTTCACAGTGAACATGTCTCACCATTTGCCGTTACAAACAAATATGAATGCTTTACCTGCTTGTAACTACCTCACTATTTGGCGTCTCACGAAAAGTTAACAAAAATATGAATTAACTAAAACAAAGAGGTATATTAATTTATTTGGTGTCACAAAAGGTTAACGTAAATATGAATTAATCCAAGATAACATAGTTAGACGTATATTAATTTATACGCATAACAATGCTGCTTGTATTACTAACAATATAAATCACTTCACAGTGAACATGTCTCACCATTTGCCGTTACAAACAAATATGAATGCTTTACCTGCTTGTAACTACCTCACTATTTGGCGTCTCACGAAAAGTTAACAAAAATATGAATTAACTAAAACAAAGAGGTATATTAATTTATTTGGTGTCATAAAAGGTTAACGTAAATATGAATTAATCCAAGATAACATAGTTAGACGTATATTAATTTATACGCATAACAATATAAATCACTTCACAGTGAACATGTCTCACCATTTGCCGTTACAAACAAATATGAATGCTTTACCTGCTTGTAACTACCTCACTATTTGGCGTCTCACGAAAAGTTAACAAAAATATGAATTAACTAAAACAAAGAGGTATATTAATTTATTTGGTGTCATAAAAGGTTAACGTAAATATGAATTAATCCAAGATAACATAGTTAGACGTATATTAATTTATACGCATATTAATCCAAGATAACATAGTTAGAGGTATATTAATTTATACGCATAACAATATAAATCACTTCACAGTGAACATGTCTCACCATTTGCCGTTACAAACAAATATGAATGCTTTACCTGCTTGTAACTACCTCACTATTTGGCGTCTCACGAAAAGTTAACAAAAATATGAATTAACTAAAACAAAGAGGTATATTAATTTATTTGGTGTCACAAAAGGTTAACGTAAATATGAATTAATCCAAGATAACATAGTTAGACGTATATTAATTTATACGCATAACAATGCCACTTGTATTACAAGTGGCGTCTCACGAAAAGTTAACAAAAATATGAATTAACTAAAACAAAGAGGTATATTAATTTATTTGGTGTCACAAAAGGTTAACGTAAATATGAATTAATCCAAGATAACATAGTTAGACGTATATTAATTTATACGCATAACAATGCCACTTGTATTACAAAATATTTATACCAACTTATATGTCTCACCATGTCTCACCATTTGCCGTTACAAACAAATATGAATGCTTTACCTGCTTGTAACTACCTCACTATTTGGCGTCTCACGAAAAGTTAACAAAAATATGAATTAACTAAAACAAAGAGGTATATTAATTTATTTGGTGTCACAAAAGGTTAACGTAAATATGAATTAATCCAAGATAACATAGTTAGACGTATATTAATTTATACGCATAACAATGCCACTTGTATTACAAGTGGCGTCTCACGAAAAGTTAACAAAAATATGAATTAACTAAAACAAAGAGGTATATTAATTTATTTGGTAAATATGAATTAATCCAAGATAACATAGTTAGACGTATATTAATTTATACGCATAACAATGCCACTTGTATTACAAGTGGCGTCTCACGAAAAGTTAACAAAAATATGAATTAACTAAAACAAAGAGGTATATTAATTTATTTGGTAAATATGAATTAATCCAAGATAACATAGTTAGACGTATATTAATTTATACGCATAACAATGCCACTTGTATTACAAGTGGCGTCTCACGAAAAGTTAACAAAAATATGAATTAACTAAAACAAAGAGGTATATTAATTTATTTGGTGTCACAAAAGGTTAACGTAAATATGAATTAATCCAAGATAACATAGTTAGACGTATATTAATTTATAAGCATAACAATGCCACTTGTATTACAAAATATTTATACCAACTTATATGCACAACTTGCATCACAATATATAAACAAGCAAAATTTCTTGTCCTCAACCTATGTGGGACAATAACTTAAGAAACACAACATGTAATCAAATTTAATGTTCTCTGCATACATTGGTTTTCTTTTTTCAAATGCGGCTGAATGTGACATATACAATTGGATATAGTGCAAACTTTTAAAAATCTATAAGGTCATGCTTTGGTAAGGAACTCATAAAAATACTTTAAAGGCGTTGGCTTTTAGTGTTAAACGCTAATGAGTATGTAATTTAACTTTTAGCATTCAAACTTTGAGATTGTATATTTGTTCTACAATTTATAATTAGTGATACAACTTTTACAAAACTCACTTACAATACAAAATGATACAACTCAGAGGATCCAATCTACCATTTCACCTAAAACGAGACTCGATTTGGGGCAATTAATGATCAATTGGATGATTGGATCAATGCCAATCGAGTCCACCCATTGTGGCAGACCCCACTCCCTCCCACACTTCATTCGAACCAACTGCCTCGTTGTCAATGCCTTCCATATCGCTGTCCCACCATCCACTACCACCGGCATCTGTTCAAGGACACGCAATTTATCCGGTGCTATTACATTTTGTATGAAAATTTCACATACGCGTTTCCAAAAGTGTAAAAATTTGGTACTTACAGTGGTTATAAAGAGGCAGTGGTTCTCTTTTCTGATAAAGGGTCTGTTATAGTTTGTTTGCCTCGGTTTTGGATCATCTCCCAGAACAACCAAACGCTTTGGAGCAGGCGGTTTACCATACAAACCTTGTGATCATTAGAAACAGTTAAATGTAAATCAAGTAAGTATGACTCAGTAGCAAACAAACAATAAAAGAGTAAATCGGCTACAGACCTCCAAATGTGTTTCTTCTTTTGGACGAATCCTGAGTTTGCGATTCTTCTGTCAATTGCGTGAGAATGCTACTTTGAATCTCATCTTCTAGATCTATAAAATTATCTTTTTCGTTCTCTTTACTGGGCTTAAACTGTTCATGAACAACGTCAAGTAAACCATTCAGCTCTGGTCCCTTAGAATTCTGCTTAGCACTCATACTTGTTCCCGGTGATAGAAATGGTTTGTCTTTACCCTGACAATAATTACTAATGAGTTCATGAACACAGCACAGTGAAAGTAAAGGAAAATATAACATCAGTTTTAACTGATCTTATGGGTAGGGCACTTAAATCATATCTCCTACAGAGGCCGACACGTTTTTAACTTAAATTTCCAACAAGTCACTCATGTTTTCCAATGCTAATCTTATCTTACTGAGTTCTTGAATCCATCGCAGGGAGAAAAGGAGGCACAAAACTACAAAAGATGACATATATCTTATGTGTAGCACTAACCGAGCGCCTAAAAGAGCCAGAACATTACTTAACATAATTTTCCAACTAATCACTCATTTCCTTCAGTACCGTGGCATAAACGTTACTTAACTTTATTTTCCAACTAATCACTCATTTCATACATTACCGTGAGGTAATCGTGCAGATATAAGAATGTTGATCTCAACGGGGGACGGCAAGTTAGGGGCACTCAAAGCCTTATTTTTAGTTGCTGCCTTCCTTGATGTTTAGTACAGTATCAAATAACACAGCTTCAAGATAGTATATTAATTTTGGTGATCAAGATATATCCTACAATTCATTTAACTTTTCAGTAGTCTTGACTTTTGAGAACGGCATAAACGTGCCACTAGAATCGTTGATAACTGGGAAGTGAATAGAAACTCATTAATGACAGATAAACTACTGTACACTATTGCTTAGAGATCTCAAAGAGGCAGTGCTTATAAGACTCCGTTTACAGACCTGTTGTACTCAACACATTGAAAGTAACGGGAAAATTTTCAACAGATTTCAACTTGTCTGAAATACTCGGTTCCTGATAAATTGTTTGGAAGTAACAAATCCAAAATGAGATTGCACTAATATAGCTTCAAGAGTGTTTGAGATTGCATATTTTCAGGAGTTACTGGATTATTTCACTTTGCATAGACTACTGCACTTTTATCAGTCCCTAAAGCCTCCAAAAACTCAATCCCAAAAACACCCCCATGGCCCCTTATTGACTCTTTATCAGTAGATTTCGGAACACCCCATCAGAGTATTCACAACGCGTATATATAACAATAACGAGGTTCCTACTCAGTCTCAAATATTTACATTTACACTAACACAACATACCTAAGTACCTAACCATATCATAAGTTTACATATTCAGAAGTGAAAAAAAAAAAAAAAGTATTTTGCGATTTTCTAAAGGCAAGCAACAATCAGGTATTAGGATCCATTCGCGTAACAGAATTTTCTCATATTCCATAACATCATTTCAACATTAAACAATAAATAAATAAATAAATAAATAAACAACCTTAACAAACTTAGATGCATCACAAGTTTTTTGCAGCTTCCGGTCAAGAAAGTCGGACAACGATAACTTCGACCGCTTCTTATTCGCATTTCCACTCTCCACTTTCTCTCTACAATCAGTAAAATTAAATCACACAACATCAAAAATATAATCTGAAAAAACTAGTGTAAGATTTAGGCTTACTGATCTTCGTTCCGTTGGATAAACGTTGTCGGAATCAATCGTTGTTCACGAACCCTTATTCTTGACTCATTTGAATTCATTTTTTTAACAAATCTTTTTTGATTGATTTTGGGGTTGAATTTGTTAAGAGTCTTTTGGCGGTAAAGTTTTGACTTTTGAATGATTTCACTGATTTCCCCAATTCGGATTATTTTGTTTGGGCTTATTAGACTCTTATTTGTTGGCTTAAATTGGGTATGTTGGACTAGCCTTATTGTTTATTGGATTTTTATAAACTTTGTTAACTTTGTGTAAAATAGAAGGTTGACTCATTGACTAAGATGTACGTGGCTTAATCAAGGTATACTCGTGACCGTTTTCTACCTTTTCTTGTAAATGTGTATTTGGTGAGGTTTATACTTGTTGTAAAGTTTGTAAAAGGTTTTAAGAAAACTATCCAATTTTAGTCGAATCACATAGAGTTTCGAAGAAGAGATTCTTTGTCGACTTGTTTGACTATAATCATCATTTCACAAATAGTTTCAAGTAATGTTCATGCGCCGGTAGTTTAGTGGTTGGAGACATGTAGCTAAGGAGGAGGCAACTCGTTAAAACCCCATCTTTATGTCGCTTTTAAAATGAATATGATATAACATTACGCAATTTACCTTTTAGTTGCTTGCAATGTACTAAGACAACATCATCATGTTTCTGTTTGTATGCAAAGATAGATTCAGAATAGAAGAGAATGTGGGGTGCGTGCCAAACTGCCAATAATGACTTGCACTAGCTGTGACAAAAATGTGAGTAGTGATCGTGTATGCACAAACATTTTAAATAACAAACACTAATGACTAGAACTAACAAATGTTATAAACAACGTCATTGAACATATGACGGTAACGATAAAATGAATAAGAGAAGTAAAATCGCACTCAACAAACAATTAAATTACAAAAAACCAGCCATATATTTTATTGCTCATATAAACTGAATCACAAGAAGACGAGTACGAAATTTTGTTTAACTAATGAGATGTAGTAAGACTCTAATTTGAATATTTACACATATGACATGTTTCAGAGTGTTAGTTCATAGTTTTAAGAATGGTTAATGGAACTCTATACTTCAAATCTATGAATTATGAAGAGCTAAATCGACACTCTGGCGACCTCCTCGATAAATATGTAAGAGATAATCGCGTAAACTAGCATTAAAGTGACACGGGTATAAAATTTTAGTTCATTATCTTCGCTTTACATTGTATGTACGTCACCGTTCGTCACACTTTTAGCTGCTTATACCCACTATTTACTGTCATGAAAAGTTATATTTTACGTCATAACAAGTTACTAACAAATGAATCGCTTTACACTACATGTAACTCACCATTTTCCGTTACAAAAAAGATGTATCTTACGATTTGCCGTCACAAAAAGTTAACATATGAATTAATCAAAGACATACATATTATGAGGCATAACTAATTAATACCTCCCAAGATACTTGGGTATGTTTGGCGCAATGGGCTGGGGCTGGGGTTAGGGCTTTTATTATAAGCCGAAGTTGAAATTTGTATTTTTGTAGACTTGTTTGGCAAATGGGCAGGGGCTGGGGCTTATTATTGCAAAATTACTAAAAAGGATATAATTAAATGAGTTTTATGGTATATGTTAGATATTTTAGTGGGTAAATATGTAATTTATGGTTCATAAGCCCCGTGCTAAAGTTTTTAGCCCTTTTTATGGGGCTAAAGTTGTAAGCCTCTTTTAAGGGCTTATAATTTCATAAGCCCGCATGACAAACGAGACTTATTTTAAAAGCCTAAGCCCCATAAGCCCTCCCCAAACACACCCGACTATCCCACACATTAGCTTATATGCACTATTTGCATCACAATATATAAACAAGCAAAGTTGTATGTTTTCGATCCATGTGGGACAAAAACTTCATACAAGATTTAAACAAGTTGGACACAACATGTAATCAAATAACTCTGGGGCATTTACATACACACCACTATTTACATATTTCCTCAAACATTGCTTTAATAGGCTTGTACATCGTGCATTAAAAACTTGTATTTGAGAAAATATGTAAATATTTGTGTGTATGTGGGGATGTATGTAAATCCCCCAATAACTTTTATGTTCTCTTTATACATTGTTTTCTTTTTGTAGCTATGAGCTACATACCAAAACCCAAATGCGTCTGTATGTGACTTGTACAATTGAATGTAGTGCAACCTTTATAAAACGCTAGATTTGACAAAAATGTGAGTAGTGATAGTTTATGCACAAACGTTCCAAAAATGACACCATCAAACATATCAGAGTAAAGATCAAATGAATAAAAGTATCAAAATCACACTTTACGATCATTTAAAATACAAAAAGCAATCATATATTTTTAGTTGTTCATATAAATAGAATGAAATAAAAACAACTATGAAATGCTCTAAGAAGTGTAAAATGTTTCACAGTGTTAGCTCATAGTCGTAAAAGCTGTTAAGCAAAATGTATACCTCAAATTTACGAAATATAAAGAGGTAAATCGACACTACCTCCCGGTAATAATGTAAAACATAAATCGCATAATAACTACTATCATAAAAGTGACGTGGGTCTAAATTTTAAGTTAATATCTTCGCTTTACATTGCGTGTATCTCATCATTTGCCGTTACAAAAAGTTAACAAATATGATTTAATTGCAAACATCGTACTATTAATATGTAAAATGAGATGTGTCAATTATATTATATGGCAAATGTTTATAAAAATGTCACATAATACCTTAAAATGATGAATTTAAAAGAAAAGTACTCACAAAAACAAAAAATATTGTTCGCTACACACAAAAGCAAATTGTGGCGCCAAATTTAAGGTCACGGAGTATAATTTTTTTATAAAATATGTATTTTATAGGTTTGTGCAACACCCAGTTTTACCTAATAAATTCTTTATCAGGCCACTTTAGTTCTCACGATCATAAAAAAGAATTATGCAACACCCTCTCACAAATTCTGGGTCCATCTCTGATGACAAGTATGATATCTTTAACATCAACTTGTATTAATCATTTGCATCACAATATATAAAGGGCTGGCCTACGCAAGCACCCCATGAAATCCTTGGCAGTCACCTCAAAGTAGCGTGGACCCCATTCTGACCGTACGGCGCCCCTTTTCTCTTTTGTTTTTTTTTTTTTTTTGTTTTTTTTTTTAAATAATTGTGTGTAGTGTTTTTTATATTGTATTTAATTTGTGTAGTTTATAGTGTGTATAGTGTATTTAATTTGTGTGGTGTTTTTTTTTAGTATAGTGTATTTAATTGTGTAGTGTTTTTATATGGTATTTATTTTACGTTATGTTTTTTAATTGTGTATAACAACAAATGTTAAACATTAAAACATTAAACAAGTATAACAACAAATGTTACTAATATTACAATAAAACATTAGACATTAAAACATTAAACAAGTAAAACAACAAATGTTTTCAATATTACAACGAAATCTACTCCACATGAAGATTATTAATGTCATTTATAAGCTCGTAGAGTATTCCACTCGGCTGACATGCGTGATCAACTGGATTTCTTGTCAATTCCAGTGATGCCTCCAACGCCTTTATTTTTGCCTGCAACAAATTGTTTTCAGCCAATAGCATGTTGATCGTTGTATCTTTAGTTTCGCAGTTTGAGCACTGCGTTGAAGAAGAGGCTTCACCAAAGTACTTTTGTTGAAATATTTCCTTCCACATGAAGTATCGACACCCATAGTCTTTAGTCCCTGGCTGTTACATGACGAAACAATTATAAGAAATGTATTCTAAACAAACAAGTTATTGATATATTAACGCAAATAAGCAAACGTTTAATTATTTACCTTTGAGAAAGGACATGCATAATACTTCAGACCACAAGTTTTGGGCTTGTGGGATGTTCTTTCAATTATTAATCCACGTTGACAACGACACAAGTAAGGATTTTGTTGTTGCATCTGGCCAAAAGAATTTGTATAATTATTCACAACATAAATTAGTAATATCATGGTTCACAAAATTAGAAGCTTCGAATACATAAATAACCAATATTATTATAGATTAATAGTTGATACATGGTTAACAAAATTACAATATAACTAGAAACTAAGATCAATCACGCCCGAGACGTAGTCGCTCCAATGATGCTACCATCTGTCCCACACGAGACTCTAACTCTGAAATGCGTCTCCTCAATTCGTCAATCTCTCGCTCGTACTCGTCAACGCGAGACGGCTGTAACAAAAGATGAGGAAGAACCGGAGGACGGTGTATAAAATTGTCCTCATCTGCAGCTGGAGAGGGAGGCACATAAGATTGTGAAGAAAGCACATAATCTGGACTCTTAACACAAGCGGGTGTGTGGTTGACACAATGAATGTCCCTCCACTGAATGTCATCCGATTCTAGTAACAAAAGATGAGGAAGAACCGGGCGAGGAGCGAAATCTGTAACAAAAGATGACGAGTCGTTTGCTATAAATCAGTAATCGTCTATACGTGTTTTGTCATTTACAATATAAATAAGTAATCGTCTATACATGTTGTGTCATTTACAATATAAATCTGTAATCGTCTATACATGTTGTGTCATTTACAATATAAATCAATAACTGTTTTCTACGTATATCTAAACATCCTCTGTCGTTGAGCAAACACATGTTCCCATGGCGCGGCCTCGGCATTTCTAAAATGTCTCCGTTGTGGGTGATTATACGGGAGTGGTGAGTCTTCATCAAGAAACGCAAGAACGAAGTGAGCACATTCGTTGTTCCCCACACGAAGAATCACAATCGGAGACAATATTTCTGCTGAATCGAGAGAACCTCTCAGCGGAAGACACAAAAGAGATTGTGAATTGGTTATACATACAATAGGACGGTTAAGAGATGTAGCAATAACCACTCCCATTTCTGGCATAGTCATCCAATAACGCCGGGGTGCTGCACCCCTAAACCAATTCATCGAGTTATGTATAGATGTAAAAGAATCACCCCACATTTCCCTGTAAACTTCCTCGTTATTGTCTACCTCTTCCCTGGCAAGAGCTCGAATTCTGGGCCACATTTCTTGATGATGGCCAAGACCTACGGCAAGAGCTCGATAGCCACAATTTCCATCACCCTCCACGTTAAAGATCCCTAGGATCCAGCGTCGGAAAATAGCTGGAATTTCAGTCATACAATATTCGCTAAAGTAATCTGGAACGTACAAGTGGTGTCTTAAGTCGCCCTCGCTAGGTCCTTCGTTAGGTCCTTCGTTTAAGACTGGGACGTTAGAAGGCTCTCCCACATAAGAACTGTGTCTCGCAGATTCTTTATTTACTTACTGGACTTTTTAGGTTTTGTGTAGCTTCTGCGGTGCCTTGTGGGGGTTCTTCGTTCAAATCCGGAGATTTGGTTTAGACTTGGATTTGTTGTCCTTTGCTTCGGGACGTCCACGATTACTTTCTTTAACAGCAGGTTGTTGGGTGACCAGATTCAGGGCGTATATACCTCTGAGCATGTTTAACATATTTTATTTGACAAACGACGATGCTCTGGTATAAACACTTTGGAATTTCATGCGTCATCTTGACAAGAAAAATATTCAGGCTCTTCAGGCCCTTGAGGCTCTTCAGGATATTCAGGGTCATCGGGCTCTTGAGTATTTCGGACAACAGGCCAGGGAACGCTTAGTGTTCTCCAAAAATTATCAACAAAATCAAGCGGAATTGGCAATCCTGTATTCGAAAAAAGGAACTAGTTAAAATTATCGGTATTTACGGGAAGAATAACTTGATAGGCATAAATTTTAAAATACATACCGTTTGCTTGAAGCCAGTACAGTTGGTGATAGCATGGTAAACCATACACTAACCGCATCTGATGACCACATGCATGTGGGTCAACATCCCGTTTACTTTCTGCGAGTATGAGCCTTAAAGCATCCATTGAAACATTATACCGCAATTCGTTAAATAGAGTGCTCTTACAAGCATGCAATTTCTTGATTTTGCTTATATTCAAAGAGGCTCGTATCGCAGTTTCTTGCGCAGCTATAATCTTGTCGACCGAACACAACAACGTGTCTAAGCTGGACTGTGTGGAGCCCAAGTATAACTTCAACAGCGCGTGTTGACCCTCAACTCTACATGTTGTTGTTTGGCCAAAGCTGCGATATTGATCGGTAATGTACGACACAAACATGCGATCGTAATCTCGCAGCCGATTCGAAAATCTTGGAAAACATCGAGAAAACAAAGAATTACTAAAGTGAGAAAACAATCCGAGTAGTTATTTATTAAATAATAATAAAAAATGTATTATTAAATAACAATTCGAGTACCATTTTTTTGGACCAATAAACCACGTAGGTCTGATAATAATGCTGAACACTTCTTCGGTCGGAGCTGTAATCATCGAATCCCATGTCAATCTAACGGACTCATACTCCTTTAGCGTATCGAATGTATGCGCAATGCTTTACCACATTTTGATTGATATGCCATCGGCAGAGTAATCTGTTAGCGTTTGGGAATTCTTCTGCGCATGCCCCAAGCAACGCCAAATCTCTGTCGGTGGCGATAACCCGCGGTAGTATTGTTCTTGTATCACCAACTTAACACATTCCAACACCCATTTGAAATTTGGCTATTTTTCCTTGTCCAAAAGCTAAACGCCATTGAGAATGTTGTGTTTGTTGGAGTAACCCCAACAACTGTAAAGAATGGCAGTTTAAACATGTTGGTGTTGTATGTGGAGTCCATCGGCATGATTTCCGGATATGTTGTCCACAGGGCATATGGCGTCGGGTGAACAAAAAATATTTCATCGAGCTCATTTGTGTGGTCATTTATCCTAGGGTAATATGTATAACCTTTACGTCGCAAATGTACTAAAAGCAGTTGTATCGGAGTCAAATCACCACGACTGTCGCGGCATATCTTTTCTTGTGCATTATACACCGTTTTAATGGTAGACACGTTATTAGGATCCATCTCTTTTGTTGAAGAAAGTATAATTCATTGGTGCTACATTTGTTTTGTCATCTGCCTCACAAAAACTAATTCACTTTCTTTTAATCGCATGGCCTGTGAAAAGCCATGCAACGAGTCTGGAAAATTATGATTATGCCCCGGACACTTAACCTTCAATATCCAACCATTAAAACGTTTTATATATTTCGCTAGTAATCTGAATGGGCAATTACATTTGTCGGTACTAGTCTGCCGTTGAAGTTCATCTTCTAAACCTTCACGTGAAGACGTCCCATGTCTAGAACACTTAAATTCGATAGAGTACTTATAGTCCCTATCTGTTTTACTTTTTCCAATAACAATAACAAAACCAATCGATTCAGCAGTAGATCGCACCCAATTAATTAAATCAACTTCAGTACCGAACACCTATACAATATAAAAACACAACAACCTTTATAAAAAACTTCGATAAAAAATACTTGTACAAATTTTTTAAAAAAACTTTTATAAATACAAATTTTTCACAAACTTTTAAAAATAATTTATATTATCTTTTTTTATAAATACATTTTTTTTACAAATAATTATAAATACTTTTGATTAACTTTTGTTTATAAATACATGTTTTTATAAATATTTTTAAAAATTCTTTTATTACTTTTATTACATTTGTATTAATTTTTAACAAACCTTTTTTAATAAACCTTACTTTTTTTTTTAACAAACTTTACTTTTTTTTTAACAAACTTTACTTAAAAAAAAAACAAAAAAAAAAACAAAACCGATTTTGATAAAACGGTGCCCGCCCACCTTTTTTCCACCCTACCCATTAATACGTTTCTCTCTCTCACTCAAACACTTATCTCTCTCTCACTCAAACTATTTTCTCTCTCTCACTCAAATACTCTCTCCTCTCTCACCGGCGACCTAATATCTTTCCGGCCAATATTCTGGCCACGCATCACCGGAAATTTTCACCTCATATACCAAACGATAGATCGGGAAAAGGTGATCATTTTAACATAGGGCACGCGCAGTATTTCTCACCGACGCGCCCTACATCTAAAGTTTTAGATTCGTGATGGTTCGTTTTTTGTTGTATTTTTTGGGGTAGCGCCATATCTCAGCATTTTTTGGGGTCATGATGGTTCCTTACATAATAAAAGGTTGATTAATTTTTTTGTGAATATCCGGTTAAAATTTTGTGTCAAAGTTCTTTATTGAGCTGTTTTGGACACAAAATTTTTGGCTCGTGGGTTTAAAAACTTGATAAAAGGTTGATTATTATTATTATTTTAATCAAATTTATGAACCTGCAAGATTAAAAGTTACGTGTAGATGTAAAAGGTTCATAAATTTTTTTTTTTTAAAAAATGTTGATACCGTGGGTTTATAAATTTGATTAAAGGGTTGATTAATTTTTTTTTAAAAAAAATGTGAGTAGTTATTTATAAACTTGCAGGTTCATAAATTTGATTAAAGGTTGATTAATTTTTTTTTAAAGAAATATGTTGATACCGTGGGTTTATAAATGTTGATACCGTGGGTTTGTAGATGTTGTACTTGATAAAAGTTCGTTTATAATCTTGTTCATAAATTTTTTTTAAAAAAAAAAATGTTGATACCGTGGGTTTATAAATTTGATTAAAGGGTTGATTAATTTTTTTTAAAAAAATTGTGAGTAGTTATTTATGATCTTGCAGGTTCATAAATTTGATTAAAGGTTGATTAATTTTTTTAAAGAAATATGTTGATACCGTGGGTTTATAAATGTTGATACCGTGGGTTTATAGATGCTGTACTTGATAAAAGTTCGTTTATAAACTTGTTCATAATTTTTTTTTTTTAAAAAAATGTTGATACCGTGGGTTTATAAATTTGATTAAAGGGTTGATTATTTTTTTTTAAATGTGAGTAGGGTTGATTAAAGGAAATAAAAGAGTAAAAAAATGTGAGTAGGGTTGAGTAAAGGAAATAAATTTGATTAAAGGGTTTATAAATTTGATTAAAGGGTTGATTAAAGGAAATAAAAGAGTAAAAAAAAACCCT
The DNA here is from genome assembly GCA_910596185.1 of Chrysanthemum makinoi. NCBI lineage: Eukaryota > Viridiplantae > Streptophyta > Magnoliopsida > Asterales > Asteraceae > Chrysanthemum > Chrysanthemum makinoi. The sequence goes on along the minus strand of OU343224.1, from coordinate 359,817,739 downwards.
ACTTTTATAAAAGAAATAAGAGAGTAAAAGTAAAAAAAATACTTTTATTACTTTTATTACATTGTATTAATTTTTCTTTATGTATAATAACTTTAAAAAAAACGTTTTTTTTTGTTATAAATGGTTTGACATGTGTGTGTGTGTGTTGTGGTGCTACGTGTATAAGTAAAAACGCGTTTTTCTTTTAAAAACGTGTGTGTGTATATATCTGGTGCTACGTGTGTGGTTCTCGAATGGTTTACGCGTTTCTTTTGTTGACCGTGTATACCTTGTGTTGAAACCATGTGCGCACATGGTTTTCTCTGTCTTTGCCTGTTGATATTCTCTCTTTCTGGCAAAACTCACTATCTCTCTCTCTCACCTGGTGGTATTATCACTCTCTCTCTCTCTAAAAATTGTAGATCTAAAGATTTTAGATCCACAAACTTTGATCTAATAAGTGTTTACACTTGTTAGATATACGTTTCGTTGTTTAGTTGTGGTGATGTTGTGATGTTGTGATGTTGTTCGTTGTTAATTTTTTTTTATCTAAAACTTTTTTAGATCTAAAACTTTTTTAGATGCTTCTAAGTTATCTGATGTTGAAAATATTATGAGGTTTGTAAAAAAAAGTTTACTTTTTTGATTTTTTAAAAACATTTTAGATCTAAAAACTTTGAATATGGTGATTTTCTTAAAAAAAAATAATGTTTCGTTCTTAAATTTTTTAGATCTAAAACTTTTTTAGATCTAAAACTTTTGTTTCTTTTTTTGCAGGTTTGCATAGGAGGACCCTTTTGTTTTGTTTGTGGGCAAGCCTACGTAGGCACCCCATGAAATCCTTAGCAGGCACCTCAATTAAATCCTAGACATGGTAATGCATATTCATTACTGGATGGTAAAGTGAGTTTAATTCACTTTGCAACTGTAATGTATAAAAAAACTTAGTGTTTTAGTATAAAAAAATTTCATTACTGGATGGTAAAGTGACCATTCAAGGTCATTTTGCAACTTTAATGAAATAAAAAAGGCAATGAAGATTTTTTTTTTAAAAAAAAAACTTAAAAAGAGTTTTGGCGAGGCAAAACTGAATTTGCAGCCAACATGAGCTATAAAGCTAATAATCTGAGCCTTTGATAAGTTGTTTACCTCTTGTGTGTTAAATGGTGAACTAGACATGGTGGATTTGGTATCTTTGTTGCTTGTGCGATTGTTGCTTATTCTTGTTTGTTGTTGTTCTGGACCACTTGTTGCAGTTCTGGACCACTTGTTTGTTGTTGTTCTGGACCACTTGTTGTTGGTTGATTGTTGTTGGTGTTGTTGCTTTCACCAGGGATTATATGGGGTGCCTGCCTAGGATTATATTGTTGTTTGTGTTGTTGGTTGATTGTTGTTTGTGTTGTTGCTTCACCTGGGATTATATTGGGTGCCTGCCTAGGATTTCATGTGAACTTAGTACATTGCCTTTGAGAATCTTGTGAACTTTTGCAGTACCTGTTAACTTGTGAGAATCTTGTTCAAAACGTGTATAACTTGTGAAACATGTGAAGTTCATGTGAACTGGTAACTTGTGAGCAGTTTGAGACTTGTGCAGTTTTGTTAGACTTGTGCAGTTTTGTGAGGCTTGTGCAGTTTTGTGAGACTTGTGAACTGGTGACTTTGTGCAGTTGTGACTAAAACTTTTTCGAGGCGATGATGCTTTTGAGCCTAAAACTTTAAAACTTTCCGAGCGATGATGATAAAAACCGAATGGGCGGTAAAGTGAGATCAAATCTCACTTTGCAACCTTCGGGTTTGAGCCTAAAATTTTCGAGGCGATGGTGAATTTTGAGCCTAAAACTTTCGAGGCGATGATGAAAACCGAATGGACGGCAAAGTGGGATAAAATATCACTTTTGCAACCTTCGAACTGAGCCTCAAAAATTTTCCAACTACGGTTTTTTGAAAAGTTTTAAAACTGAATTTATATCATAAAAAAACTTGTAAAACCAAAAAATAACTTGTAAAATTGTAAAACCAAAAAAAAAAAGGTTATAAAAAGTGGTATAAGTTATAAAAAAAACTTGTAAAAAAAAAACAAGTATAAAAAACTGTAAAAAAAACTTGTAAAAATAAGTGGTGTAAGTGGTAAAAAATAAGTTGTAAAAAAACTTGGCACGGAAATCGAGAAACCAATCATTGAATACCCATGATTGGCACGGAAATCGAGGCATCCCTTTGCAAAAGATGCAACCACCCCCTACCATGGGGTGCCTGCATAGGAGGACCCTATATACACAAGCAGAGTTTCTTGTCTTCAATCAATGTGGGACAAAAACTTTATACAAGATTGAAACAAGTTGCACAAAAGACACATGTAATCAAAAACCTTTTATGTTGCCTTCCTACATTGTTTTTCTTTTTGCAGCTATGAGCTCCGTACCAAACTCACATGCCGCTTTATGTGACATATAATTGAATGTGGCGCAACCTTTATAAAATTGCAAAGAAAATTCTTAGCTATATTTTTTATTTGATAAACCAAACACACTACTTATAGTCATAGTTTTAAAAGGCGTGCAAAGGCAACGCAAAAGCGTGAGGCTTGGTTATACCGCCACGTCACGCGTTATGTCGCCTTGTGCCACGTCCTTTTGTAAACTCGATATATATGAAATGTAACATAAGTATATAAATATTTTCATATTTTGTATCGCCTTATGCCACGCTTTATAAACGCAAAAGTTTCGCCTTAGCCGCTAATACGTGAAGTTGATTATGCCGTTTCGTCACACCTCACACTATTTATTACCTTGCTTATAGACATATTTTTGAAGTAAAAAAAATCAGTTACTCAAGCTCTGTAAGGTTATGCTTGGTAAGGAACTCATAAAAATACTTTAAAGGCATTGGCTCTTATTGTTAAACGCTAATGAGAATATAATTTAACTTTTAGCGTTTAACTTTTGAGATTTTTTATATTTGTTCTACATTTTATAATTAGTAATACAACATTTACAAAACTCTTTTTACTTACAAAACGGAATGATACAAATTACAGGATTCAACCTACCATTTCACTTAAAGTGAAACTCGATTTAGGGTGAGCCATTTCCATGATATCATGACCATTTTCAAACGCGTGACCCATTGTCGTTATATCGTGACCAATTATTTGCTTAAAATGAGCACATTATATTCCAACTTCTTTAATGAATTAAGTCACTTAGCTATCACCTCAATCCATGGAGTGACATACCCGCCCCAATCCAACTAAGCTACACATGACGGTGGGACGTATATAGTTAGAGTTGTGGAAGGTGATGTGCTTGCGTGTAATGTAATCAAGTTCGTAAGTTTACGGGAGACTAGTGAAATGGAGTAACGGTCATTGTCATGAATGTAGCATATAACACAGCTGAATACCGTGTCAGTTAATTCAGTTTGATGTGTGAGGATATTTAACACACACTAAGTTTTAAGGTTTAGCGAGATATAAATGAGTTAATTAATGGATGTAAAGTATATGAAGATTGAAATAGGTGGACTAATTAGAAAGAATATGACAATTGTTAATCCACATGGGTAAAAGAAGATAATTGATGCTACATAATATAGATGTTGTACGTGGATCATTTGTGTCCGGTTTAGTATAATGTTTCACAGGAGGTGTTTAGATGTTCATAATGAGTTTGTTAATATCTAAACATCTGCTAGGTAACTTTATATGAACGTCTTACTTTTTTATATTATACATTTGTAAATGCGTTTACAAGATGTTTTCAATTATATTTAACGAGCCCATACAATATTTGTGAGCAACTTTATAATGAGTTTGTTAATATCTAAACATCTGCTAGGTAACTTTATATGAACGTCTTACTTTTTTATATTATACATTTGTAAATGTATAATGTTTCACAGGAGGTGTTTAGATGTTCATAATCAATTTGTTAATATCTAAACATCTGCTAGGTAACTTTATATGAACGTCTTGCTTTTTTATATTATACATTTGTAAATGCGTTTACAAGATGTTTTCGATTATATTTAACAAGCCCATACAATATTTGTGAGCAACTTTATAATGAGTTTGTTAATATCTAAACATCTGCTAGGTAACTTTATATGAACGTCTTACTTTTTTATATTATACATTTGTAAATGTATAATGTTTCACAGGAGGTGTTTAGATGTTCATAATCAATTTGTTAATATCTAAACATCTGCTAGGTAACTTTATATGAACGTCTTGCTTTTTTATATTATACATTTGTAAATGCGTTTACAAGATGTTTTCGATTATATTTAACGAGCCCATACAATATTTGTGAGCAACTTTATATAAACTCCTAAGTTTTGTATATTTAGATATATAATAATTTAATAAACTGATAAGGCATTTATACCTTAGATATACACAATCTTGTTGAGTTATTAATATCTAATGAAACGTTTAACGAGACATGATGGTAGGACCGAGTAAGAGAGTTATGTGCTTACGTGTGGTACTATCGAGTTCACATAGTTTACGGGATACTAATGAAATGGAGTTAAAGTCATTTTCGTGAATGTAAATTGAATATCGTGTCAATTAATTGAGTTAAAATATATGAGGGTGTTTGATATCGTTGTCCTTAATTTAAATACACTTAAAATACTAGGTTGTTATGAATGAAATGTTTGAAAACTTCAAATGAACAGTTTGGGAATAAGGGGTAATTTGAGAGGATGACCTCTATTAGGAGTTTGACCAAATTTGTCATTGCTTATTTTTTTGTGTTTGCCTCGATTAAAATTATTTGGGTCAGATTACACAGGTTAGTAATCTTAACGAGAGTTGTTTGGGTTGACCCAATTAACGACAAAACTAAGGTCAATGTCAGGTTAAATACGCTTTGATACCCCCTTAGTGTACGTAAACGAGAAGGTCGAGTCATTGACTAGAGATTTTTACTAAATTAAGTGATTATTATAAAGCTCTTAATGAGCCTTTTATAGGAGATGGTGGAATTTTAATGAGTTCACCAATTAAGTGACATTAAAGATTTTGGGCCCAGAATTCTCTCCACTAAGAAAAAAGTAAACACCCTCAATGTACATGACTGAATCAAGGTATCCTAGTGATCGTTTTTTACCTTTTTGTTGGATGCCCAAAATGTATAACTAGTAAGATATAAATTGTCATACTTCTTGTAAAGTTTGAAAGAGGTTTTAAGGAAATTATCCAATGTTAGTTGAGTCGCACGTATTTAAAAGATGAGATTCATTGTTGACTTGTTGACTATGATCGTTATTTCACAAATAGTTGCAAGCAATGTTCATCCAATGGTAGTTTAGTGGTGGGAGACATGTAACTAATGCGGAGGAAACTCATTCAGTCTTCGTTTTCATGTCCCATTAATCATGAATATGATACGACATTACAAATTTACCCGGACCGAGCGGTGAGAGGTTGTCACTTGGCCGGTTTTCCATTACTTGCTAACGATGTGCTAAGACAACATCATCATTTTTCTTGTTTGTATATAAAAATAGATTCATAATAGAATGGAATGTGGGTGCCAATAATGAATTGCGCTAGATGTGACAAAAATCTGAGTAGTGATTGTGTATGCACAAATGTTTTAAATAACTAAAACTAGTGACTAGAACAAAAATATAAGATTAAAGATAAACGACTATATATTTTTAATCGTTCATATAAACAGAATGGTTAAAAAACGACTACGAAATACTGTTAACTAGTAAGATGTAGTAAGACCCTCTAATTTGAACATTTACACACACATGACGAATGCTGAAAGAAGTGTAACACGTTTCTGTTAGTTCATAGTTGTAAAAACTGTTAAGCGAAATGTATACCTCAAATTTACAAATTATGAAGAGGTAAATCGAGACTCTTGCGACCTCTCAGTAATAATGTAAGAGGTAAATTGCGTAAAACTGTCATTAAAGTGACGTGGGTATAAATTTAAGTTAATAATCTTCGCTTTACATTGCATGTACCTCACCGTTCGTCACAAAATGTTACTAACTATATAAATCGCTTCACAGTGAACATGCCCACCATTTGCCGTCACAAAAAAGTTACTAAAAAATATGAATCGCTTTACCTTTATGTACTTACCTCACCATTTGGCGTCAAAAAAATGTTACTAACAAATATGAATCGCTTTATCTGCATGTACTTACCTCACCATTTGGTAAAGAGAGGTGTCAGCTTAATCCATTGCCGGAAATCCTTCCTGCTGCCTGCGCTTTCCACGAATGTATCGTCCCAGAAGACCATCACTCTGGTTTCACTGATCGAGCAAACACCGTTCGTCACAAAATGTTACTAAGTATATAAATCGCTTCACAGTGAACATGCCTCACCATTTGCCGTCACAAAAAAGTTACTAAAAAATATGAATCGATTTACCTTTATGTACTTACCTCACCATTTGGCGTCACAAAAATGTTACTAACAAATATGGATCGCTTTATCTGCATGTACTTACCTCACCATTTGGTGTCACCAAAAGTTAACGGAAATATGAATTAATCAAAGACAAAGACAACACATCCAACCATTCGGTGCCACAAAAAGTTAACGAAAATATGAATTAATCAAATACATCACACTAAGAGGTATATTAACTTATAATAAATAGTGTAATGCAGTTTGTATTACCTCACCATTTGGAGTCACAAAAATGTTACTAACGAATATGGATCGCTTTATCTGCATGTACTTACCTCACCATTTGGTGTCACCAAAAGTTAACGGAAATATGAATTAATCAAAAACAAAGACAACACATCCAACCATTTGGTGCCACAAAAAGTTAACGAAAATATGGATCGCTTTATCTGCATGAACTTACCTCACCATTTGGTGTCACCAAAAGTTAACGGAAATATGAATTAATCAAAGACAAAGACAAAGACAACACATCCAACCATTCAGTGCCACAAAAAGTTAACGGAAATATGAATTAATCAAATACATCACACTAAGAGGTATATTAACTTATACTAATTAGTATAATGCACTTTGTATTACATCCAACCATTTGGTGCCACAAAAAAGTTAACGGAAAAATGGATCGCTTTATCTGCATGAACTTACCTCACCATTTGGTGTCACCAAAAGTTAACGGAAATATGAATTAATCAAAGACAAAGACAACACATCCAACCATTCAGTGCCACCAAAAGTTAACGGAAATATGAATTAATCAAATACATCACACTAAGAGCAACCATCCAACCATTTGGTGCCACAAAAAGTTAACGTAAAAATGGATCGCTTTATCTGCATGAACTTACCTCACCATTTGGTGTCACCAAAAGTTAACGGAAATATGAATTAATCAAAGACAAAGACAGCAAATCCAACCATTCAGTGCCACAAAAAGTTAACGGAAATATGAATTAGTCAAATACATCACACTAAGAGCAACCATCCAACCATTTGGTGCCGCAAAAAGTTAACGGAAAAATGGATCGCTTTATCTGCATGAACTTACCTCACCATTTGGTGTCACCAAAAGTTAACGGAAATATGAATTAATCAAAGACAAAGACAACACATCCAACCATTCAGTGCCACAAAAAGTTAACGGAAATATGAATTAATCAAATACATCACACTAAGAGGTATATTAACTTATACTAATTAGTATAATGCACTTTGTATTAATCAAAGACAAAGACAACACATCCAACCATTCAGTGCCACAAAAAGTTAACGGAAATATGGATCGCTTTATCTGCATGAACTTACCTCACCATTTGGTGTCACCAAAAGTTAACGGAAATATGAATTAATCAAAGACAAAGACAACACATCCAACCATTCAGTGCAACAAAAAGTTAACGGAAATATGAATTAGTTAAATACATCACACTAAGAGCAACCATCCAACCATTTGGTGCCGAAAAAAGTTAACGGAAAAATGGATCGCTTTATCTCCATGAACTTACCTCACCTTTTGGTGTCACCAAAAGTTAACGGAAATATGAATTAATCAAAGACAAAGACAACACATCCAACCATTCAGTGCCACAAAAAGTTAACGGAAATATGAATTAATCAAATACATCACACTAATTAAGAGGTATATTAACTTATACCAATTAGTATAATGCACTTTGTATTAATCAAAGACAAAGACAACACATCCAACCAGTCAGTGCCACAAAAAGTTAACGGAAATATGAATTAATCAAATACATCACACTAAGAGGTATATTAACTTATACTAATTAGTATAATGCACTTTGTATTATATTAACTTATACCAATTAGTATAATGCACTTTGTATTAATCAAAGACAAAGACAACACATCCAACCATTCAGTGCCACAAAAAGTTAACGGAAATATGAATTAATCAAATACATCACACTAAGGGGTATATTAACTTACACTAATTAGTATAATGCACTTTGTATTACATCCAACCATTCAGTGCCACAAAAAGTTAACGGAAATATGAATTAATCAAATACATCACACTAAGAGGTATATTAACTTATACCAATTAGTATAATGCACTTTGTATTAATCAAAGACAAAGACAACACATCCAAACCAGTCAGTGCCACAAAAAGTTAACGGAAATATGAATTAATCAAATACATCACACTAAGAGGTATATTAACTTATACTAATTAGTATAATGCACTTTGTATTAATCAAAGACAAAGACAACACATCCAACCATTCAGTGCCACAAAAAGTTGAACGGAAATATGAATTAATCAAATACATCACACTAAGAGGTATATTAACTTACACTAATTAGTATAATGCACTTTGTATTATATTAACTTATACCAATTAGTATAATGCACTTTGTATTAATCAAAGACAAAGACAACACATCCAACCATTCAGTGCCACAAAAAGTTAACGGAAATATGAATTAATCAAATACATCACACTAAGAGGTATATTAACTTATACTAATTAGTATAATGCACTTTGTATTACATCCAACCATTCAGTGCCACAAAAAGTTAACGGAAATATGAATTAATCAAATACATCACACTAAGAGGTATATTAACTTATACCAATTAGTATAATGCACTTTGTATTAATCAAAGACAAAGACAACACATCCAAACCAGTCAGTGCCACAAAAAGTTAACGGAAATATGAATTAATCAAATACATCACACTAAGAGGTATATTAACTTATACTAATTAGTATAATGCACTTTGTATTAATCAAAGACAAAGACAACACATCCAACCATTCAGTGCCACAAAAAGTTGAACGGAAATATGAATTAATCAAATACATCACACTAAGAGGTATATTAACTTACACTAATTAGTATAATGCACTTTGTATTATATTAACTTATACCAATTAGTATAATGCACTTTGTATTAATCAAAGACAAAGACAACACATCCAACCATTCAGTGCCACAAAAAGTTAACGGAAATATGAATTAATCAAATACATCACACTAAGAGGTATATTAACTTATACTAATTAGTATAATGCACTTTGTATTACATCATATTGATATCAACTTATATACACCATTTGCATCACAATAAATAAACAAGCAAAGTTTCTTGTCTTCAACGGATGTGGGACAAAAACTTCATACAGGATTGAAAAAAATTGCTCAAGAAATACATGAATCAAATAACTTTTATTTTCTCTTCATACATTGTTTTTCTTTTTGTAGCTCCGTTCCAAACTCACATATACAATTGGATGTAGCACTACCTTTATAATATCTATAAGGCTATGTTACTATCCCACATTGACCAAGTATGAGATTATTTGGTGGCTTATAAAGTCTAGGTGTCCATCATTTGAGCTAGCTTTTTGTAGTGAGTCCTCCACCTAGCTTTGTGCCTTGATACGACCTAGTATGGGATGGGTTCGTATCAGGTTATGCCTGGTAAGGAACTCATAGAAATACTTCAAAGGCATTGACTTTTAATGTTAAACGCTAATGGAATATAATTTAACTTTAAGCGAAACCTTTGAGATTGTATATTTGTTCTACATTTATAATTAGCGATACAACTTGTAGTAAACTCTTTCACTTGCAATACACATGATACAACTTACAGGAGTGAACCTACCATTTCACTTAAAACGAGACTCAATTTGGGGCAGTTAATGATCATTTTTGGATTAATGCCAATCGAGTCCACCCATTGTGGCAGACTCCACTCCCTCCCACACTTCATTGGAACCAACTGCCTCATTGTCAATGCCTTCCATATCGCTGGCCCACCATCCACTGTCACCGGCATCTGTTCAAGGACACGCAATTTATCCGGTGCTATTACATTTTGTATGAAAATTTCACATACTCGTTTTCAAAAAGTAAAAGGATTCGGTACTTACTGTGGTTATAAAGAGGCAGTGGTTTCTCATTTCTGATAAAGGGGTCTGTTATAGTTTGTTTGCCTCGGTTTTGGATCATCTCCCAGAAAAACCAAACGCTTTGGAGCAGGCGGTTTACCATACAAACCTTGTGATCACTAGAAACAGTTAAATGTAAATCAAGTAAGTATGACTCAGTAGCAAACAAACAATAAAAGAGTAAATCGGCTACATACCTCCAAATGTGTTTCTTCTTTTGGACAAAACCTGAGTTTGCGATTCTTCTGTCAATTGCGTGAGAATGCTACTTTGAATCTCATCTTCTAGATCTATAAAATTATCTTTTTCGTTCTCTTTACTGGGCTTAAACTGTTCAAGAACAACATCAAGTAAACCATTCAGCTCTGGTCCCTTAGCATTCTGCTTAGCACTCATACTTGTTCCCTGTGATAGAAATGGTCTGTCTTTACCCTGACAATATAACAGCAGTTTTAACTGATCTTATGGGTAGGGCACTTAAATCATATCTCCTACAGAGGCTGAAACGTTTTTAACTTAAATTTCCACAAGTCACTCATGTTTTTCAATGCTAATCTTATCTAATATAACTACTACTGAGTTCTTGAATCCATCGCCGGTAGAAAAGGAGGCACAAAACTACAAAAGATGATATAGCATATGGGTAGCACTATCCGAGCACATAAAAAGACCAAAACGTTACTTAACATAATTTTCCAGCTAATCACTCATTTCCTTCATTACCGTGGTGTAAATGTTACTTAACTTTTTTTTCCAGCTAATCACCCATTTCCTCCATTACCGTGAAGGTAATCGTTCAAATACAAGAATGTTGATCTCAAGGGGGGACGACGAGTTGGGACACTCAAAGGCTTACTTTGAGTTGCTGCATTCCTTGATCTTTGTTACTGTATTAAATATTAACACAGCTTCAAGGAAGTATATTATCTGGTCTTATGGGTAGCGCAGTTTGATCATATCCAAGCGCCTAAAAAAGCCAAACCGTTAACTTAATCTTCCAACTAATCACTCATTACCGCCATCACCTTAAAGTAATCCTTCCAATATAAGAATGTTAATCTCAAGGGGGTGCCACCTTATGGACACTTCACAAGCTTTTTCTAATTTGCTACATTTCTTGATGTTTATTCTCAAATATAAAAACAGCTTCAACTTCAAGTAACTAAGTAATAGTATACTTTTGTTCCTGACAAGATTGTCTACCTACAATCCATTCAGCTATTCTGGTAGTCTTAGGAACAGCATGAACGTATCTCTTGATTCATGGATAACTAGGAATCGAATACGAACTCATTGACGAAAGATAAACTACTGTAATCTAAGGACAAAAATGATACTAGGATACACTATTGCTTAAAACTCTCAAAGAGGCAATGCTTATGGGACTCCGTTTACAAGCTGGTTGTTGCACTTTCAAATGGAAGATAATCAGCAATAACGGTTTGAACGAAACTCAATCAAGTCATAATCTGGCCAACATCGAAATAGTGTATCCAAAATGATAGCCCAAGACAGCTTATATGTGTTTTAGATCACATAGACAAGATATTTTTTAGATGCTTAGATTTCTATTAGCATATATGTTTGTTTGGGTAAAATACGCACTCACTATCTAATAAGCACATTAGTAGGTGGTTATCGTAAAGTGCATCTACTGATATATGCCATAAGCCATTATCTCCCACAGAGTACCTAAAAGACAATTCCAAACACCCCCTTGTGACTCTTTATCAAAAAATCCCAAAGTGCATATATCATGACCATAAAAAATATATAAAAGTGTAAAAAATCAAACGAGCTTCAACAACCTCAGTTCGCATAACAACATTCGCTCATACTCGACTTACACTTCATCATATATCAATGTAAAATTCAAAGACAACAAAAACAATTAAAATAAAAACATTTATACCCCAATAAATATATAAACAAAAAGCAACCTTAACTAATTTGGATGGATCAGTAGAAGTTTTCTGAAGCTTCCTGTCAAGAAAATCGGACAACGATATCTTCGACCGCTTCTTACTTCCATTCTCCAACTTCTCTCTACAATTCAAAACACACAATTTCTCAAATTCAATAAAAGAAAGAAGAAAAAAAAAACACAGTTTATAAAATATGGGATTATTAAAGGCTTACTTATTATTATCAGTGGATGTTCGTTGGATAAACGTTGTCGGAATCAATCGTTGTCCACGTACCCTTATTTTTGACTGGGAAATTGTAAAACACCTCAAACTCGTTATACTCGTTAAACTCTTAACTTTAGATGACTTATGCAAGTTAATAATTAATCTACTTTCATTTCATGTCTATGAATGTAAAAAGAATCACACAATACGATATTACTTGGACCATTTTATGTATATATTGACTAACACATTTAAACTAAAACCTATAAATGACATTTAAGTGAAAAATGGTAACTAAAATATGAATTGATTTGGTCATTTAACTCCTCCCTTGATTTCAGCCGAGTCCCTCTCCATTTTACACGTTCACGTTTCATTTTATCAACTTATATTGCTTTACATTCCAAAAAAATGCATAAACCCTAATCTACAATAAAAATGACGGCAACCATTTTTCCTCCTTCTTTCATTCGATCTAAGGTAAACAAAAGAGATTCGTTTATACTGTTTTGGGGCTGTGGATCGTGGGTTTTTATTCAAGGAATGGCTGGTTTCGAATCCTAGGTCATAGACTGTTTTGTCGTGGGGTTGCTAAGGCAAGAAGAGGTGTTGGTTTCGTCTTCGTTTCGGCCCTTGTCTCTTCCACATGTACACGCTACCAGGGGTATGGTATCATTATACTTTCTAAACTTCTCCTTCATGTTTATTGATCGTGGGGTTGGATCTCCTAATTAAAGGCATGCATGTTTTGCATGATAAAAGTAGCTATATAATGAAACGTTAACAAGACACAAATCAGGAATGAAAACACATAAAATAAAGAATAGAAGCCTATGTAAATCAACCCATATGTAACCTTGTTATCTTGGATATACTCGACCCACATTACCACCACATGATCATGTATCATTTTATTGATATCGAACTAAAACTGTATAAATGCATACAAGTATATCTTGGCTATCTTGTGTCGACAAATTTCAAACGAGTCTCGAATATCTTTTGGTTTGTGTCGTGTGAATGAATTATGATGAGATATGTCTAGTTTTATTACTAAACGCATGATGATATACACCCATACTATTACATTAGATGGAAGGCAAATGTTGGTAATTGGTCTTGTCGGGGGTGAGTTTAAGGCGTCATGGGGTGAGCGGGTGAGTCGGTTACTATTTTTAAAGTGTGTCGGGGTTAGTAGTAATGCGCATTTGCTTGGTCGCAGGTTAGTCGTTTGAGCCATGGCGAGGTTGAAATAGGGTCGAGCATGCATATGAAATAAGTTGTCAAGCGTTATAGTGAATCTGAAATCAATATTAGGAACACAAAAAGATTATATAATTGTAAATATTTGAGTTATTTTCACTTTAAACCCTCAACTTTGGTCATTGTCGCATGCAAACCTTAGATTATTATGGGTTGACATATTTAACCCTAAATTACTATAATGGTTATTTCTAACCTTTAAAGATTATTTAATTTATAATTTATAATTTTAGAAATATTATACTACTAATTCGAGAAACTTACTAAATATGGAAATTTCTTATTTCAAAAAGTTTCTAAAAATTGAAAGAAACCTTAATTATGAAATATGAATATCGATGAACCCTAAAACTATAAAATAGTTTCTAAAATATTAAGCGATAATTATTTCGTGTAGATTCGCTGAAGAAGGAGTAACTTCCGACCCTTGTGTTTTCCGATATGGTTTCATTTGTGATTTGAGGTACATATATTCTAACCTTTCTTATAAGGTTTCTCATGACCTCGTTGTGTCTTGATCTCTTGCCAATTGATTATTGAACCTTTCCTCTGATATTGATCTTGCTATTGACTCCTCTATTATTGAACTGTTATTACTGAACGGTTGTTATTGAACCACTATTACTGAACCGTTGATATTGAACTGTTGCTATGAACCTTGTTGTGACCTACTGATATTGAACCCTTGATTTATTGACCCACTTACTGTATACTGTGGACCTTCTTTGATCTGTCAGTTTGATACCCGAGCCGTTAACTAGTCATGGGGGTTCCATGACAGTGTCATTGATGCACCAATGGCATGACTCCAGTGTGTACGAGTGATGTTACACACCGTCCCTATACTGTACTGATTATGCGCGCTTCACTGTTATTGTTATGGCCACTAATATTTCTGCAGGGGCGTATGGATGCATCATAGATCTGTACTGTACTATTACTGATATATATATTGTTTTGGTGATGTGGTGCGTGTGTGCAATACACCCCCTCACACTCTGGGAGCTAGCTACTCCACTGGTTCTTGAGGTCTCCCCTCCTATTGTGCGGTATTCGAGGTCACCCCTCGAATCGATGGTTACTATTGATTATTGGGCTGCTATTGCCACTACTGATATTACTGTACTGTACTGTTGGCTCGGGATAGATTTTTGACAACCCTTACACTGTTGATATACTTATATTGAAACATCTGTTTACCCCAATGCGCCATATTCTTTATTTACTGCCCGTTACTCTGTACCCTTATGTGACTTATTCTTCTACCATTCCATTCACGTACCGGGTTATCACATGATTATTGAATTTGTTTATGCTTTTACATGTTTATGCGACTACCGGTTACCATGCTACGATATGATTAATATGTTTATATGTGGATCACATGTTGTCATCTGATTATATGTTATCTTACCGTTATGTGACCTCTTTGATCTGTGTGGTGACTATGCTAGTGTATAAATGATTGTTTTGACGGCTTATCATGTAAACTCTATTTTGTTAACCTCGTGGTCTATGAATATCTGTTAGTATCTTTTCCGCTTATTGTTGATCTGTCATGTGTACATTGTTGTTTATGTTACTGTATAATTGGATAAATGGTTCGACTTATGTGGTCTGGCTTGTTAACTTGTCAATTTGCTCTGCTATGTCCTTAAGTCATTCAGTTGTAGTGTTCATGCTGAGTTCATGTTTGATATGTGTGGTTACCATGTCTGGCTACTGATACTAATTCTGTTGTTGTGATACTTGTGATGTTTGTATGATTGCCATGCTCACTTTCTAATTTAATTGCTTCCGCTTGCCTTTAGTTTTCCCTTTGGCTTAATTATATTCTGACTTCCTGATTTAATTGTATGTTATTCTTGTTGTGTGAATACGGCATTTACTATGTTTGATTTTGTTTCAGTACCTGTATGTCAGTCTGCTTATATGTCATTATGTACATGTCATGGATGCCTTGCTTTGCTTCATTCTCCTTGTTATCTGTGCTTTGGATATCTATATAATTGTGTTCTGCAGGATCCTCATTGACTCATTGTCCTCATTTCGCTGCGACTTTGTTATCAGTTTCATTATTCCATTTCGCATTTCTGATTTTATTTTGCTTTCGTTTTGTTATATCGTTCACCTGGGCTTTTTAAGCTCAGCCGCATTTCTTTTCCTGCGGCAGGTTTTAGGATGGAAGATGGGCTTCGATGGGCTGAGAGTTAGAGTATCTGAGTGGACCAACCCTAGCACCTTATTACTTTAGGACTTATTTTGAAGAACTTTTGTTTTGGGATTTTAATTCATTCTGTATATTGTATTTTCTTTTCAGTAAATTGTGTATATGTTTTGATACTTCATTTTTAAAGGTTTCCGTTTGTAAAAATTTCATTTGTATGTTCTGATATGACACCAGAATGTGACACTTCCACCCTTGCCGGGTTGGGGTGTTACAATTATGGTTTCAGAGCAAAGGTTTCGTCTTGTTGACCTTAGGATTGACCTGTGAGGACTGGGTAGACACTAGGCTTCCGTCTGTTCTGATTTTCTCCGATTCGTTTGATTGTCGTCCAGATTCGAAATTGTTATTCGTTTGTCTTCACTGATTTGGCCTTCTTCTTTTCACACTGAACTTTGTTATTTTGTCTTCGTACATCCGTTTGTCGATCGTTAAGTGGAGACTACTCGTAGAGTCGAAGACGATGGTGCCGGCCTGCGTTGCTGCAACAGTCCCTGAGCCGGAGAGGTTCGTGAAGCAGAAGCCACACCCGACTGCCGTGCTGCTGGAGACATCAGGATGTTGTTGGAGGAAGCTGGACGGATTAACCAAAGACGCAAAAGACGGAGACAAGATTCAACCGGTGGCTGAGAAGGTTCATCTACTTCATACGATTTTGGCGCGACTTGTGTTACTCCGATTCGTTTTCATGCGTTTTGAGGCGGTTTGATATTTTGTTAAGTGATTTTGATCGGTATTGCTTTCCTTTGATTTTTTCAGAACTCGGTTTGACTCGTGAAGTTTTATCAATTAGCATTTTGGTGATATCTCAGCTTTATTTCGGATAGTCAGTAATGAGTCATGAGGAGCCATTTTATGCAAGTTGGTGGCATTCTTTCATTGTGATATGGTAAGTTGTTTGATGTAGTTATGCTGTGTATATGAATCTGGTCTGCTTTGGTATGTTACTTAATATCTGTATGTAATATGTTTTGTTGTGATATTTGTTACGTGGTTTGTCATGACCCGGGACAGAATATGATGACAATAAGGACTTGTTATGTGATGCAAGTATTATGACGCCTGATCAACGTGATAATACCGAGATCATATAATTTGAACTTATTGAAATTATACGACATCTTGGGAAATGCTTGGGGTTGGTACGTGAATGGCTTATATCCGTTATTTGACACTCCTCATGTCCGACTGAAATTCTGTACCTCTTCGCGAAATTCCCACCGACATCTGCTATGTGTAAGTTTTGTACGCTTTGGAACTGAAATCGTTATGATCTGTGTGAAACTATGGATTGCTACGTCTGCCTTAAACTCGTACGTTTCTGTGTACCCCGACGACTTCAATTTTTGGGGACGAAAATTTTATTTTTAGAGGGGAAGAGTTGTAAAACCCTAAAATCCGAAAACGTGTATAATGACCATAATGCCCCACATCATTATAATTCGTAAAATAAATCAAGATTGTTATATACGTTAAATATATCAACTTACATGTTCGGTTCGGTTTTGACAAGTTCGGTTCGGTTTCGGTTTTCGGTTTATTCGGATATTACCCAACCCATAAACACCCCTATTAGATATGCCCCACCACTCATCGCACTTTCCGCTGCATGTAACTCACCACTTTCCGTTACAAAAAGATGTGTTGTCGTCACAAAAAGTTAACAACAATAGGAATTAATCAAAGATGATATATTAAGAGGCATAATTAGTTGATACCCCTAAAGATACCATGTTCGACTACATCATATATCAACTTACATGTTCGGTTCGGTTTTGACAAGTTCGGTTCGGTTTATTCGGATATTACCCAACCCATAAACACCCCTATTAGATATGCCCCACCACTCATCACACTTTCCGCTGCATGTAACTCACCACTTTCCGTTACAAAAAGATGTGCTTTCCGCTGCATGTAACTCACCACTTTCCGTTACAAAAAGATGTGCTGTCGTCACAAAAAGTTAACAACAATAGGAATTAATCAAAGATGATATATTAAGAGGCATAATTAGTTGATACCCCTAAAGATACCATGTTCGACTACATCATATATCAACTTACATGTTCGGTTCGGTTTTGACAAGTTCGGTTCGGTTCGGTTTCGGTTTATTCGGATATTACCCAACCCATAAACACCCCTATTAGATATGCCCCAAAAAGTTAACAACAATAGGAATTAATCAAAGATGATATATTAAGAGGCATAATTAGTTGATACCCCTAAAGATACCATGTTCGACTACATCATATATCAACTTACATGTTCGGTTCGGTTTTGACAAGTTCGGTTCGGTTCGGTTTCGGTTTATTCGGATATTACCCAACCCATAAACACCCCTATTAGATATGCCCCACCACTCATCACACTTTCCGCTGCATGTAACTCACCACTTTCCGTTACAAAAAGATGTGCTTTCCGCTGCATGTAACTCACCACTTTCCGTTACAAAAAGATGTGCTGTCGTCACAAAAAGTTAACAACAATAGGAATTAATCAAAGATGATATATTAAGAGGCATAATTAGTTGATACCCCTAAAGATACCATGTTCGACTACATCATATATCAACTTTCCGCTGCATAAACACCCTTATTAGATATGCCCCACCACTCATCACACTTTCCGCTGCATGTAACTCACCACTTTCCGTTACAAAAAGATGTGCTTTCCGCTGCATGTAACTCACCACTTTCCGTTACAAAAAGATGTGCTGTCGTCACAAAAAGTTAACAACAATAGGAATTAATCAAAGATGACATATTAAGAGGCATAATTAGTTGATACCCCTAAAGATACCATGTTCGACTACATCATATATCAACTTTCCGCTGCATGTAACTCACCACTTTCCGTTACAAAAAGATGTGCTGTCGTCACAAAAAGTTAACAACAATAGGAATTAATCAAAGATGATATATTAAGAGGCATAATTAGTTGATACCCCTAAAGATACCATGTTCGACTACATCATATATCAACTTTCCGCTGCATGTAACTCACCACTTTCCGTTACAAAAAGATGTGCTGTCGTCACAAAAAGTTAACAACAATAGGAATTAATCAAAGATGATATATTAAGAGGCATAATTAGTTGATACCCCTAAAGATACCATGTTCGACTACATCATATATCAACTTACATGCAGCATTTAAATCACAACATATAAACAAGCAAAGTTTCTTGTCTTCAACCTATGTGGGACAAAAACTTCATAAAGTTGCTCAAGAAACACAACATGTAATCAAATAACTTGTACCTTCTCTTCATACATTGTTTTTCTTTTTGTAGCTATGAGATCCGTACCAAACTCAAATGCGGTTGTATGCCTGTAGGCAATATATACGATTGGATGTAGCGGAACCTTTATAAAATGCTAAGAACATTCAATTATATTTTTAATTTGATAGACTAAACACTACCTATAGTCTAGCTCTATAAGGTTATGCTTGGTAAGGAACTCATAAAAATACTTTCAAGGCATTGGTAGTGTTAAATCCCAATGAGAACATAACTTAACTTTTAACATTTAACCTTTGAGATACAACTTGAAGTAAACTCTTTCACTTGCAAAACAAAATGATACAACTTACAGGATTCGATTTGGGGCAGTTAATGACAATTGGATGTTTTCATTAATGCCAAATTGCCAACGAGTCCACCTATTATGGCAGAACACACTCCGTGCCACACTTCACTGGAACCAATTGCTTCGTTGTCAATACCTTCCATATCATATCATTGTCCGAATCACGAAAACTCATGCGCTTAAAACGAACACGTTATATTCCTACCTCTTTTGACGACTTAAGTCGCTTAACTATCACCTCAACCAATGGAGTGACATAACCGCCCCAATCCAACTAAGCTGCACATGACGGTGGGACGTATTATAGTAATGTGCTTGCATGCAATACTATCGAGCTCGTAAAGTTTTTTGGAGACTAGTGAAATGGAGTAACGGTCATTGTCATGAAAGTAGAGTATAACAAAGCTGAATACCGTGTTAGTTAATTAAGTTTGATATGTGAGGATGTTTAATATCATTTTCCATGATTTGTATACAATAAAAAGACACAAACTAAGTTTGCTTTTCATCCTCATAACTGGACACACCCTCGTGATCACTTGTGGGAAAAGAGGAGGCGAAGATGATAGGCTCTTCATCTAGTGATAGGTCTTAAAGTTAGAACAATCAACAAAATGTGTGAAACCACTAACCTAGCAATTTAGATAATTACTTGAAGAAGAACAAGGAGCGGCACATTTGAAGCTGTTTTGATCAAGTTATTTTAAGCACTTTGATGTTTTTATAAGCACTTTGATGTTTTTATAATGTCTACACGTGAGGGGGTCAATTTGCTTTATATTGAGCTTGGGTAGTACTAGTAGATATAGCAGAATATTAGTTTTTTTGTTTAATATTAGTATTTAGGTTTGGAAAGTTGGCAAAAATGGTCCCCCAGAATAATAAAACGAGTATAAATGAGTTTTTTGGGTTAAGTGTTAATTAATATTGCCACGTGTCAGTTTTGGTTACAATAAGAGTTATTAAGAAATTTTTTTGTTTTAATAGGAAAATTAAAAGTTTATTGTCACAATGGTAAAAAGTAGAAAGTTTGTATATTTTTTGGACCATTATTATTTGTCGTCGTTAGTGATAACACATTTATATTTTAGCCATTCATCTTTATTTGTCGTCGTCAACATCATTCTCGTCATCATCTCCCCAAGATAACATCTCTTTTCAGTTCAACTGATTCGAAAGTATAGATCAGAATTTTGCTCGGCTTGGTTTGAAGATGATACATGAAAGTTTCATCAAATAGCTTTGCATACATCCACATTTTCTTTTGATGATTCTCATCATTTTGAGCCATTCATTTCAATAAACAAGCAAAACACTTCGTTTGATTGGGCGTCAAATTAAAACTCATAGCAATAATAATGGACCCTGGGGTACACTTGAAAACATCACAAAGCCCTTCAATGATACTCACAATGTGCATACCATAGTGCAAATGAGGAGTATCATATAAAAACTTTTTCAATTCCTTATGACTCTCATCCGAATTACTCATATACAAAAACCGATACAAGGTTACTTTTTCTACTTCACAAGAAAAACGCCTTTTTATATCCTCAAGTGCTAACTCAGCAGGATTAGGTAGTGCCACATTCATTGGTTCATCATAAAATTTGGAAAAGTTTTTCAGAATACTAGACCATGAACTCACATAATTCGACGCTGGTTGGTGAACAAACGCAGCAATGAAGCAGCTATGTATGAGTACACATCAGCCTCTCGTGTCGGATCAGCAGTTGCTTCAAGAGCCACAAGATTACGCATTACAAAATCAAAAATATCTTTAAAACCACTGACCGGTGTACCTTCAGTTACTGGTAAACTTTGATCTGGATTAAAGATACATGAGCCAAAACTGGTACCCGGTGCCTTAAGATGATAAGCTAATACAAAAGTGTTGGAAACTCCTTGTGCGTCAAAACCCAAGGATAACATAGGCATGACTAACCTGCCAATTGAAGCAACGCGTTCATCAGGGTAATGTTCTAACAATACTCCTGGTTTCTGGATCTACTCGTTGTCTATAAAATCATATTTCACAAGAGGGTCTAGAAAAGCTTTTTTGACAGGAGTGTCTGCGTCGGTCAGGTTTAAATTTGACATGGTTTTTGGAAACTCTTGAAGGATCTTTACAACTTCATCTGAGTTCATTTTTGGAAGGTATACACTACAAACCTGATTTCATATAGTATTTATAGTCATGATGGTCTGTTCAAAAGCATCTATTGTTTCAACTTCCAACAGTAATTCATCGATATCTTTGGGAAGGTTTATCAATCTGATTCTGAAAAAGATGAAAGCAAAAAGTTCCGGGTGGAGCTTTCGATGCTTTCAAGTCTCAAACATAAGAATCTAGTGCCACTTATTGGGTTTTTTGAGAGGGACGAGCATGAGCCGAAGGCTATCATATACAAGAGGGAGGCCAACGGAAGTCTCAAAAACTATCTAAGTGACCAGGATGATGTTGGGGAGATGATGATTTGGGGAGATGAATGATTTGGGGAGATGATGACGAGGATGATGTTGACGACGATAAATAAAGATGAAGGGCTAAAATATAAATGTGTTATCAAAGTATAAATGTGTATGGACTCGACGACAAAACAAAAATCAGACATTGACTTTGTCAAGGGACTTCTTTGGCATAAAAAACCCAAGTTTTGGACCTCTGGCGATGATAATGCCCAAGTTTGTCCCAACGCGATGCGTTTGAACAAGTTTAGGACCCAACGATGTATTTTAGTCTTAATTTTAAGTCTTATTGTATAATCTTTTATTATAGCATATTAATATCAACTTATGAATCATTTGTATCACACTATATAGACAAGCACAAGCAAAGTTTCTTGTCTTCAACCTATGTGGGACAAAAACTTCATACAAGATTGAAACAAGTCGCTCAAGCAACACAACATGTAATCAAATAACTTTTATATAAATTATCTTCATACATTGTATTTCTTTTTGTAGGTTATGCTTCTTAAAGAACTCATATAAATACTTTAGGCATCTAGCTTTTACTCTTTTGGTGTTTAGATCTGAAAACTTTTTGAGTACATTTTTTTTAAATGAATTATGGATTTTTTTTCTTGAATGCTTGCAATTAAACGCGAATGAGAAAATTTATAAAAAAAAAGCTTATTTATGATTATCAGTGGATGTACGTTGGATAAACGTACATGGAATCAATCGCTGTCCACAAACCTTATTTTTGACTTACTAGAACTCATTTTATATATTAATTTAATCTAATTCTTTTTTATTTTCGAATTGTTTTTTATTGATTTGGAGTTGAATTTGTTAAGAGTGTTTTTGGCTGTAAAGTTATGATTTTTAAATGATTTCTAAATGATTTCGTTGATTTCACAAATTTGGATATTTTGTTTGGGCTTATTAGACCGTGTTTGTTAGTACATTGAGTTGGGCCTATTGGACTTTTATAAACTTTGTTAAATGTAGGTAAACCAGGTTATTATCTCCGCTTTACATTTGATATGCCCCCCAGCCTCACTGCTCAGGCGCTCATTACACTTTACGCTGCATGTATCCACTATTTTCAGTCATAAAAGTTACTAACAAATATGAATTGCTTTACACTACATGTAACTCACCACTTTCCGTTACAAAAAGATGTGCCTAATGTACCTTAAAATTTGCCGTCACAAAAAGTTAACAACAACATGAATTAATCAAAGATGATATATTAAGAGGCATAATTAATTCATGCTCCCGAATATATCATGTTCGATTACATCATATATCAACTTACCACTTTCCGTTACAAAAAGATGTGCCTAATGTACCTTAAAATTTGCCGTCACAAAAAGTTAACAACAACATGAATTAATCAAAGATGATATATTAAGAGGCATAATTAATTCATGCTCTCGAATATATCATGTTCGATGACATTATATATCAACTTATGAACTCTAATTGCATCACAACATATAAACAAGCAAAGTTTCTTGTTTTCAACCTATGTGGGACAAAACATTCATAAAGTTGCTCAAGAAACACATGTAATCAAATAACTTGTACCTTCTCTTCATACATTGTTTTTCTTTTTGTAGCTATGAGGTCCGTACCAAACTCAAATGCGGTTGTACGCCTGTAGGCAATATATACGATTGGATGTAGCGCAACCTTTATAATATGCTAAGAAAATTTAGCTATATTTTTAATTTGATAAACTAAACACTAGCTCTATAAGGTTATGCTTGGTAAGGAACTCATAAAAATACTTTCAAGGCATTGGTAGTGTTAACCGCTAATGAGAACATAACTTAACTTTTAAGTAACATTTAACCTTTGAGATACAACTTGAAGTAAACTCTTTCACTTGCAAAACAAAATGATACAACTAACAGGATTCCATTTGGGGCAGTTAATGACAATTGGATGTTTGGATTAATGCCAATCGAGTCCACCTATTATGGCAGACCACACTCCGTGCCACACTTCACTGGAACCAACTGCTTTGTTGTCAATACCTTCCATATCATTGTCTGAATCACAAAAACTCATACGTTTAAAAATTAAAATGAACGCGTTATATTCCTACCTATTTTGACAACTTAAGTCACTTAACTATCACCTCAACCCATGGAGTGACATAACCGCCCCAATCCAACTAAGCTGCACATGACGGTGGGACGTATTATAGTAATGTGCTTGCATGTAATACTATCGAGCACGTAAAGTTTTTTGGAGACTAGTGAAATGGAGTAACGGTCATTGTCGTGAATGTAGAGTATAACAAAGCTGAATATCATGTCACTTAATTCAGTTTGGTATGTAAGGATGTTTAATGTCATTATCCATGATTTGTATACAATAAAAAAACACACACTAAGTTTTAAGATTGAGCTAGATATAAATGAGTTAATGAATGGAAGTAAAGTATATGAAAATTGAAATAAATGGATTAATTAGAAAGAACATTACAATTGTTAGAGCCACATAAGTAAAAAGAAGAGAATCGATGCTACCTAATATAGGATGGTATACATGAGTCATTTGTGTTTTGTTTAATATAATGTTTCGCACCAGGTGATTGTATAGTTTAGATTTACATAATCAGAGTTTGTTAATATCTAAAGTCTATAAGCATTACGTGTTTGCAAATATGTTTACAAAATATGCTTTCGGTTATATTTAAAGCATAATGTACATGGAGGCCATTTAAGTTTTTAACTTTTAACATATAGGCCACCTATTTATTGAAATAAACTTATAAGTCATTCATCTATTGGTTTGTTTTCGTTTTCACCAATTCGAGCCAAATGTATGCCCGAAAACTATAAAATATAAGTAAGGAACTAACCTCCAACTTATCCAAGAAATACGAATGAAAAGTCTGATGTAAAATACCGATTATACATTTATACCCTTAATTAAGTGTGAATTTATATTATTTAAAGTACGTTAGAAGGATAAAACTGAAATTTCGCGGCTGGTTTTTTATTCATATTAGTTTAATATGTTAGTGTTAGGTTCATTCTTGTCGTTCAATAAATATTCAAATTAAATTTGACCGGAATTGGTGTAAACAAACATAAATACATAGTTTGATGGCCTATAAGTTAATTTCATTAAATGGGTGACCTATATGAAAAAAACTTAAAAGTTGGGTGATCTCCCGATATATTATCGCTATATTTAACGAGCCCGAGCCCATACAACATGTGTGAACAACGTTAAACTCCTAACTTCTTTATATTAAATACATAATAATTGGTAAGGTGTTTATACCTTAGATATACACAATCTTGTTGAGTTTGTTAATATCGATCTATTGAAACGTTTGATGAGACATGAGGCTTACATACTCATATTGCGCTTGGTCAGGTTTGGAGGTCGATCGGAATTCTAACTTCTGTTTGTTTTTATTTTCATTTTAAGCGTTCTCGGTCCAAGAATAAGTTGGAGTTTGGTCGTGTAGTGTGGCAGGTTCGTGGTTGTAAGCTTATGATTAGTTGTTGTGAGCTTTGGATTAGTTGGTAGTTTGGTCGTGTAGTGTGGTAGGGTCGTGGTAGTAAGCTTATGATTAGTTGTAAGCTCATCGATGTTTATATCTAAATATCTCATATGGAATCTTCAAAAGTTCATATCCTCCATTGTCTTACAGATTCTTTAGGAGTCTTTGCAACAATCAAACGTGCATGCAAATTAGACCTCAAGCTCATATGCCAATGCATCATAAACCATACGATTCGCTTCATAATTAGGTTTTGCCCATCAAATTTTCGTGAAATAACTTTCACATTAAATATGTGTTTCATTCGCATTATCCACAACATCATGTCGGCCCTGTGTGCTGATAAGGTGCATCTTCCACTTCCTACGTACACTTAGCGGGTCTAGGTTTGATAGAGAGTGTTGTTACATAACAATTACCCAACGGGTCTAGGCAAGTTTAGTGTGTCATCGATATTGATTTTCAGTTTAAGTAACCGTCGTCGAACTATTGATCACATGTAGAAAGTAGAAATATAGGCAATATTGAAGTATGAAATATTGGGAATATACAACTTGTAGCCATGTACATGTAGAACGTACGTACACCATCAGGCCCATTCCGTGCACTTATTTAACCAAGAGAGCAACATCTCCACTGCTATATCAATTTTCTCTCTCGAGACCAACTTCTAACAATTTCGCCAACAACGTTCATAGTTCCATTCACATAGCAACGCGTGCTCCTACGCGACTTATATTCACTTATACAACATCAAAAAAATTAGAAAAACAATGACATATTCGACCGCTTATTACTTCCATTATCCGACTTCTCTCTACAATCCAAAGCAATTTCTCAAATTAAACATATGAAAAAAAATACAGTTTATAAATTCTGGGATTATTAAAGGCTTACTTATTATTATCATATGATTATCAGTTAATGTTTGTTGAATAAATGTAGACCAAATTAATCATTGTCCACGAACCCTTACTCTTGACTGATTTGAATTCATTTTTTTAACAAATGTTTTTTGATTGATTTTGGGGGTTGAATTTGTTAAGATTGTTTTTGGCGGTAAAGTTTTGACTTAGATTATTTCATTGATTTCCTAAATTCGGATATTTTGTTTGGGCTTATTAGATTGTGTTTATTAGCGAATTGATTTGGGCTCATTGGACCAGCCTTATTGTTTATTGAATTTTCATAAACTTTGTTAAGGGTATAACGATAAGGTTGAGTCATTGAGTAAGATGTACATGACTAAATTATGGTATCCTCGTGATTGTGTTTTAACTTTTTCTTGGACACTCAAAATGTGTATTTGATGAGGTTTGAACTGCTAAGGGAAATGTATGCTTTAATTCTACGAATTATGAAGAGGTAAATTGACACTCTAGCGACCGACCCGGTAAATATATATAGGTAAATCGCATAAAACTATCCTTCAAGTAACGTAGGTTAATATGTAAGTTAATAATCTTCGCTTTACATTGCATGTACCTCACCATTTGCCATCATAGAAAAAGTTATTAACAAAGACGAGCCGCTTTACCTACATGTACCTACGTCGCTATTTGGCGTCACAAATAGGTCACCAACAAATATTAATCGCTCTACATGCATGCACCTACCTCACCAGTTGGTGAAACAAAAGTTAACGGAAATATGAATCAACCAAAGACAACAAATATGAATCACTTTACATGCATGTATCTACCTCATCATTTGGTGAAAAAAAGTTAACTGAAATATGAATTAATCTCGGACCAGAGGTTGATTCCTATGTTATAGTTATACGACTCAACATGTGATTCCTGTATTACATCATATTACTATCAACTTGGAAATATGAATCAACGAGTTGGTGAAACAAAAGTTAACGGAAATATGAATCAACCAAAGACAACAAATATGAATCACTTTACCCGCATGTATCTACCTCATCATTTGGTGAAAAAAAGTTAACTGAAATATGAATTAATCTCGGACCAGATGATCATTTGGTGAAAAAAAGTTAACTGAAATATGAATTAATCTCGGACCAGAGGTTGATTCCTATGTTATAGTTATACGACTCAACATGTGATTCCTGTATTACATCATATTACTATCAACTTGGAAATATGAATCAACGAGTTGGTGAAACAAAAGTTAACGGAAATATGAATCAACCAAAGACAACAAATATGAATCACTTTACCCGCATGTATCTACCTCATCATTTGGTGAAAAAAAGTTAACTGAAATATGAATTAATCTCGGACCAGATGTTGATTCGTATGTTATAGTTATACGACTCAACATGTGATTCCTGTATTACATCATATTACTATCAACTTGCATGCACCATTTGCATCACAATATATAAATAAGCAAAGTTTCTTGTCTTCAACCTATGTGGGACAAAAACTTCATACAAGATTGAAACGAGTTGCTCAAGAAACACACGCAATCAGATAGCTTTTATGTTCTGTTCATACATTGTTTTTATTTTTGTACCTACGAGCTCCGTACCAAACTCAAATTCGCCTGTATGCGCCATTATGTAACGCAGCCTTTAAAAATGATAAGAACTTTCCTTAACTACATATTTAATTTGATATAAATCAAACACTACCTATAGTCATATTTTTTAAGTAAATATAATCGGTTACTCTAGCTCTATGAGGTTGTGCTTGGTAAGGAACACATAAAAATTTTCTCTTAAGGCATTAGCTTTTTAGTGTTTCGATTTGGTAAGTATTTGAATCAACTTTTTTAAAATTTCGGATTGTTTATTGAATAATGCTTGCTGGTAACGCTAATGAGAAAATAATTAAACTTTTTAGCGTTTAACTTCCGAGACTGTATATTTAATTTGTTCAACATTTTATAATTAGTAATACAACTTTTACAAAACTCTTTTCACTTACAAAACAAGATGGTACAAATTGCACGGTTAACCTACCATTTCACCTAAAACGAGACTCGATTTAGGGCAGTTAATTGTAGAAACCAAAATGGAATATTGAAATTATATTATCCAATTCAACTATAATATTACAATACAAAGAAATTAAATAGAAAAGACAAACCTAAACCCTAAAAGCTAAACGGGCTTAAACAAGTGGGCCGGGCCAATTGGCCTTTATTATCTAACATTAATGATCTATTGGATGTTTGGATCGATGCCAATTGTTCACACTTATTAAGTAAACGTTAAACTGATATTGTCATGTATGTATCTTAGTGATAGAGCATAAAAGATAATGTAAAGAAATATGTCAACAAAACATAATCCCCGCATGATTGTTGCCATTGATATCAAAGTAAATTTTAAACACACCGAGCCAGTGAAGATTCAAGGATAACAACTGATGACGTATAGTCTACATCCGGGTCACGAACCCGGCTAAAGTCCAACATTCACTTAGCCTGGTACGAGCTGGGCTATACCAATTAGAGGTTTGGGCTCACGAAGGCCCAAGCCCAAAGCTATTCACGGAATAGATATCCGATATCTTCTAAATAAGAAGATTATCATTCCCAACCGACTTAGGCGGGATACGCCGAAGGTTGAGGAACACGGAACCAACAAGGATTCCGTGCATATATAAAGGGAATCATACCCCTCGTTTAAGGTACGATCTCAAACCCTAATTCTCCTTAAGCCCTAAAACCGATTACTTACTCTCATGCCGGAGGATAATCGTGGGAGACAATCCCACGATAAGCCTAACGGTGTCTTTTGTCTCTTAGTGCGCAGGTCTCAAGCAGCAATTCTCAATTGGTATGAGAACCGGAGCTCCAAACCAGGAACGCCCAACTTTTGTATTAACAAGTGGCGCCATCCGTGGGACCCTACACTAAGAACCAACACTAGAATGACAAAGCACGGTAATCAGCGATCGCAGTCAGACCTTATGGGGAAGAAGTCGCAAAGTGGACTAACTCCTAAGCAGACCCCTGGGACAACCAGCGCTGCTAAAAATAAGGGATCAGGCCAAGACTTGATCTTCCCTCTGGTGGAACCGCACTCGGGAACAACCCAAGCCACTACAACCACCACGAGTGGAGTAGACCCACTGCGCACCGTCTTTACTACTCCCTTCCAGTCGGTGCTAGAAACTGACCGACAAAGGTACCGAGGCACCGGACCGGAATAAGGGTATATTGGTAGAAACAAACGCACTCACTCTTGAGGGGGTCGCGCCGGAGTTAGCACCAGAAGTTTTCGTATCCCAAAACTACGAAACATTAACCGCCCTCATGCAAGAGGAAGAGAAGAAGAGATCAGGTCGGAACTTGAAAGCCCGACTCAATTTCGATTCTGAATACGAAACTTCCCACAGCGCTATCGAAAGAGAAGCGCGGAAGGGACAGCCACCGACTCCCAGTATTCAACCGAATCGGGAGGAGAATTGAGGAGGATGAAACATCTCACTCGCACCATCTGAGTGAGAATGATGAAGATGAAAAGCGTACCAATGTCCACACTAGACTTGGTAGCCGCAGAATCCAAGACAGATTGGGACGACACTATTCCCCAAGTGAAAGCCCTCTAAGTACAAACTCAGAGGACAGTCGGCGCAAACGCCGAAAGAGGAAAAATTCGTCCTCTGAAAATTCCTCGGACAACGAGGATAGTGAAACTGGACACTGGAAGTCCAGAAATAGATATGATGACCAGGAGGATGAAGATATATCCCTCCCTTGGCGCCGCCAAAAGGTGGATGTGTTTACTCGGCGCATCGTGACTTCTCGAAGCAAAAAAGGCGCATGCCCGCCAACGTAAAGACCTATGATGGAACAGGTGATCCTGATGATCACCTCAAAATTTTTGAGTCAGCTGCGACAATTGAAAATTGGCCGCAGCCTGTGTGGTGCCACATGTTCAATTCCACACTAGTGGGAAACGCGCGGAATTGGTTTAGCAAACTTCCACGCAGAAGCATCAACGGATTTGAGGAATTGAGAAAGGCGTTTCGCCTAAACTTTACTCAAAGGAAGAAGTGCGCTAAAAATCCTGTTGAACTCGCCAGGGTAAAGCAGCGCCAAGGAGAGTCTACAAGTGCATTCATGGAACGCTTCAAAGACGAATGCATGCAAGTTAAAGCATGCCCGGAAGTATTGAAGATCTCTGGTTTCATGAACGGGATTAACAATCCAGAACTCATCAAGAGGTTGAACGACAAGATTCCTGAAACCTTTGATGAACTCATGAAACGCTCTCGGTCCTTCGTCCAGGGAGAAGCCGCTGCGGCGGATAGCAAAAGGAACTACTCGAACTACCGGTCACAGGAACAACCTGGGAGACAATCCAATGACCGGGGTAGTAACCGCAATAGGAACTATCGCAGCCAGGGGAGCGGGAGGGATAATGAAAAATATACCCCGCTAACCAAGTCCCCGAAGGAAATACTCGCAACAGAAGGTGCGAATTTTCCAAGACCGACACAAATGCGCACTCCAGAGGACCGGCGCACTGGGAATGGATACTGTGATTACCACGCACAGAAGGGCCATACCACCAACGAATGCGTCCAACTACGCCAACTCATCGACAAGATGGTTAAAGAAGGCAGATTGGACCACTTGGTCAAAAACATCAAAGAGGGAAAGGATAGACAAAAAGGTGGAAACAAGAAGGAAACACCAAAAGACAAGGCTGACACAATCTACATGATACAATCATGGAAGCGAATCACTAGGAAGAAGGTCAGCCAAGATTTCTCACGTGGAAAGGAAATCTCATTCCCTACCTTAACTGCGGACAACGCAGAGGTGGAACCACTCACTATAGAGATAAGCGCGGGGGGTCACGATATCCACCGCATGTATGTCGACGGTGGAGCCTCTGCAAACATAATGTATGAGCATTGTTTCAAGCGGCTGCGCCCCGAAATACGCAGTCAGTTAAGCCTGGCCAGCACGGCGTTGACTGGTTTTACAGGTGAAAAAATATGGCCGATGGGACAAATAAGACTGCTAGTCAGCATCGGAAACGAACAACATTCCGCGACGGCCTTGATGGAATTCATGGTGATCAAATCTCCATCACCATATAATGGCATTATCGGGAGACCTGGGATATCAGCCATGCGCGCAGTGCCATAAACAGCGCACGGGATGCTTAAATTCCCAGTGGAAGGAGGCATTGTTACTCTATACAGTGCCACTATTCCACATAGAGAATGTAACACGGTTACAAGCGAAACGACACAGGTCCCAGAACAACGTGCAACCAGAATCCCAAATCTGAAAGTTGCAATTCACCCCGAATACCCAGACCAGGAAATATCCATCGGAGGGTCATTGTCGGACAACGGCAAAGCGGCTGTGTGCGCGCTCTTACAAAAGAACTTGGACATTTTCGCATGGGAACCAAAACACATGACCGGAGTACCACGTTCCATAACAGAGCATAGACTGAGAATCCGACAAGGGTACTCACCAATACGCCAGAAGAAGCGCGGGCAGGCCCCAGAGCGAGCGCAAGCAATCCTGGCGGAGGTACACAAACTTGTGGACGCAGGAATTATGCGGGAAGTCTATTATCATGACTGGCTTTCCAATCCAGTCATGGTAAAGAAGAGCGACAGCAGCTGGCGTATGTGTGTAGACTACACGGACCTTAACAAAGCATGTCCACAAGACGCTATCCATTACCGAGATAGACTGGAAAGTAGAGTCTTTGTGCGGATATCCATTAAAGTGTTTCCTCGACGAATACAAAGGATATCATTAAATACAGATGGCTAAAGAAGACGAGGAAAAAACAGCCTTCCACACAAGCCAAGGCGTTTATTGTTACACAAAAATGCCCTTTGGCTTGAAAAACGCGGGCGCCACCTACCAGCGGTTAGTAGATAATGATTTCGAAAAGCAGGTGGGCCGCAACCTAGAAGTCTATGTTGATGACCTAGTCATAAAGAGCCATATTGAAGGCGAGTTAGTACGCGACATTGAGGAAACGTTCAAAACTCTACGAGAGATCAACATGAGGCTGAACCCGAAAAAGTGTACCTTCGGAGCTACTGAAGGCATGTTTCTTGGATACCTTATCGAACCTGATGGTATAAAACCATGCCCAGAAAAAACAAAGGCGGTCATCGACCTTCCCTCACCGCAAGACGTTGAAGGAGGTCCAATCTCTCAATGGAAAGTTGGCCGGCCTAAACAGGTTCCTATCCAAGTCAGCAGAAAAATCGCTACCCCTTTTCAAGACACTCAAGAAGTGCATAAAGAAGGGTGATTTCAGCTGGACTACGGAGGCAGAAGTAGCATTCACTCAGCTCAAACAGCATCTGGCAACGCTCCCAACACTTGTTGCACCCCGACCGGGGAAGAGCGATCATGTACTTATCTACAACTGATGGAGCAGTCAGCGCAGTGCTACTAACAGATAGGGATTCAGTACAAACCCCCATCTACTTTGTAAGCAAAGCGCTCAAGAAGACGGAGATGAATTATAGTGCAATGGAAAAGTTAGTCCTTGCATTGGTGTTTGCCGCCAAACGACTGCGCAGGTACTTCCAAGCGCACCCGATAGCAGTAATCACGGACCAACCGATCAAACAGATCATCTCCAAACCTGATGCATCAGGCAGACTCCAAAAGTGGAGCGTATTGCTAGGCGAACACAACATCTCTTACAGACCGCATACCGCAATCAAAGGACAAATTCTGGCAGACTTCATCATCGAGAAACCAGATACCGACGAGGTCCCCACACCAGGTAAGAAGGTACTACTAGATCCATGGATCTTGTTTACAGATGGATCCTCGTGCGTGGACGGGTCAAGAGCTGGCCTCATTCTCACAAATCCAGAAGGAATGGAATTCACTTACGCACTGCGCTTTGAATTTACAGCAACAAATAATGAGGCAGAATAAGAAGCTCTAATCGCCGGACTACGCATTGCAGCTCGAATGGGTGTACGTAACCTGGAAGCAAATGTGGATTCCCGGCTAGTGGCCAACCACGTGTTGGGCGAATACGTGGCTAAAGAGGAAAATATGATTCAGTATCTCGACAAGACCAAGACATTGATCAAAGGCTTTGATAGATTCACCATCAAGCAAGTCCCTAGAGGAGAAAACCGCAAGGCAGACGCACTAAGCAAGATCGCCTCGACAAGCTTCGCACATCTGTCAAAGCAAGTGCTGGTGGAAACACTGAAAAGCAAATCCATATCGGAGATGGAGATTTCCACAGTCATAGAGGCGGAAGGTCCTACATGGATGACACCGATTACGGACTTCCTAAACAAAGGAATGTTACCCCAAGAACAGAAGGAAGCTCGCAGGATACGGCGCACGACGCAAAGATTTGAACTTCAAGACAACATACTGTACCGACGCTCTTTCCTTCAACCATGGCTCCGCTGTGTAGGCCCACTACAAGCAAATTACGTGCTGCGAGAAATCCATGAAGGTTCATGCAGCATGCACTCAGGACCACGGTCCGTTGTAGCGCGGGCCATGCGATCAGGGTATTACTGGCCAACCATGCACCGCGATGCGCGGGACTTAATAAGGAAGTGCAGCGACTGCCAAGTACATCGACCTGTCCCGCGCAAACCACAGCACGAGCTAACACCAATCACATCCCCATGGCCATTCTATAAGTGGGGTATTGACATTGCAGGACCTTTTCCAGTCGCTGCGGGAGGAGTAAAATTCCTCATAGTCGCCATAGACTACTTCACTAAGTGGATCGAAGCGAAAGCAGTGGTAACAATCACTGGCAACCAAGTAAAACGCTTCGTCTGGGAAAACATCGTATGTCGCTTCGGTTTACCTGGCGAAATCATCTCAGATAACGGGAAACAGTTCTGCGACAACCCTTTCAAAGATTGGTGCGAGAAGTTGAACATCACACAACACTTCGCATCAGTTAAACACCCACAAACCAATGGCTTAGTCGAGCGCGCAAATCGCAGCCTGGGCGAAGGAATTAAAGCGCTCCTGGACAGACACAAAGGAAGATGGGTGGAAGAGCTCTCGCATGTTTTGTGGGCACACCACACCTCCATAAAAACTAGCACAGGAGACACTCCCTTTTCGCTAGTCTATGGGACAGAAGCCGTCATACCGGCCGAAATTGGAATGCCAACCATTCGCACCGCTGAGGTTAACATGGCAACTAATGACGACGAACGCCGTCTTGATTTGGACCTATTGGAAGAAAGGCGCGAACGCGCATCTATAAGGGAGGAGAAATCAAAATCACGAATGAAGCATTACTATGACGCCAAGGTACGCAGCGTCTCCTTCAGACCAGGTGATTTCGTCTACCGCGCTAATGATGCAAGCCACGCAGAAGACATGGGCAAGCTCGGACCAAAATGGGAAGGACCTTACGAGGTTACTGAAGCATCGGGTACGGGCTCGTACAAGCTACGAGGCTTGGATGGCCGTGAGCTGCCACGCACATGGAACATCTGCAACCTCAAGAGGTGCTACCTGTAGGAATGGCTACGGCCCAGCGCACAGACGCTCTCGCACTTTCAGTGCCCAATAAACATCTGTGTAGTCACTCTTTCTTTTACTTAGTATAATTGTCTTATTTACTTCTCATCAAAACTTGCAAGTATCAATAAAACGCCGCGGTTTCTAGCTAACTCCGCGACATATTCTAATTTGTTATTTCCATATACTGTATGTCTTAACAATCTTTTATTTTTTGCCCACGATGGCGTGCATGCACCGTAATAAACCCACGATGGTAAAAGGATAAGTTAACCTACTAAACAACTTGTTGAGTAAGAGGGTTGCAAACCCATCAACACCGGATCACGCATCCTTGTTAAACACCTTGTTCTCAAGACGTTGGAATAAAGTCCTGTGCGCATCCCACGACGGGTGCGCAACATCGCACATGTGCACGTTTAACAGCTTTGGAACCAAGATACTTGCTTCCTTAATCTTATATTTACAGTACGCTGAAAATTATTAGCATACACGACTATGATAATACTTGAAATCTTTGGGTTCTTCATATACGATTATGGCTTTCCTGCATTATTCACACGTGCATATACATGTACCAATGAATACGTCTTTTACGTAAAGACAAACAAATTTCGTACCACAAGTTGCAACAAATATCCACGTGAACTCCCAAGAGATGATTTTATTCAATAACCACAAGTTATTACAACAAGATTGTTATATTGCAACACATAAACCTACCAGCTATTACAACGCTCAATAGATGAGCCACCCACGCGGTTCGAGGATCCTTTAGCCTCGTCAAGCTTCTTCAACAGATCTGAGTCCCGCTGAGACACAGTGGCAACACTTACCGGCACCCCATCAGACCTCGGTTGGTGCGCTGCGCCAATCCCGCACAAGATTGCCTTCCCCTGGATACCTTTCTTTTGGGCAAGTCTGGTCGCATGCGCTTCTAGTACCTCCTTCAAGGGCACTTCTTTCTCTAAAGCAAATGGATTCAAAATATCCTTTGGACGCATGAAAACAGGTACCTGAAGCTGTGAGTCATGGGGTCTCAAGTTGTAATCTGGCTGGGCCTCTGCACCTTCAGCACGATGACGCGCAAGAGTCAACCCTGCCATGATGACGTCTATAGGATAATCCTGATCACGCTCAAGATCGGCAATCATAGGGATTTCTAACTCTTTCATCCTTTGCATTGCAGCAACCAGGTGCTCATACGCTTTAGCGTCATAATTTGGTACTTCATTAACAGGTACCTTCAGCAGTTCCGATTCATGCAAAGCCTCCACAGCTTCTGCCTTGCCGCGCTCAAGAGCGCACTGAACTACTTCCCCGAAGGCATTACGCACTTCTGGTGACTCCAGGGTATTAAGGGCGGCAAGACGAAGACCATGCCCTACAAGCCACCTGCGCTCAGCTATAGTTGACATCAGCTGAGGATACAACTCCTCGTCGTACTCAATGCTAAGTTTGTGCAGTTTTGCCTCTTGCCCCTCCAGTGCTTCTTTCACAGGGCACGAATCCCTCAAGTTGGGAGGTCATCGCATCTTTGCCCTTCTCAAGATATTTAAGTACCCAGTGGCACGCAGACTTGTACCCGGCAGCATCCGCACGCTCTTGATTTATTTGGCACATTAGCGCCATTTTGTCTTCGGCCTGTTTTTGAGCGTACGCGCTCAGATCCTTTGCCTCCGCTTGGGCGCTATCCAGTTGCGCCCGGGTGTTTGCCAATTGCGCCTCCAACAAAGCTATTGTTTGGTCCTTTTGTGAATCTTGATTCTCCCCACCAGATACTCGGTCTTTCAGCTTCACAATTAGCGAAGCCTGATGTGCGGAGACCTGCACCAATTCTTCAACCAATTGCTCCATGGGCACATCTGCATCAGACAGGTCTTCATTGTTCTGACTCTGTGGCTCAGAATGCGCTGACCGTACAGGACTAGCCTTGGGGGGTGACTCTATAACCTGTTCCACCCTGCGTATGTACACCAGAGAAATGTTAGATTCACAACTGGCACATCAACCAACAAAGGAAATTATACATATACGGCTTTACTTACTGCAGTCCCGCAACATCAGCAGAAGGGTGCGAAGACGCTTCATCAGTGGATGATAATTCCACAGTCGGATCACGGGGCGTTTTTCCTTGATGTGCCTGCACCATCATCCCTTCGGGTCCTTTTGCGACTGAGCCCAGATTCTTCTTCTTCCTCTTCCTCCATAGGGTGAGCCACAGCTACGGGCGGTGGCTGCGCCACAAGAGAAGGTACTTCGGGATTAGGACGGCTTTGCAGGGGTGTTGCCTCCACTGCGACTGAGGAACTGGTCCCTGTATCCCCCGCATTCAGCTCTATGACGCGCCCTGCGGTAACAGCTAGAATCGGCTCCTCATTCTCCTTCAAGGGCCGTGCTCCTGTCCTTACCTCTACGGGCTTTGCTAGCTGTACTACGGTAAAGAGATCCATCTCTGCGCACCACAAAAGAACATATACACACAGGTTATATAATGCGCGAAGTATAAGGAAGAATGCTCTTACATTATTTACACACAGAGGTACGGAGGAATAAGTACCCACCCTGGCCATGTGCGTCTAAGAAGATTGGGATCTCATCTTCGGGACCAAAATAATTACGGCTGATTCCCATGTGCACCAAAAATCCTTCAGGATAGGCACTAATGGGGATGCGGTTAGCATTTATCAGTTCCGCATCCTCGGCGACATAAGACCCAGGCAACGGGCACTCATCCCTCTCTAATGTACCCCGGGTATAAAAATCATAATTCCAGGGAAAGCATGTATCATCTACCCAGAAGAAATACTCCCTCCAATTCCTAAGTGAATCTAATTTATCCGTATAACACTGCAGTCTACCAGCGCGCTTCGTAAAGGACACCCACCCATGCGCCCACGTAGTGTGATAAAAGGCGCGGAATAGGTGGATGGTGGGGTTAATCGCCAACAAACGGCAATTTACCTCAAAATTGGTAATTTTGGCCGCACCAATACAATGCAACTGCGATATGTGTAGATTATAATAGTTTAACACGTCGCACAGAAAGCGAGACAGGGGTACACGTTGATTCGCGAATTCGAATAATCATGTATATACACCCACTTTCCTTCGGGAAATCCGCAATAGTTGCTCGCGCTCCCGGAACAACCGGATGCACATCCAGAGGTATGAAGTACTCCGAAGTGAATTCCCTCAGATCGCTCACGGTGAGGTCGGAGGTAAAGTCAGACAACTGTTTAACCATAGTGTTATTATTTTTCGATAAAGCGCACGCGTGGTTACCTTTGTGATTGGCTAATTTCTGGATTGCAACTATCAAAAATGCTTTCACAATGGTGGATGGAATTTTACTGTGAGGGAGACGGTGAAAATGGAACGATAGGTTATATAGTTTTTCTCATCCACACGATAAGCGACACGTGGACTCCACCAACCTTAATTGTGTGGTTGAGATCGCTTGATGGGACATAGGTGCAGTAACTTTCCCCCGAGTTACGAGGCGCCAATTTTTTAAATTTGCGACTGGATACAATGTATCTAGCGTCTATTTCTTTGGCTTCTTTGTTACGTCTGGTCTATTTTTCATTGACACGGTTATTAGTCTAGCATCCGCAGTTACGCACTGCGCATACTAGACTGGGGGGACATGATGACGTATAGTCTACATCCGGGTCACGAACCCGGCTAAAGTCCAACATTCACTTAGCCTGGTACGAGCTGGGATATACCAATTAGAGGTTTGGGCTCACGAAGGCCCAAGCCCAAAGCTATTCACGGAATAGATATCCGATATCTTCTAAATAAGAAGATTATCATTCCCAACCGACTTAGGCGGGATACGCCGAAGGTTGAGGAACACGGAACCAACAAGGATTCCATGCATATATAAAGGGAATCATACCCCTCGTTTAAGGTACGATCTCAAACCCTAATTCTCCTTAAGCCCTAAAACCGATTACTTACTCTCACGCCGGAGGATAATCGTGGGAGACAATCCCACGATAAGCCTAACGGTGTCTTTTGTCTCTTAGTGCGCAGGTCTCAAGCAGTAATTCTCAATTGGTATGAGAACCGGAGCTCTAAACCAGGAACGCCCAACTTTTGTATCAACAACAACATGAGATAGTAGGCGACTAAAAACCCATGGAAACAAGAGTAAATACGGCCGTAACACCCCGAAGCTAGCCAGAATCATATTCAGAATCTGTATATGATTATATTGGAATATATTTCCTTCTGTCAGCAAGTGAGTAATATGCAAGCAATGAATTGAAGGTGTTCTCTTTTGAGAGAAATGCCCGAATACATCAGGAAAATATTTCTCATGTGTAATTAACTCGATATTCCAAAATGGGTGAGCCATTTCCATGACATCAATTCACATCATGACCACTTTCAAACGCGTGACCCATTGTCGCTATATCATGATCATTTATATGCTTAAAATGAGCACATTATATTCCAACCTCTTTGACGACTCAGGTCACTTAACTGTCACCTCAAGCCATGGAGTGACATAACCACCCCAATCCAACTAAGCTACACATGACGGTGTGACGTATATAGTAAGAGCTGTGGATGGTAATGTGCTTGCGTGTAATGTTATCAAGTTTGTAAAGTTTACGGGTGAAAAATGAAATGGAGTAACTGTACGTCATTGTTGTGAATGTAAGGTATAGCACTTCGAATACTATGTAATTCGATCAGTTTGATATATGAGGATGTTTGATATCTTTCTCCATAATTTGTATACAATAATAAAAACACACACTATGTTTGGGGTTTAGTATATGCAAATTGAAATAGGTGTCAATAATTGTTAATCCCACATCGGTAAAATTAGAGAATTAACGCAACGTAATATCGGATGGTGTATAAGAGTCATTTGTGTTCGGTTAGTATAATGTTGATATATGAGGATGTTTGATATCTTTCTCCATAATTTGTATACAATAATAAAAACACACACTATGTTTGGGGTTTAGTATATGCAAATTGAAATAGGTGTCAATAATTGTTAATCCCACATCGGTAAAATTAGAGAATTAACGCAACGTAATATCGGATGGTGTATAAGAGTCATTTGTGTTCGGTTAGTATAATGTTTGGCACCTGGTTGTGGCAAATGTACACAATCTAAGTAATATCTGAAGTATGTTTGTATGCCATTTGGTGGGTAACATTATGCGAATGTAACCTTTTTATATTATACAATTTGCAAATGTGTTTAAAAGATGTTTTCGTTTATAGTTAAATTTAACTAGCGCATACAACATCAGTGAGCAACTTTATATGAACTCCTAACTTTTTAATATTAAATATATGATAAATTGATAAGGTGTTTATACCTTAAATATACACAATCTTGTTGAGTTTGTTAATATCAATTGAAACGTTTGATGAGACATGATGGTGGGACGGAGTAAGAGATGTGGAGAGTTATGTGCTTACGTGTGGTACTATCGAGTTCGTATAGTTTACGGGTACTAATGAAATGGAGTTACAGTCATTTTCGTAAATATAGAGTTATAGTCCATATAGTTCCATTCGCATAACAAGCCCTTTGGTTATTAGAGCACAAGGTATGATAACCTTGAGTTATACCATAACACCGTGCCACGTCAGCGTCACATCAGCTTTAACATTTTAACTTTAACTTAAAAAAAACACCCTTTATCATAACTTAACCATAACGCCACATTTTGGGCCCATTTTTATCATAACTCAACCAAAAAAAACCTTGAGTTATAACTTAACACAACACACAGTGTGGTAACTCGCCCTTAACGCAGGCCTTAACGCCCACCCTTAACGCATGCACACAGTGTGGTAACTCGCCCTTAACGAATGCCAAGTTAAGCCATAACTCAGCTGCAAGGTTACCATACCCAATGCTCTTAGGATATTCTCATTTTACGATATCACAATAGATAAATAAAAAAACAACCTTAACTAATTTGGATGGATTAGTAATAGTTTTCTGTAGCATCCTGTCAAGGAAATCCGGCAACAATATCTTCGACCGCTTCTTACTAAACATCATTCAATTGATCATAAAAATTAAAAATAAAAAATAAATAAATAAATAAATAAATAAATAAATAAATAAGTAAATAAAAAAGCTAAGCCCTTATTTTTGTCTGATCTGAATCCATTTTTAGTAATTCTCTTTTGTCTAAATTGATATTTTTTTTTAATTAATTTGGGGTTGAATTTAGTAGATGTGTATTGGCCGTAAAGTTTTGACTTTTGAATGAATTCGTTGATTTCCTCAATTCGGATATTTTGTTTGGGCTTATTAGACTGTGTTTATTAGTGAATTGAGTTGAGCCCATTGGACTAGCTTTGTTGTATATTAAATTTTTTTATAAACTATGTTAACTATATAACGAGAAGGTAAAGTCATTGATTAAGATGTACACGATTTAATCAAGTTATCCTCGTGATCTTTTTCTACCCTTTTTTGGACACTAAAAAGTGTATCTGGTGAGGTTTGAATTGTATATTCTTGTAAAGTTTGTAAAAGATTTTAAGGAAATTATCAAATTTTAGACCAGTCATAGGGTTTCAAAGATGAGATTCATTGTTGACTTGTTAGACTATGATCGTCATTTTATAAATAGATGCAAGTAATGTTCATGCGGGGGTAGTATAGTGTTGGGAGGCATGTAGCTAGCGAGGAGGTAACTGGTTCAAGCCCCCGTCTTGGGCCGGTTTTCCATTAGTTGCTAGCGACGTACTAAGACAACATCATCATTTTTCTCGTTTGTATGTAAAGATAGATTCATAATAGAAAATAATGTTGGGTGCTTGCGCTAAACGTAACAAAAACGTGAGTAGTGATATGTTTATGCACATACACTCTAAATAACAAACACTAGTGACTAGAACAAACAAATATGATAAATGACATCATGAGACATATCAAAGTAAAAGATCAAATGAATCACAAGAAGACGACTACGAAATGTTGTTTAACTAATGAGATGTAGGGGTTGTTTACTTTTTTCCTTAACTAAAGGATTGGACTCACTTACCATTAAATATTATTACTTTTTTAGGTATGGCTCATAAAAATCCCTTATTTGATCTATACCCACAAGAGATGAAAATTGACATCCTCCCAAATAAGAGGCTTGGAGAGACATGAGACCCACATGAATCCTTAGCTAAAAAGAAAAATAAACAACCTCGTAGTAAGACTATTTAATTTGAACATTTACACATATGACATGTTTTAGACTTAGTTCATAGTTTTAAGAATGGTTAAGGGAACTATATACTTCAAATCTACAAATTATGAAGAGGTAAATCGACACTCTGGCGTCCTCCTCGATAAATATGTAAGAGGTAATCACGTAAACTAGCATTAAAGTGATGTGGGTATAAAATTTTAGTTCATATCTTCGCTTTACATTGTATGTACCTCACCGTTACACTGCTTCGTCATGAAAAGTCATTTTATGTCATAACAAGTTACTAACAAATGAATCGCTTTACACTACATGTAACTCACCATTTTCCGTTACAAAAAAATGTACCTTACGATTTGCCATCACAAAAAGTTAGCATATGAATAAATCAAAGACAACATCTTAAGAGACATAACTAACTTATACCTCCCAAGATAGGGTGTTTGATTATCACATGACTAGCTTATATTTGCTATTTGATTTGAACATTTACACATATGACATGTTTTAGACTTAGTTCATAGTTTTAAGAATGGTTAAGGGAACTATATACTTCAAATCTACAAATTATGAAGAGGTAAATCGACACTCTGGCGTCCTCCTCGATAAATATGTAAGAGGTAATCACGTAAACTAGCATTAAAGTGATGTGGGTATAAAATTTTAGTTCATATCTTCGCTTTACATTGTATGTACCTCACCGTTACACTGCTTCGTCATGAAAAGTCATTTTATGTCATAACAAGTTACTAACAAATGAATCGCTTTACACTACATGTAACTCACCATTTTCCGTTACAAAAAAATGTACCTTACGATTTGCCATCACAAAAAGTTAGCATATGAATAAATCAAAGACAACATCTTAAGAGACATAACTAACTTATACCTCCCAAGATAGGGTGTTTGATTATCACATGACTAGCTTATATTTGCTATTTGCATCACAATATATAAACAAGCGAAGTTTTATGTTTTCAACCTATGTGGTTACAAAAACTTTGCACAAGATTGAAACAAGTTGCTCAAAACACAACATGTGATCAAATGATTTTTTTAGTTAGTTACATAAATTGTCCATGTGGTCTACAATTTTTTTTCACCTTTCTACCTAAAACTTCTAAAATTACACCATTCGTCCTTTTACTTGCCATTTTGTAATAGACCGGTCTTTTGACCAAACAGTTGTTAGTGTTTGTCTGTTAAGTCCCCGTGCATGTCACATGAGGGTATTTTGGTCATTTTACACTAAATCATCTTCCATGTTTACTTTTTTTTGAATTTTCAAGAGCTTTAAAATCTATGTAACACAATCACATATACTTTGCCAAAAGGTCAGAAATTACAACACATTCAACTTTTCAAACACACGCTAGATTAGATTCATACACGCTAGATTCATACCAAGAAAGCAACTAATTATTATTCCCATATGTATATATCCTCTCTCCGATCCAAGTTAATTAAGAATAAAATATACAAAAATAAATTCAAGAAACAAAAATCCAAATACAAACTCACAACACATTCAACTTTTCATTGAATAAAAATACTCACACACCAAAACTGTCAACAACAATGATAATCACAAACACCATGCAGCCCGAACTGAAAATTACCATCGCGGCTGGAATTTGATTTTGCCGGCGGGAGATGGAAGGTTCAGGTGGTGGTCGCAAATCGGTTCCCTTCATTTGCGGTCACAAAAAAGTTACTAATATGAATTAATTTACCTCATCATTTGAGGTCTAACAACAAGTTACCAGAAATATGAATTAATCAAAGATTGAGGTATATTAATTTATACAACCCGGTATGTTGTAGTTAGTATTAACTCATATTAATACAAACTTAACATCTGCCATTTGCATCACAATATATAAACAAGCAAAGTTTCTTATCTTCAACCTATGTGGGACAAAAATTTATACAGGATTGAAACAAGTAGCTCAAGAAACACAGTTACACTGCATGTAATCCATATTTTTTTATGTTCTCTTCATTCATTGTTTTTCTTTTTGTAGCTATGAGCTCCGTACCAAACTCACATGCGGCTGTACGTGACATATACAATTCGACGTAGCGCAACCTTTATAAAATCTATAAGGTTATGCTAGGTAAAGATTATAAAAATACTCTAAAGACATTGGCTTTTAGTGGACACTAGTGAGAATATAATTAACTTTTAGCGTTTAACCTTTGAGATTGTATATCTGTTCTACATTTTATAACTAATACAGATGATGCAACTTACAGGTTTGAACCTACCATTTCACCTAAAACGAGACCCAATTTGGGGCAGTTAATGATCAATTGGATGTTTGGATTAATGCCAATCGAGTCCA
The DNA here is from genome assembly GCA_910596185.1 of Chrysanthemum makinoi. NCBI lineage: Eukaryota > Viridiplantae > Streptophyta > Magnoliopsida > Asterales > Asteraceae > Chrysanthemum > Chrysanthemum makinoi. The sequence goes on along the minus strand of OU343224.1, from coordinate 359,773,222 downwards.
CCCATGGTAGCAGACCCCACTCCCTCCCACACTTCATTGGAACCCACTGCCTCGTTGTCAATGCCTTCCAAATCGCTATCCCACCATCCACTGCCACCAGCATCTGTACACGGTAACAATTATCCGCTGCTATTACATTTTGTATGAAAACTTTGCATACTCGTTTTCAAAAAGTAAAAAGGATTTGGTACTTACAGTGGTTATAAAGAGGCAGTGGTTTCTCTTTTCTGATAAAGGGTCTGTTATAGTTTGTTTGCCTCGGTTTTGGATCATCTCCCAGAACAACCAAACGCTTTGGAGCAGGCGGTTTACCATACAAACCTTGTGATCATTAGAAACAGTTAAATGTAAATAAAGTAAGTATGACTCAGTAGCAAACAAACAATAAAAGAGTAAGTCGGCAACAGACCTCCAAATGTGTTTCTTCTTTTGGACGAATCCTGAGTTTGCGATTCTTTTGTTAATTGTGTGAGAATACTACTTTGAGTCTCATCTTCTAGATCTATAAAATTATCTTTTTCATTCTCTTTACTGGGCTTAAACTGTTCAAGAACAACGTCAAGTAAACCATTCAGCTCTGGTCCCTTAGAATTCTGCTTAGCACTCATACTTGTTCCTGGTGATAGAAATGGTTTGTCTTTACCCTGACAATAATTGCTAATGAGTTCATGAACACGGCACAGTGAAAGTAAATGAAAATATAACAGCAGTTTTAACTCATCTTATGGGTAGGGCACTTAAATCATATCTCCTACAGAGGCCGACACGTTTTTAACTTAAATTTCCAATAAGTCACTCATGTTTTCCAATGCTAATCTTATCTTACTGAGTTCTTGAATCCATCGCAGGGAGAAAAGGAGGCACAAAACTACAAAAGATGATATATAGCTTATGGGTAGCACTATACGAGCACCTAAAAAGGCCAAAACGTTACTTAACATAATCTTCCAAATAATCACTCATTTTCTTCATTACCATGGCAAAAACGTTACTTAACTTTATTGTCCAACTAATCACGCATTTCATACATTACTGTGAAGGTAATAATTCAGATATAAGAATGTTGATCTCAATGGGGACGGCAAGTTAGGGACACTCAAAGCCTTATTTTTAGTTGCTGCATTCCTTGATGTTTAGTACTGTATCAAATAAAAACAAAGCTTCAAAGAAGTATATTAATGTTGGTGACAAAGACGTGTCCTACAAGGCTACAATTCATTGAACTTTTCAATAGTCTTGACTCTTGAGAACGGCATAAACATGTTAATAGAATCATGAATAACTGGGAAGTGAATATAAACTCATTAATGACAGATAAACTACTGTACACTATTGCTTAGAAATCTCAAAGAGGCAGTGCTTATGGGACTCCGTTTACAGACCTATTTTACTCAACACATTGAAAGTAATGAAAAAAACTTCAACAGATTTCAACTTGTCTTATGGGTAGCGCAGTTTAATCATATCTGCTTTAGCTCAAAAGCCAACAAGGCAAGAAGTCACTCGTGTTTCTCCCATACTAATCTTCTCCTAACAATAGCTACTACCGAGTGTTAAATCCACTACAGGGAGACAAGGAAAAACAAAACTGCAAATAATGATATATATCTTTTGGGAAGCACAATTCAAGCGCCTAAGAGGGCCAAAACGTTGCTTAACTTATGTTTCAAACTAATCACTCATGTCCTCCATTACTTTGAAAGTAATTCTTCCGATGCAATAATGTTAATCTCAAGGGGACATCAAAGTCACATCGTTTTTATATGAGCAAACTGAATCTTTATGATGTTGGTAATTTATACAAGTAACCTGCAAAACTGTAAATGCAAACAACATCAACCACAGGGAGTAAATGCAAACACCATCAACCACATTACACACTACAAAAACAACACATAACTTGGCCGGCTCTGTGACTCTCATCACACTATCCTTTTCACTCTTCACTATTTCACCATTTCTCTCCATATCTTGGACTCAAAAAACGTTTTCCAATGGTGCCTTTTATATGTACGGCGCCCAACAATGTCCGTTTTGGTTATATTCCACTTGCAGAAAAATACAAACCTAATTTCAATGATAACATAACCGAATTCCAATACATGATGGCGATGCATTTCACCATCGGCTCTACCACTTATTGTGAGTTTATTGAGAATTTTATACGTCAGTTTAATCTTGATTTCGACTCCCGCCATCGTACATATATGCGATTACACATTATTCAGGAGGATAGACCCTCCTTCTCTTTAATTATTAGAATGTATAACGCGTACATAAATGGCATCCACAATGGACATAAGCTTTATGAAATTGGTTTCCAACCAGAAAGGTTTTTTCTATGTTGCTACTACACTGAGTATGGTGAAGATTACAAATTGTTATTGGGTACTGATAGTTTAGAAAGAATGAAAATTGGGCTTAAAGCACTAAAAGAATACGCTAGTTCTGTTCAATTCAGTCCACATGACCCATCATCTTGGAAACGGAGCATAGCTGGATTCTCCCTTACATTCCCTGAATGTGGGAGACTAAAATGGATGAAGGAGGATGCTATATGGGCATTTAATAATAGAATTGATTTAACTATTGGTGTTACAGAAGGGACCGATTATATGAATCTTCTCACCAGATTATATGGAAGAGTATGCAGCGCGGCAAGAGAATTTATTGATCCCAAAATGTTTCCGGAAGGCAGGGATAGAGCGGAAGATTATATGAATCCTCTTGCAGCGCTGCATACTCTTCCATATAATCTGGTGAGAAGATTCATATAATCGGTCCCTTCTGTAACACCAATAGTTAAATCAATTCTATTATTAAATGCCCATATAGCATCCTCCTTCATCCATTTTAGTCTCCCACATTCAGGGAATGTAAGGCACAATCCAGCTATGCTCCGTTTCCAAGATGATGGGTCATGTGGACTGAATTGAACTGAGCTAGCGTATTCTTTTAGTGCTTTAAGCCCAATTTTCATTCTTTCTAAACTATCAGTACCCAATAACAACTTAATCTTCACCATATTTAGTGTAGTAGCAACATAGAAAAAACCTTTCTCGTTTGAAACCAATTTCATAATGGTTATGTCCATCGTGGATGCCATTTATGTACGCATTATACATTCTAATAATTAAAGAGAAAGAGGTTCTACCCTCCTTATGAATGTATAATCGCATATATGTATGATGGCGGGAGTCGGAATTAAGATCAAAATGACTTATAAAAGCCTCAATAAACTCACAGTAAGTGGTAGAGCATATGGTGAAATGCGTCGCAATAATGTATTGAAATTCGGTTATGTTATCATTGAAATTAGGTTTGTATTTTTCTGCAAGTGGAATATAACCAAAACGGACATTGTTGGGCGCCGTACGTCTAAAAGGCTCCATTGAGGAATGTTTCTTGAGTCCAAGATATGGAGAGAAATGGTGAAATAGTGAAGAGTGGAAAGGATAGTGTGCTAGTTTTATAAAGAAGAGAAGAAATGAGTAGTAGTTGGTTCAGCAAAGAAGAAGACTTTATTGCAAAAAATTAGGTGGGGAAATAACTTCTTTAACTTGGTTGGTGAGATATTAAATGTAGTAAGTAGTTGGGAGTTGAAGGGATAATTATGGATACGATGAACGTAGAGATTGTGATCCGTGTGATGAGATCAATGGTTTGATGCTTGTTTGGTGATCAGTGGGTGGATCGATGACGAGGCTCATAAGTCAAAGCAACATTCATATGGAAGGAGCAAAGAACCACTAAGCTAGTTTGAGGCTACACGATTAAGTTAAAAGAAGAAAAAGAAGTAACAAGTAAGGTTGGTTTTGGACGATAAAAGAGGAGCGTGAATCAAACACAAATAACAACAGCACCAATGTTGTTTCATAAGTTTAATTAAGCAACATATACAAATGATCAATAAATATAAGTTACAACTAACATCGAACAACCTTAAGAAAAAACATTGACTTCCTAAGACTCTAATTCGTTGCCTCTAGGGGCTTTTTTTTTTTTTTTTTTTTTCGTGTTTGGAAACGATTTCTGTTTACATTAAGAATGATGTTTGGAATACATGTGTTTCTTTTTCATTCGAATGACCCTGTCCTAAAAAATCAAAAACCCAATTTAGCCTTGGTTTTATATTGATGTGTAATTTTTTTTTATTTTTTTACACTTATGATCCAAAATCAATACAATTTAAACCCAAACAATCAATATTATGTTTCAGTTGAATTCCAAACTCCCATACAAAAAAAAAAAAATAAAAAAAAAATAAATAAAAATAAAAATATATCTTGTGTAATAGCCATAATCAAAGATTGAACAAAAGTAACAAAATTAAACTTCACTTACCAAACTTCCTAAAACATAAAACATGGATAAACAACACCATTAACATACATTTTATAGAGAAAAAACCCCAAATTTCTAAATAGATCTATACACATGAAAGAAAGATAAAGTGATGATAGAGGCATGAAAAAAATACGTTGGAGGCGACGGAAGTGAAGACGGAGAAGTAGGGTGACGGATTAAAATGGAGATGACAGTGGAGTAAGTGGGCTGCCATGGGAGGTAGTTAGGTGTGGAAGAAGAAAAATCAGTTGGGGGAGTATTTGTGGAGAAGAGAGGATAAATGAAAATAAAGGTAAGGATGATTTTGGGATAATAAGTATCCTGAATGAAAACAGCCTCACTTTTATAGCATTTTGTTCCATGTTAAGTAAAAAAGAAGCAATGTTTTTACTAGATGGGTTAAGGAGAGGGAATTGATACTCACACTACACTTTTTGATTAATACACCATAATCTGTGCATTATAGTTTGTATCGTACAATACTGTAATGCACACATTGTGGTGCATTAATCAAAAAGTGTGGTGTGAGTATCACCTCCCTTAAGGAAATGTTTTCATTTAGGGTGTTGATCGGTTCGGTTAATTTGGTTAAAAAATTTTATTAGGTCAATCCGAGAACCGAACCGAACCAAATTCAAATTCGGTTTTCGGTTCGGTTGAATTCTAATTCGGTTCGATTTTTGGGTTGACCCGAATTTCACTATTTTTTAAGAAAAAATTAATAACTACATAAATATTTAGCAAAAAAATATAATTCAAGCATAAAAAGTATTTTATTATATTATGATAACCTTTTAATAGTATATATTTATATATAAATATACATAAATATATATAAATATATAAAATATATATATATTTATATGAATTCGGTTTTCGGTTCAAACTGCCAAACCCATAACCAACCCGAGAACCGAATTAGTAGTTCAGTTCGGTTCGGTTTTAGCAAATTCGGTTCGGTTATTTTCAGTTTGGTTCGGTTTTCGATTTATTCGGTCTTTTCGGTTTTTTCGCTCACCCCTATTTCCATTTAGGATATTAAGCAAAAAAGAAACACCCTCTAAGTTGACTACTGTAAGGGTGGCGTTTGGTTCGTGAATTTAAAATTTTTTAGAAATTTAAATTTTTAATAATTTAATATTTCGAAATTTAAAATACATTCGCATATTTTGTTGCGAGAAATTCATTATATTTGAAATCTGTCATTTTGTTTATTATTGCAATTTTTTTAGGGAATAACGGATAAGGGTGTTAAAAAACCTGACCCCGAACCCGATTAAGCGTATTCAGGTCGGGTTACTCGGGTCAAAAAATGTATTTGGGTCACCCAAGTAACCCGAATACTAAATAAGGTCGGGTATCGGGTTGAAATTTTTTGATAACTCAGGTTCGGGTCAACCCGACCCGAATAAATATTTTTTAATTTTTTTAGTATAAATTTTCTATATAAACGAGTAGAAAAACAATTTTATTACATTTATTCATATTCGGGTTGACCCGAATTGATGCGAACCGAATAACCCAAATTCAAATAAGATCGGGTTCGGGTATGAAATTTTTAACCTTGACTCGACTTTGACCCGCCCCTAATTGACCCGAACCTGACCAACCCGACCCGACTAACGCTGCTAATGACATATTTCCTTTGACATAAGAAAAAATCAACAAGAAAAAAAGTTTATAAAAAAAATGTTTTCAAGTAAATCAAAGTTTCTCACTATTTTGAGGCATTTTAATTTTTCTCATTTTGGAAATTCATGAAATTTTTTTCTTTCATTTGAGATAGTGGCCAAATAATCATTTTAACGGGTATACCGTATATGAGTATCTTATTGTTTACAAGGCAATTTTACATGTAAATTCTTAAAAATTAGTAAAATTTTCTCAAACATTCAAACATATCACATCCAAACACTTATTATGCAACGTGATTTGCGCGTTGATTCATATTACTGCAGTACATAGGTTGGATGGTGAAAAGGATAACAAGAATTTAATGAAATCAACTTTCATTGTTTAAGAGCGTAGGTGCGTAGCTTTAATTATATCCTAGCACAATACATTCTAGATGCTTACGTAGTTTGCACACACTGGTGACATTTGCTAGTTTGCTAAGTCTAAAATAAACTAATAAGCAGTTTTTGTGAATCACATGAAACTGCTTATTTGCAATCTAAATTGCCCTCTTAGTGGTTAAATAATCATTTGCCGAATAGTAGTTTCATACGAAACACAATATTTTGAAAAAATTCAAATACAATTGCTATAAAATCCCCTCAATATACCCCAACCAAACGCACCCTAAATACATTTAAACATTTATTTTGGATTTATTCACAAGTAAACTCAACGCATGACAGTTTAGTATGAAATGTAAATTTCTCAAATTATTCGCATGCATCCAATACACCAAGACTGTAATAAGTATGAAATGTAAATTCCTCAAATTATTCACAAGAAAATACTCTTCATCCATGACGTAAGCAAATAAACTTTCGATATATTGATGTAGAGTGAATCAATCATACATCTACATTTAGGGCACGTTTGGTAGAGAGAATTTCAAAGAAATGAAATGAAGCAGAGAATAAAATCTCAGAGAAAAGAAATCAGTAGAGAATTTTGTTCAATTCTAATGTTTGGTAACAACAGAAACTTGACCCGAGAAATGAAAAAAAAAATTATTTAAATAACATTTTGTCATATAAGGCTCACATATATTTGTTTGTTGATTTTTTTTTTAAAATATTTTTTATTTTTTCTAAATTACAATTCTTCAAAAATATTTTAAAAAAAAATTATTTAAAAAAATTTATTTAAAAAAAATATATCTTTTTTTTTAAATTTATTTTTTAAAAATTTATGTAATTTCTTTAAAAAAATTATTTTAAAAAAATATTTTTTTAAAATGTATTTATTTAAAAAAAATTGTTTTTTTTTTAAAATGTATTTATTTAAAAAAAAACTTATTTTTTTTTTAAATATTTTTTTAAAAAAATATTTTTTAAAAATGTATTTATTTAAAAAAACCTTATTATTTTTTTAAATATATTTTTTTTAAATTATTTTTTAAAAATGTATTTATTTTAAAAAAAAACGATTTTAAGCATCTAATGTTGCACGTCCTAATTTGTTTACATATATATATTTTTTTAAAACAAAATCCATTATTTAACAAAATTATAGTTATTAAAAAAAAAAAACATTTTTTCAAAATAATAATAATTCATTTGTCCAATTTCTCCACTAAAATAAGGGAAATGGAGCTAGCCAAATTACACTACCCAATTCTCTCCATTTCTCTCCATTTCTCCATACCAAACACACCCTTAAGTTATGAAAGCATATTCATTAATCTCAACTTTACTTTCCTTTAAAATTATTTTGTTAAAAAGACTTAAAAGTGTTCATGACGAGATCAAAAACGAACCCAAGATTCTTAAAAAGTTGTTGTAAATAATAATAATAATAACTACATGTACTAAATTTGCACCACAAATACTTTATTAGAAATAAACTACATTTATTAAAAGGCATATATGATAAATTGAGTGTAGTGATGACTAATATCATCGTCGTCAACACAACAAGGTGTAATATGACAACCAACTTGACTACATGAACATGTCACATTTAAAAACAAATATAACTCACAAAAGGCAACATTACACACAAAACTAACACGACAAGCCAGTCGGTTAAACGACCGACTTGTGCTCAAAATTGGTTCTTGACGTGACTGTGAGAGGGAAGTGTTTTACAATTTAACACGCAAGTGTGAAGGGGAAGCACACCATAGCCTTAAGTTTAAAAAACCCTTCAAGCTAGTTAATTTAAATTAAAAATATTTAGACATTAGACAGGATTAGTTATACCACAAATGTACCACGATTTCCTTTAATATGAGAAACTTTAAACAAACTGACACACTTACTGTGATGTCTATAAAGACCTCTTAGTAACAAATACTCGTAACAAACAAAGTGAAAGATAATACTAAAAAATTTAGTATTGCCTAAGGATTAAGAATTGAACGTTTTGATTTTGTGATGAAAAAAAAAAGCGAGATACGCGACTTTTTGTCAAGTTGATTTTCATTTACGTGGTATGGAGTAATAGTTTTAGCCTGAGTAGTATATATTTTAACCAAGACTAAAATACACCGTTGGTCCTTAAACTTGTACATGTGCATCATGATGGGACAAACGTTGCATTTTTCATCGTTGGGAGTCCCTTGACCAATTTTCTGTTAGTCAACGTCTGTTATTTTCTCCATGTGCCTTGCACATGAGGGCAAAATGGTCATTTTATTGTTTTGGTTAATTTTTTTGGTGGTAATGGTACAACCTTAGAGACTAACGATGTATTTAATCAATAAAATTATACCGTCACCAACACCACCCTCTCTTTATCTTTTTTTGTTGCTTCTCTCTCTAAATTTCTGCTTCTCTCTCTAAAATTAACACCTTCATTATTTCCAAATCTTATAAACTCCTCCACAAAAAAACATAATCTCAATCAAACACCATCACTATTTTCTATCTAAAATTAACATCATCACCATTTTCAAATAATGTAGGTTAGATTAAAGACATAATAAATTAACTTCGATTAAAGTCAAAATAATTAAAGTCTAACAGCCAAAACATCCATAAATTTTTATTATCAAGATTATTGAAGAACTTCAAGAAACTTATGTATGGTCTGTTTATAATGGAAGGAATGATTCCGATTTAAAATCTGTGACCGAAATAAATGATAAATCAAGGTAGAAACGATTCACCGGCGGAGCATGATGACGAATGATGATAGCCTACTCCTGATTTTACATCATCATAGGGACACGTTTTTGACTGATTGAAAACAAATACTATTCATACAAACAAATATAGTAGAATGCATTAAATCACTATATGTCTATATTTTTGCTAAAAACTTATTTGGTAAATGATTGATGGACCTAACTAAATAAGCTTAAAAGAGACCTACCGCATTAATTACTTGTACATTTATGCAAATATACAAGTATTACTTGTACATTTACTTAAATGTACAAGTAATTAATGCGGTAGGTCTCCTTTAGGCCTATTTATTTAGGTCTCTCTATCACATTTCTAAGGGAGGGGGGAGTGGTCACCTAATACCCTAGGTGCCACCTCACCTCCATCCAATAAAAACCTTACACATCAAAAGTACCCAATTTTACCCTAAGTGGAGGGAGTGGTCACCAATTTGTACCCGAATTTTATTTTTTTTTTTTATTTTTTTATTTTTTTTTTCATACATAAAATCACATACAATATTTAAAATAAAAACATACCATTTCATTAAATAAAATAAAACATTACATAATACTTAAAAAAAAAACATAACATAATACTTAAAAACATAACATAATACTTAAACATAACATAAAACATTACATAATTTGAATTTAAAACAAGTTGAAACTACAACTTAAAAGGGTGGAGATTGGGGTTGTGGAACGTAAAAATTCGGGGATGGTTGAGAATAAAATTGGCTAAATCCTAACGGAGTTTGATGTGGTTGATTCGGGGATGGTTGAGAACAACCTTGACGTGAGGTGAAAGTTTTTTTACCTCTTCCTCGATCCATGGTTTCGCCAAATTTTGTGTATTGTTATTATGAAAAATTGAAGTGAAATGGTTTGGTTTTAAAGAGGAAATTTTTTTTTTTTTTTTTATTTACACCCAAATATAGCCGTTCCTATATTCCAACGTTCACTTTTTTCAAATCCAACACCAAAACACGCTCGGCTTTGTACCACGATTTTGGTACCCGATTTGCATACCCGAAGGGGCGGCGGCGGTGTTACCGCTCGGGTAAGGGTACCCGAATCCCTTACCCGTGCCCACTCCCTCCTCTCTAACTATTATCACATCTCTAACTATTAACTTGTAGAGGTAAAAGAATTGTAATAGCTGGAAACTAAGTTGTAAACATACCAACGTTCTTGTTCTATTATGACTAGGTTCTAATGATGACGTTGATGCTTGCTGCTTCATCTATCTTTTTAAATTCAAGATCAGAACATTTATATTGGTGGTAGCCATGTATACGCATAATTTGTCACCAACAGTGGGTACTAGACATTTAGTGTTTAATAAGATTATTTGATAATAAGATTTGAGGATGTTTAGGCTGTTTAACTACGAATGACTTTAATTATTTTGACTTTAATCGAAGTTAATTTTTTTGGTCTTTAATCTAACCTACATAATTTAAAAATTGTGATGATGTTAATTTTAGAGAAAGAATGGTGATGGTGTTTGATTGAGATTATGTTTTTTTTGTGGAAGAGTTTATGAAATTTGAGAATAGTGATGGTGTTAATTTTAGAGAGAGAAGCAGAAATTTAGAGAGATAAGCAGCAAAAAAAGATAAAGAGAGGGTGGTGGTGGTGATGGTGATGGTAAAATTTTATTGTTTAAATACACCGTTAGTCCCTAAGGTTGTACCAGTACCACCAAAATAATTAACCAAAATAATGAAATGACCATTTTGCCCTCATGTGTAACGCACATGGGAAAAATAACAGACGTTGACTAACAGAATATTGGTCAAGGGACTCCCAACGATGAAAAATGCAAGGTTTGTCCCATCATGATACGCAGGTACAAGTTTAGGACCAACAGTGTATTTTAGTCTTTAACCAATTACTGTATGGTACAATAATATCTATGAATTTTTTATGTATCAAACGAGTCTCGTGAAAAATAAAAAGGGAAATTGTTGTGATGCTATAAGGCTACTCGTAATACAACTCAACTTAGCACGGAGGACACCACTATCATACCATATTTCCCTCTCTTACAACAACTTCGTGACTAATTTAGTATTATGGGAAGATCAAGGATGCCACAAAAATGTGCCCCATCAAAATCAATTAAATAAAACACGTGTTTACAAACATTCACCAAATTATCAAATAATTTATATAAATAAAATATTTTATAAAAGAACATAAGATTTTTTTTATCATAACTAGCATCTTTTAGAACTTAATCTTTCCCGACCTACATATAAGGGTCTAACTATGTTAAATAAAACAAAGAATGAATAAGCTACAAGTAAAATGTTGTGTCAGACTTTAATATCAAGTTTTATTATTATGTTTAATCATAATATAGGACACACATTGTAAAGGTCAAATAAAATTTTATTCGAATAAGATCACAGAAAATAACCGTAAAATCTAGTATAATATGACTTTTATATAAGGGGAAATTGCGTATATATCCCTTCAAAGAATAATAATTGCGTATATATCCGAGCTAAACTCATAATTGCGTATATATCCTTCATAAACATTAAATTTGTCATATATGTCCAAATTATTATCTTTTGTATTTTTAAATCCTAAAAATATTTGATAATTATAATTTAAATAATAAATGACTATCATACCCCTTATGGTACAGATACGCTCAATCATAATAATAAGTTAGTTAGCCATTCTTTCTTTCTCAATATACAACATCTATAATTGCAAATCCTAATATCTACATAGGTAATTCACCTCGTTTTATGTATTTTTTGTTCATAGTTGAATGTATTAATTTACCTAAATGTTGTTTTTTAGTTATTGTTCTTGATCGCTGGTTGATTTTTATAAATAATTGGTGAAATACTACAACTCCAATAACTAACTGCATGATCATTCCAATTGATATATACCATCTACGCAAAGATATCAAATGCCATATATGATGAGTTACATGTAATACGCTTTAGTAACTTGCATTTTTGGCTATTGTGATGCTGCACAACAACTGCAGTATTTGCAGGAAAAAACCCGAGCCAACCCGAGTCTCATTCGATTCGGTTTCGGTCCAACATTTCCACACATTTCTGGTTTTAGTTCAAGTCTACCCACTTCGGTTCGGGTTTGACCCGATGCTCAGCCAAATGTTACTTTACAAGTCCAAGATTTATATGGGTTAACAAATAACTGGTTAAGAGAGGGTATAATAGTAAATTTCAATCTAAATTACAATTATCAAGTATTTTTTAGATTTAAAAATACATAAAATAATAATTTGGATATATATGACAAATTTAGTGTTTATGAAGGATATATACATAATTATGAGTTTAGCTTGGATATATACGCAATTATGAGTCTTTGGAGGGATATATACGCAATTCCCCCTTTATATAAAGTGTCTTGTTATGTTCCATGGTAATAAGACCATCTTAAAAAGTGTTTTATTAGTTAGTTTATTAGGATCAAGATACTAAGTGTCCTATTAAAACCAGTGTAAAAAGACTAAAAAATTAGTTGGTCTTATAAAATATTTCTTAGGACGCCATATAAAAAAGTGTCCCAAACAAATGTCCTAAAAGCCCTCTTTTCTTGTAGTGAATAGGAGGAAACATCCCGCTGGATAGAGTATTTTTGGACTAAGGGGTCTTTGCGCTCATGTTGTGTGGGCGCCATTAGCTCTTTGATCAGATTGCGAGATACTTAGCAGATAACAATGTTCATTTGATTTATGGGATTTTCAAGCCAACGTCGAAGTATCATATGAGTAATAGTTGGAATATGCAAAACCCAGTTTTTTTTTTGAACGACGACTTAGTACAATTACTAAGTTAGTTATTCGATTCCACAGTATTTACCCAGAAGATAGTCCATGCTAGCCTCGAATAATAATTAGTGATTCGATTCCACAGTACATACCCAGAAGATAGTCTCTGCCAGCCTCAAATCGACGCATCTGTGAGGCAGAACCTCACAGATTCCCACCTTGAAAAAAAACTCTTACGGAGAGACTCGAACTCAAGACCTCTCGCGTGTGGTAACAACCTCTTTAAAATCACTTTTGATGGCCAACTGAGCTAACCAAGTTTGTTGCAAAACCCGGGTTAGTTAGTTAGTTAGTAAATCATCAGTTACACTTAACAAGTATTTCTTGTTGTAACAAATTAAAAAATTTGTTTTGAAGGCACGTCATAGCTTTTGGGGTAAGAATTATACAACCAATTAACCATGCTCTTACTTGATACAATATATCTAGAAAATTGATAAACGGACTGAATTAACTAGACCTACAAACATATTGTGATGACACGTGTTAAAGAGTTATTAATGCAATAAAGAGACTTCATATTATTCCGATAATGCCCTTTATTATTACTCCGTAATCAATATTTTAGTTACAACGAGTGTTGAAACCCGCGCGATGCAGCGGGATTGGCTTAAAAGGACTTACTTTGTAGCGACACTTAAACCTTAGGGACTATTTTTGACAAATTGCTATAGATAGCAATTAATGCTAAAGGACTTACTTTGCAACGACACTTAAACCTCAGGGACTGTTTTTGCCAAGTTGTGAAACTTTGCATTTAATGTTTGGACTTATTTTGCAGCGTTACTTGAATCTCAGGGACTGTTTTTGCCAAGTTGGAAAACTTTGCAATAAATGCGTGCTTTTGCTACAGTAACCTCCCCGACAAATAGTATATAGTATAATTTTCTATTTTTCTTTTTAAAAAAGGCTTTTTTTTTTTTTTCAGTGAAACCATCGGTTTGCTTTTTGTAGGTTATTATTGGTAGGAAAAACTTACGTACATACAAACCATAAGGTGGGATAATGCATCTTACACCTCACAATTATAGATTAATATGAGTTACAATAAATTGGTGATAAGGGCATCCACTATGATAAACCTATTAAAAGATTTATAAGATTGCCACTTCATGAAATGTCATTAATTTACAAACCTTTTTCATACTATAAACCTATTACCACTATAGATAAAGCTTTTAATAGGTTTATAGTATTGTCAACTCATGCAATGCATTAATTTATAAACCTCTTTAAAATGCTAGATCTTTTCATGCCACCTAGACTTGAAATAGTTACTCACTATGGTACACAAATTTTTAAACCTCTTCATGATTTCTTGGACCTATTCTTAAATCACCATAGTGGATGCTCTAACATAATCATGATCATGATATTATTACTGAACATGTGTACATTATTAGTTGTGGCAAATTCAAATAAATATATGTGTTTGATGCACAAATCAAATATGAGGTATTATACTAGCATTATCGTATTAAGTCTTACGTTCAGTTCTCGAGTTTTTAGGGAAGGGAAATGGAAAAAAATATGAAAGGGAAAAGAAATGGAAAAGGAAATTAAGTGTTAGTTGTTATGTTCTTGAGATAGAGGAAATGAAAAGTAATCATAATCATGTTCTTGAGTGAGAGGAAAAGGAAAATAACTTGGTCAAATTACATATATGCCCTTTAATTGCTAATGTCAAATGTTTCAAAAAAAAATGTATATTAGTCTTTATACAACTTATGGTTCTGTTTCCTTTCCCTTTCCTCCCAAAAGTGGGAGGAAGATTTACTTAACAAATCTTCCTCCCAAAAGTGGGAGGAAGATTTACTTAACAAATCTTCCTCCCTATTTCCTTTTCATTTCCTTTAAAAAAGACTCAATAACACAAAAACTTTCTGTTTTCTCTGCTTTCCTCTTCCATTTCAACTCGAGAACTGAGCGTTAAGGTGTTTCAAGGGTTCAAGGAGTAGTTGAACGAAAAATAAATAAGATGGATAGAAAGTAGTATAACGTGTGTTATGTAAATGTAAAAGGAAAAAATAACCATACAAAAGCAGGAAATGTTTACTAATAAAACGAATATTTATGATCGAATAAATATATTCATTTATAAATGACTTGTACAGTTGTGCAACTGTATAAGTTATTTATGCATTTGAGATTTAGGTCAGAACTTTTAGTTATGCCCATTTATCATTTTTCAATTTTAAATGTTAGTTGACTCTTTAAATTGACAAATGTGGTCATATAATGCCTTTCTTTTACTACTGAAACCTTTTTATTAAATACTAGTCGGGTACTCGCGCGTTGCGCTGGCGGGTACCCGTATGATTATATTTTTTGGCCATAATTTTTTTCAAAGTACATATTTTTATGATGACACAATTTTGAAATAGGCTCTAACATCTTAAATGGGTTGTTACATCTTTAATGGTCGGTATAAATATTGGAGTTGTTACAAGAATGTAATAAATTTTATTTATGTGTGCAAGGTATTGAATTATTACAAACAGTCAAATATATTTCCATTAAAAGCAAGTGAGTATGTCTGAATATTAAGCTTTGCTATAAAAGGAATAGTCTCAAATACTATATATATTAGTAAAGATTTCATATTCATTTATGTTTCACTTGTTACTCGTAGGTTTTACGTTCATATATTCAATTCTTTGTTTACTTGCATATTATCCATTGAATTTTATCAACTACTTTGTTTCACTAGACTAGATGGTAATATATTAAAATCATTCCAAAAATGCATCTTTAATTCTTTAATATATGAGAAAGTGCATCACTCTTCTTACTCATATAACAAAATACAAATGAAACCAGAACCAAATATGATTGGGTGCACATTTCGATGTACCGAGTGCATTTAAAAAAAAATTCAAAAATTAACACTACATCAAAAAATTTCATTGATATCCCATAACCCCACGAGACCCCCCTTGGTTCTATCACTATTTCTTACATTGACACCAACACAAACGACTAATTAAGACTAAACTAACCAATTGCATCAAAACTATATATAAATTCTATTAATAGTTTTCATAGTATAAAGCTACATAGAATATTCAAGTTCATTGGCATCTAAAATCAGAGGCTTAGCTAAAAGATTTCGTGGGAACCCCATAGATATTTGCCCCGTAGTGTAACTCTTTGATAGAAACTTTGATTTTTACGAAATGAACATGGTCCAAAAAATTTTCACGTGTTTTGTTTAGTTAATGGTTATGGTAAAATTTTTTTTTGAACCTGATCACTTATATACCTAGTTCGCACATGTCTAAAATATCAAAGCTTATAAAACTAGCTCGTTTGACATGTTTTGAAAATCTTTCAATAGCATGACTTGTGACGTTCATTAGACTCGATGGCAAGGGTAAGGTGAGTGGTAAGGTGAGTGGTAAGGGTAAGGTGAGTCTCCATGCCAAGCCAAACATGTCACCCGTGAGTTTATCGGTTCAATGCAAATTAAGGTGAAATGTTCACCTAGTTGATAGTCGTGCCCCACCAAATTTCTACCTTTTGCTTTATAAAAAAAAAGTGAGTTAAGGTGAGTGGAAGTGAGTCTCTTGTCCGCATACAGGTGAGTGAAAGTGAGTGGAAGAGAGAGGAGAAAGAAAGCTGACGTGGCGCTGATGTGTAAGGTGAGTGAACACCTTCCTTGCCTTCCAGCCTTAGACCGGATGGCAAGGGCAAGGTGAAGGCAAGGTGAGTGGTGTGAGTCCCTTGTCCATGATGCACACTCACTCGCTAGTCACACAACCCAAGACACATTAAGGTGAATGGTTCACCTATTTGATAAACGTGCCCACCAAATTCGTCCGTTTGATTATTAAAAAAAAAGTGAGTTAAGGTGAGTGGAAGTGAGTCTCTTGTCCGCATAAAGGTGAGTGTAAGTGAGTGGAAGAGAGAGGAGAGAGAAAGCTGACGTGGCGCTGATGTGTAAGGTGAGTGTGCACCTTCCTTGCCTTCCAGCCTTAGAGTAGTACACACAATGACAACACAATCACTTTTTATTTAATGTTTGCTTTGGCGTGATATATAGGTGACCATAAATGCAAGTGTGATAAACTTTTGTATGAAATTGGCACGTCATTACTTGGTTTCTTTTTATTTTCTCCTTCCGAGATAGCCTCATTTATATCTCTATCCAGCAAAGGTAGTTGACATACTAAATGCTATAATGCTAGTTTAATTTACAGCTCACTTTTATGAGAACAAAGGCTATTATAGAAACTAGACGAGTACCCGTGCGGCAACGGTGTCTAGTTTTCTGCAAAATTCCGACGACCTATAAGTCTCTTTCAACAAACTGTATTTGTAGCGTCAGAGAATCATTTTCGAATAACTATTAATTCTGATGCGTGGTTGCATGGCAGCAGAAATATACAGTTTTCAAAAAAATTATGTGGAGTCGATCAAAGAAAAGGGAGTATATTTCTAATAGTATTGTTTTAACTTTTAAGTTATTAAGATTTTAGTAATAATAGATTCAAGCATTACAAAAATCAACGGTATTATGTAGTTGGCAATATTATATTGTAGTTTAGAGATATAGCCAACCTGTGTGACCGTCTTTTCTTGTTTTGTCAATAATTTAGGCAGTGATAACTATTTTTTTTTACATGTGTAGTGTTTATTATTTGGTGTGTGGCTTTTAAACTTGTAACCTTACAAATTTAATATCACCATAATAAGATTATCTTGTACTATCAATTTGCATAGATATTTAAGCATTTTTCAAAGCTATTTGTTTGGGGTACAAATAATTATCGCTAAAGATAACAATAGTATTTAATTTTTGTTATTCTAATAAACTTACATTACATTATTGATATACCGGACAAAGGGCTGTACAATATATATTAACTTTTAAAAGACGATTCATATATGTTAGTCCCTTAAATAGTGCAAGACCAACATTTTTCAAAATAACATTATACAAATGACAACGTACATGTGTCAAAGCAAAATAAATAACAAAAAACTACAATTACTTGGTCTATCATTTTTCCAAATTTGTCAAGGGTTCCACAACTACTTCATCATTTCTCATATAATTTTGCCAAACTTGAAACCGGGTTCGACCCGAGTGGTTCAACCGGTTGAACCGTTCCAGGCAAAAAACAAGTCGATTTAAACCGAGTCAACCCAATATGTTGGGTCGAAAACAAGTCAAATTAAATCGGGTCAACCCGCCGGGTTTGAAGCGTCCCGGGTCAATCCGGTTTTCGATATGTATTAATAGTTTCTTTTTGAAATATATGTCTTCAACAATTCAACTTTTAGTTTCAACTTTTCACTTTTTACTTTTTGGTTTTTCCTTTATATATACTAGAGTAAATTACACCGTTCGTCCTTGTGGTTTGCGTTGACCGCAGGGTTTCGTCATTTGACCAAAAAAGTTGCACCGTTCGTCCTTCAGTGTGAAACGTTATGCACCGTTCGTCCCTCCATCCAACTGGGCCCACCAACTCCCACTAACGTCCGTTAACTAAGGTTTTTAAAAGGGTATATCCGTCATTTCCCTAGCAATGTGTGGTATATCACATAAATCGTCCAAAGTGGTATATCACCACTCACCACACACACATAAAACATAAAACACACACATCATCATCACCATTTCTCTCTCTCTCTCTTTAACCTAGCCGCCGACCTCTTTAAACCACCACCACCGCCACACCACCGCCTACCACACTACACCACCCACCTCAAAACACTCCCCACTCTCCCCTCTTTCCGATCCACCCTGTCACGCGCCTAAAAACCCTCCCCCACCCTCGTTTCTTTTAACCCGCGCGCCACCCT
The DNA here is from genome assembly GCA_910596185.1 of Chrysanthemum makinoi. Classification (NCBI taxonomy): domain Eukaryota; kingdom Viridiplantae; phylum Streptophyta; class Magnoliopsida; order Asterales; family Asteraceae; genus Chrysanthemum; species Chrysanthemum makinoi. Next base: position 359,754,455 of record OU343224.1, on the reverse strand, counting down.
AACCCCACCATAGCACCACCACCGGTTCTTTTACCCCATAGCACCCCACCCTCGTTTCTTTTACCCCGCGTGCCAACAACACATACACGGCTCAGATTGGCTTTCAATATGTGTACCTAATTAATTGATGGTTGGGATCAATTCAAAGAAGCACAAGGGTGAGATTTTGGCTGTTTCATCTCACACAAGAAGCACATTAGCAAGAAACACAGAAGACAGAAGAGAGAAGCACTTTTTAGTATAAATAGGAAATTGGTGAAAATGTAAAAGTTGTCTAGAATTTTTTGTTCTAGTTCCAACTTATGTTTATTGTCATTTACTTTCCTTGTCAATTTTTAATTTTCAATGCAATTTAATTTCAAGTTAACTTAAATTTCAGTTCTTGCAATTTATTTTACGAATCTGCTATTTTAATTGAAGTGCATCATTGATCAAGATTGTTAAGAGATTGTTTTTAATATCCATGGTTTTGACCCATTTTGGTGTACAAATAGTTTTAGTTTAGTGATTAAGTTAATATATTTGATGTTGCAATTGGTTTGTAGTGGTTACAATTAGTTTAGAGTAGCTTTTATTTAAATACCATTTTTTTTCTTGTGTCCTTTACTGTGTTCTGAGATCAGTCCCACATCTCGCTGTTGACAGCTTATTTATCAGTTGTTCAGCCCCTCTTTTCAGCCCTAATCAGTTTATTTGAAATCTTGGTTATGCTAACTCTAATTTGTGTAGCTTGTATTGGCTTTGGAAGAACTTTTTGTGGCTCAAAATAAGCTCCAAACAGCTTACTGTGGGGCTGTTAAAAGGTGAGGCGTTATTTTTGAGGGTTGGGAAGATGATATTGCGTTTTACCAGATGAAGAAGAAATACCAAATTGGTTCTGAGAAAAATAAAGTGGGAGGGGGGCGACATATTTTAGGTGTAGGTTAAAAAGTATTTTGTGGGTGGATGTGGAAGAAAAGACGGATATACCCTCATGGGTTAAGTGAGTTAACTGACGTTAGTGGGATTTGGTGGGCCCAGTTGGATGGAGGGACGAACGGTGCATAACGTTTCACACTTAAGGACGAACGGTGCAACTTTTTTGGTCAAAGGACGAAACCCTGCTGTCAACGCAAACCACAAGGACGAACGGTGTAATTTACTCTATATACTATATAGCAGGGTACTCGCGCGTTCTGGCGGCGGGTGTCCAGTGACGATTAACCACAGAAATAGATCTCGATGAGACATGATTCACCAGTTTGTATCGGTTTCAATGAGTCCTCTTTGGTTCATTTTCGGATGACTTTAATTGGTTAGCAGAACCGGTGGCGACACCGATTCCCGGTTGAACACGTTGGTCCGGTCCGGTTATTTTATTTGGGTTATGTTATCTTCACATCCAGGAGGTGAAAATAACATAACCCAAATAAAAAAAGATAATATATATGTACAGATATTTCTTCCAGAGTAATATTTACTAACATCAAACCATAAACCCAAACATTACTTAGACTAAACTAATCAAACATTGTACATCGATCTGGATTTAGCAATTATGAGGATGTAATTAGTAAGGGAGGTGATACTCACACCACATTTTTTTATTCATGCACCACTAGTTGTGCATTACAGTATTGTATTGTATAATACTGTAATGCACAGATAGTGGTGCATGAATCAAAAAGTGTGGTGTAAGTATCAATTCCGAATTAGTAACTAGCAATATGTTAGCATAGGTCTTTCCCATTTAGCCCAGCTTTATTATATGAACTTTAAATTGTTGGCAAATTAAAAAGGGCTAATGATCAAAAAAAGTACTATATTTGTCACACTTTCCTTTTCAGGGTAGCGAACAAATTTTTTTGCTTTCGTGGGTATTATAATTTTAAATTCATCCTCTTTAGGGTATTTTGCAAAAAAGTTGGACATTTTTTCCCCTCTTACCCAAAAGAGCAAATGATGGCAAGTATGATTTTTTTTTTTTTTTTTTTTTGACTTAGTTTTTATTATGTTAAATTTTGGATATGTATTAAGATAATTTATTTAATGATTTATAATTGTGTTAAATCTATGATAAAAATGTTTTGTTTTATCATTTGCCCTAATTCACTTCAAGTTGTTTAACGCTTCAAGCGTTAAACTGAATTAGGTTTAACGCTTCCGCTAAATTAGGAGGAATTATATCACAACCTGAAGTACTTGCATATAAATTTCTGTTCGTCACTTGTTGAAGCATAGACTAGAGAGTATAGTATGACTAGATTAAAGGTGTGTTTGTTTGATTAAGATGTTACACATCTGAATCTGACTACCGCATCTGAATTTGACTACCACATCTTACTAATAAGAGGTAGCTATAATGTCTGAATCTGAATGAAAAAGTGTTGTTTGTTTTTTATAATTGTCCGAATAATTTTAATTTTCCCTTTTTTAAGTATATATTAAATTATTACAAAAATGTATCTTGTTAAGTAAATAGTGTAAACTTAAAACAAAACATTTTTATCATAGATTTAACACAATTATAAATCATTAAATAAATTATTTTAATACATATCCAAAATTTAACATAATAAAAACTAGGGTAAATGATAAAAAAAAGTATCATACTTGCTATCATTTGCTCTTGTGGGTATAGGGGCAAAAATGTCCAACTTTTTTGCAAAATACCTTAAAGAGGGTGAATTTGAAAGTATAATACCCACGAAAGCAAAAAAATTTGTTCGCTACCCTGAAGAGAAAAGTATGACAAGTATAGTAATTTTTTTTATCATTAGTCCAATTAAAAACCAACACGCAACCTCTCTGCAAAAGTAAAAAGGATAAGTACATTAAATGAGTTTTTGTGATTCACATATCACGTCGGATAGGTACATTAAATGGGATTGATGGATTGACAAGTAAATAGAGTATTGTATTATACAGTGTAGTAGCATATACTTTAGAGTAATATCTAAAGTGTACCTATTATATTTGTTCGTAACTTATACGAATGTCTAACTTTTTAATTATACAATTTGCAAATGCATTTACGATATGTTTTTAAAGTGTATCTATTATATTTGTTCGTAACTTATACGAATGTCTAACATTTTAATTATACAATTTGCAAATGCATTTACGATATGTTTTCGTTTATATTTAATTTAACGAGCCGGCCCATACTTGTCTTGGGTTTAGTATAATGTTTCGGAGCATGTAGTAGCATATACTTTAGAGTAATATCTAAAGTGTATCTATTATATTTGTTCGTAACTTATACGAATGTCTAACATTTTAATTATACAATTTGAAAATGCATTTACGATATGTTTTCGTTTATATTTAATTTAACGAGCCGGCCCATACAACATTGTGAGCAACTTTATATAAACTTGTAACTTTTGTATATTTAGATATATAATAATTTGATAAGGCCTTATACCTTAAATATACACAATCTTATTGAGTTTGTTACTAATATCTATTAAAAGGTTTGATGAGACATGACGGTGGGACAGAGTAGGAGATGTGGAGAGTTATGTGCTTACGTGTGGTAATATCGAGTTCATATAGTTTACGGGTACTAATGAAATGGAGTTACAGTCATTTTCGCAAATGCAAGGTAGAACATAGCTGAATATTGTGTTAGTTTAATTAGGTTAAAATATACGAGGACCTTTGATAAAACTATTACACATTAAGAAGTCTCTCCTCCCATTTAGAAAAACCACAAGTACTTAAAAGAAGATCACTAAAAAAAATGTATTCAATGTATTCGCTAATGGTTTTGACTTTCATTCACCAAAATCTTTTGCGACTACAAGTGGTCGTTAAAGATTTTGGGCAATAAGTCAAAATATTTAGCGACATATGTAATCGCTAATGGTTTTGATTATTGACTAATGTCTTCCGACTCATTTCCGCAACCAGTTTTCCAAGTTTTTCAAATCAACACAAACGATAACAAAATCATACGAATCACATTGCATAAATTGTTCAACGACATAGTTGTTCAATGACAAAGTTCAACGACAAAAACATAAATATAAATTATTCAACGACATAAACATAAATTGTTGAAAACAACAAATAGTTCAACAAACCAATCTAAACAAGTACATCCCAACCTACTCATCTCTGGGTCGGAATCATCTTTATCAACATCGACAAACTGACTGGGTTCGAGCACAACGGGCGATGGCAACTTGATGTTTGCATTCGCTAAATGTTGGTATAGTGTGTTAATTTGTTGTTGACTCGCTGCCACAAACCTCTACATTGCAGCTTGGGATACCGGTGGTGGTGGGTTTGGGAGTGTTACCCAGTCCCGGATTGAACCCATGGCTGGTTCCAAGACTTAGCGTAGTGAGCAGCTTAAAAAACTTACATTTAACACAGAGGTGGCTAATGTCCGCTGGCTAAAGGCGCAACCCCTCATTTCCAACTTTTGCAAATTTGGGCACCCTTTTGAGAACTTTACTAGTCTTACATCAGAATCTCGAAAATAACCAAGAAACAAATATCTTACACTCTGCCCAAATATCTTGCAAATGTGACCAACCAATTACAGACCTAAGTCCCCTGTGGCATCATTAGTACACAAAACTTCTACTTTCAGTCTTTCAGACACATATAAATCAACATACAATGGTCATCTATATCAAGTTCCAAAAATATCAGCTCCAAATCCGTTAGTTGATGTGCAAAAGTTTAATTACGTGAATATTTTTCCGACTCCAATGATACAATATCACACTCCGCATCTTAAAAGGATACTTCATATCAATGATTTGATCAACTTCACTAATAAACGGTTCAAAAGATACTCAAGATGACAACCCCAAATCTTTAAAGAAACTAACGACTCCCTACAATTCATCGCAATAAGTACAAGATCTACACAATCATAATCAACCAAATGCGTAAGTAAACCTCAACTGTTAAGGGAAATGTTAATATAAATTTCAAATCTACGATTTATGAAAGGGTAATTTGACACTCTAACGACCTCCCGGTATGTTGGATATTTTAGTGTAATTGGATTAACTTGTTTGACCAATTTTATCATGATAATACATCATTTAGGTTTGGAGGTGCGGAGTGCACATCTACTTGAGTTTATTATGATCTTAGGGGCGAAACCCCTAAGGGACGGGGTCCGGGGCGCCCCTGGTAGCAGGGTCCAAGGGGCGGCAGCCCCTGGCAGGGTCCAAGGGGCAGAGCCCCTGGCTGGGGTCGCTGGGAAATTTTTTATTTCCACTGAAGTTGCTATGTAAAAATTGCTGCTGAAGTTGTGTTTCTGCTGAATTCAATGGATTCTGCGGAAGTTGTATTTCTGCTGAAATGCAATGGATTCTGCTGAAGTCATTGATTCTGCTGAAGTGTTGTTCCTCAGATTAATTTTCGGAAATTGAAGGACAAAACTTGACAACTTGGAAACCCTAAAACTATCATTGGCAGTTATCCCGTAACATGTTATATACGGTTTGTTTGGTCATTATCAGATAACGGTTCATTATATCTCATACACAAACATACAAAAAATTCTCAACTCTGAATTGTATCCGATTGAATAATTTGGTAGAACCGCCAAATTGATTCGATCTGAAAGTGTTCACACGCCTTTCAGAGACTAAGCATATCCGTTGGTGTTCGTTATTACTACAAATTCCCCACAAAGATCGAATCAATTTTAGATGACGAACCCTGATTCTGTGAAAGATCTGAACAAGACGTTTGCAAAGTTGGAGAAGTTTTCTGGGCAGGATTTTCGTAGATGGCAAAAGAAGATGCACTTTTATCTGACGAATCTGAAAGTGGTATATGTTCTGAGTACCCCGTGCCCTGAGGCTGTTGAAAATGAAACGCTGGAACAGACTCGTAATCGTTCTAAGTGGGAAAACGCAGACTACATATGTCGTGGTCATATTCTTAACGGTATGTCTGATTCCTTATTTGATATTTATCAAAACGTAGAGTCTGCAAAAGAATTATGGGATACCCTAGAAGCCAAATACATGGCAGAAGATGCGTCTAGTAAGAAATTCCTAGTTGGTAATTTTAATAACTATAAAATGGTAGACGCTAGGCCTGTCATGGAACAGTACCACGAATTGCAAAGGATATTAGGACAGTTTGCACAATATGATATGAAAATGGATGAATCAATTTCTGTCTCTAGTATCATAGATAAACTGCCCCCCTCTTGGAAGGATTTTAAAAACAATCTTAAACATAAGAAAGAGGAATTGAATCTGGTTGAACTTGAAAGTCATTTCCAAATTGAACAATCCATACGTGATATGGAAAGGGGTTCTGTTGGTGGTACTAAAACCATGGCTGGTTCTTCTGTGAACATGGTGGAGGAGGGTGAATCCTCTAAGGCTGGGAAAGGGAAACGAAAGTGGCAAAGCAATAACAACAAAGGTTCTGATAAGAAATCAAAGGTGACCTGTTGGAAGTGTGGGAAACCCGGACACTTTAAGAAAGATTGCAGGTCTAAGGGTGGAGGTAAAGGAAAAAACGAGGCTGGTGCTAGTGGATCCAAGGATCCTGGAAAGCAATCAGGTTTGTTTTGGTACCTACTGATCATTCTGTTGAAAATTATTATGTATCAATAATTTCTGAAACATTCTATGTACAGGATGATGATTTATCATGGTGGGTGGATTCAGGAGCAACATGTCATGTATGCAAAAATCTTCAATGGTTCAAGGACTTTAAGCCAATTGAAGATGGATCTTTATTAAAGATGGGCAATGTTGCAACTGAACCGATTAAAGGACTAGGATCTGTTAATCTAGTCTTTACTTCTGGAAACTCTTTACTTTTAAACAATGTTGTTTATGTACCTGGAATTCGTAAGAACTTAGTATCTGGTATTGTATTAAATAATTGTGGCTACAAGCAAGTCTTGGAAAGCGACAAGTACATATTGTCTAGACATGGAACCTTTATTGGCTTTGGATATTTGAATGGCATGTTTAAATTAAATTTGGATGTTTCGTTTCTTAATAATTCTGTTTGCATGGCTTCTACTAGTTCTAGCAATAATTGTGGTAAATCTGAATTATGGCATGCTAGACTAGGACACGTACATTACAAGAGAATGATAGACATGTCAAAAATGAGTCTAATACCTGCTTTTGAATTGAATGGTGAAAAGTGTAAAACTTGTGTGTTGACTAAGATAACTAGACAACCTTTCACCAAAAATGTCATTAGAGATACTAAGGTATTAGAACTTGTACACAGTGATTTGTGTGATTTTCATTCAACTCCATCACTTGGTAATAAAAAGTATGTAGTTACTTTTATTGATGATGCCACTAGATACTGTTATGTTTACTTGTGTCATACAAAAGATGAAGCTTTTGATAAGTTTAAGATTTATAAAGAGGAAGTAGAGCTTTATCATGGTGTGAAGATTAAAACACTTCGCACTGATAGGGGAGGTGAATATTATGATCCAGTATATTTTCAATCTATGGTATAATACATCGACCACTGCTCCATATACACCACAACAAAATGGTATATCTGAAAGAAAGAATAGGACATTAAAAGAAATGGTTAATTCCATGTTATGCTATTCTGGCCTAAGTGATGGATTTTGGGGTGAGGCTATGTTAACAGCCTGTTATTTATTAAATAGAGTTCCTAATAAAAGGAACAAGATAACCCCTTATGAACTTTGGTATAAAAAGGCACCAAAACTGAAGTTATCTCGAGTTTGGGGTCAGAGCTGTGGTAAGATTGACTGATCCTAAAATAAATAATATAGGTCAAAGAGGTATAGATTGTGTATTCACTGGCTATCCTGAGAATTCTAAGTGCTATAGATTCTATGTCATAGAACCTAATGATTATGTATCCGTTCACTCTGTTATTGAGTCACGAGATGCTGATTTTGGCAATGAGGATAGGTTTACATCTTTACCTAAACCTGCAGACATGATTGCAAGTTCTAGTAACTTTGGTGCATCTGACCAATTGACTGTTTCTCTTCCTGAGCCTTCAGAGCCTAGGAGGAGTGTAAGAGCAAGGAAAACCAAATCTTTTGGTGGCGATTTCCAACTATATCTGGTCGAAGGATCAAGGAATGAAATTCAATTTCAATATCAATATTGTTTCAATGTTGATGAAGATCCTAGGACCTACAGTGAAGCTATGGCTTCAAGGGATGCTGCATTTTGGAAAGAGGCAATCCAAGATGAGATTGACTCTATTATGCACAATAATACTTGGAAACCGTCTGATTCACCACCTGGTTTTAAAGTGACGTGGGTACAATATTTAAGTTAATAATCTTTGCTTTACATCGCATGTATTGCATGTATCTTGCCGTTCGTCACAAAACGTTACTAACAACAAGTATGAATCGCTATACACTGCTTGTGCCTCGCCATTTGCTATCGCAAAAAGGTTACTAAAAATATGAATCGCTTTACATTGTACCTTCCTCACCTCACAATTTGAGGTTAAAAAAAGTTAACAGGAATATAAATAATCAAAGATAGTGTTAGCATATTAATGTATGAAACTCACAATGTGTCTTTATTACATCATATTAATTTATGAATCGCTTTAAATTGTACCTACCTCACAATTTGAGATTAAAGAATATGAATGCATTCCATTGTACTTACCTTTAAAATTTGAGGTCACAAAAAGTTAACAGAAATATAAATAATCAAAGACAAGACAATGAGTAGCATATTACTCCCAATTTGAGATTAAAGAATATGAATGTATTCCATTGTACTTACCTTCAAAATTTGAGGTCACAAAAAGTTAACAGAAGTATATATCTCTCCCAAAATGAATAATTGCATATATATCATTTGTACAAGTTTTTTATGCATGCTTTGGATATATATGCAATTTTGCATTTTCAGGATGATATATATGCAAAAGCCCCAACAATCAAAGACAAGACAATGAGTAGCATATTAACATACGTTACTCAATGTGTGTGTCTTTATATTACATCATATTTATATCAACTTATAAACAAAATTTGCATCACAATATATAAACTAGTAAAGTTTGCTGTCCTAAATCTCTGTGAGATAAAAAAAACTTCATACAAGATTGACACAAGTTGCTCACGTGTCACATGTAACCATATATTTTTTCTTATGTTCTCTTCATGCATTGTTTTTCTTTTTGTAGCTACGAGCTCCGTGCTAAACTCAAATGAGGTTGTATGTGACATATACAGTTTAGATGTAGCGCAACCTTTATAAAATGATAAGAAAAATCCTTAACTAAACTTTTTATTTGATAATATTAGTTATAGTCATATTTTTGAAGAAATAAAATTGGTTACTCTAGCTCTGTAAGGTCATGCTTGGGAAGGAACATATTAAAATACTTTGAAGGCATTGGCTTTTAGAGTTAAACACTAATGAGAATGTTATTTAACATACAATTTGTAGTAAACTCTTTCACTTGCAAAACAACATGATACAACTTACAGGATTCGATTTGGGGCAGTTAATGAAAAATGGATGTTTGGATTAATGCCAATGGAGTCCATCCATTGTGGCAAACGCCACTCCCTCCTACACTTCATTGGCTCCAACTAGGGATGAGCACGGTACCGGTCCCGTACCGATCCCGTATCGAATTAGTGGTACTGATTTTTTCCCGAGCATAAATTAGTGGTACCGGTACCATACCGAACGGATTCGGATACCGGTACCGGTATCGGTACTGGTACCGGTATCGGTACGGTACCGGTACGGTTCCGAGATTCGGTTCGAAATGCTCATCCTTAGCTCCAACTTTAATACCGTTGTCCCACCAATCACCAGGTAAGAGCCGTGGATGGTAATGTGCTTTTGTGTAATACTAACGAGTTCGCAAAGTTTATGAGAGACTAATGAAATGGAGTTACGGTCGTTATCGTGAATGTAGGGTATAACACAGCTGAATACCGTGTAATTCAGTTTGATATATGAGGATGTTTCGTATCATTGTCCATAGTATACATTAAAAAGTAGGGTGAAAATCATCAAATAGTAACCAAGTTTGAGATATGTTTCAATTTGATACTTCAAACTTTTTATCAACCATCAAAGTTTCAAAACTATTTAATTCTTGTGTGATTTTTATGTTAGAGTGACCTAAACGGAACACTTCTTAAACTTGATTATTATTTTGTGGTTATTGTTTATAATAGTCATGCATTAACGGGGGTGTGCATAAAGTTGGTTGGAATTAGTTAAATTCAGGGGTGGGTGTTTAGTATTATTGTACAACATGTTAATGCATATATGATACTTTAAAATACTAATTTTAGAAAATTACACAATAATGAAATAGCTTTAAATTTTTGATGGTTTTTATGGTTAATGTAAAGTTTGAGGTATTAAATTGGAACACCAATGAAACTTGATTACTATTGAGTGACATATTCCTTTAAAAGAAATACACACTAAGGGTGTGTTTGTTTTTTAAAAAAAGGTCTTACTAGCCCTCTTACTCTTACCAGTAAGAGGTGGGCAGACGTTTTAGTTGTTTGTTTTTTCATCACCAGTCAGACATGGTAAGAGGTGGCGAAAAGATCTTACTACCTCTTATTAACACCCCTTCAACTCATTCATCTTCAAAACCCTTCAACCCATCATCTTCAAATTATGCAAAGCTAGATTTTAAATTATTTGATATTAGTTAAGTTACTTAATTGTTGTTTAATATCATTAAGCTTATGTTTTATTTTAAGACAATTTATGTAATAGTTTTTATTATGTTAAATTTTGGATATGTATTAAGATAATTTATTTAATGATTTATAATTGTGTTAAATCTATGATAAAAATATTTTATTTCAAGTTTACACTATCTACTTATTAATCATATTTGCAATAGTTTAATATATACTTAAAAAAGAGAAAATTAAAACCATTCAGACAATTATAAAAAAAACAAACAACATTTTTCATTTAGATTCAGACATTATAACCACCTCTTACTAGTAAGATATGGTAGTCAGATTCAGATGCGAAACATCTTAATCAAACAAACACACACTAAGTTTTGGAGTCCGGGGTTTAGTGAGATATAATTGAGTTAATAAAGATTGAAGTATATGAAAATTGAAATAAGCAGATTATTAAAAAGAACGTGACAATGGTTAATCCCAAGTAGGTTAAAGAAGAGAATTGATGCTACTTAATATAGAATGGTGTACATGAGTATTTTTGTTCGGTTGAGTATAATTTTTCACAAATGAGTGCATAGATAGCTTAGATATAATTTCGTTTGTTAATATCTAAGCTCGAATGTGGGTTACATTATACAAAATTATAACTTTTTTATACTATATATAATTTTTTGTTGTTGGTATAACTGGGTTTCCGACTCGACATTACAAGCCAACTAATCTCAGAGCGATTACCTTTTTCGGATATCTCGGCGTCGGCGCAGGTGAACCTCCATAGCCAATGTGGGATTAATTTTCTCCCCAGGGTTCGGACCCAAGATCTCTAGGCACTTTCGTCCTAAAATTTGCAGATGTGTTTAAGGGTGTTTAACGAGCTAGACAAGATGTTTTTGTGTGTATTTAACGAGCCCATACAACATGTGTGAGCAACTTTATACAAACTCCTAAATTTTGTATATTAAATGTACAAAAATTTGATAAGGCGTTTATACATAAGATGTACACAATCTTGTTGAGTTATAGATATCTAACGACGAGACATGACAGAACGGGGTAAGAGATGGAGATGGATACGTGCTTATGCGTAAGGCTATTAAGTTTGTAAAGTTTACGGGAGACTAATGAAGTGGAATTACGGTAATCTTTGTGAATAATGTGTCAATCATGTATGAGTTACTTCAGTTGATATATGAGGCTATTTGATATCATATGATTTTAATATAATTGAAAATAAGAAAAATATGTTTTTGGGGTTAATTGAGCTATAAGGTATATGCAGATTGAAATGAACCTTGAGTTGATATTATGAGGCTGTTTGTCTAAGTACCTTTAGTTTTGATTGATTTGAATTCATTTTTCTCTAACAAATGTTTTTGATTGATTTTGGGGTTGAGTTTGTTAAGAGTGTTTTGGCGGTAAAGTTTTAATTTTTGAATGATTTCACTGATTTTCTCAACTGGGTTACGGAGTTTTTGTTTGGGATTAGACTCTGTTAATTAGTGCATTTAGCCTTATTGTTATTGAACTTTTATAAACTTTGTTAAATGTATGTAAACCAGGTTGTTGTAGCTTGTAAGAGTAACAAATGAGGTTTTCATTATTAATTTTATCAAAGACAAGATCATCATGTTTCTTGTTTGTATGTAAAATTAGGTTCATAATAGAAAGGAATGTGGGGTGCCAATACCGAATTACGCTAGATGTGACAAAATTTTGAGTAGTGATCCTGCATGCAGAGACGTTTTGAATAAGAAACACTAGTGACTAGAATAAACAAATATGAAAAATGACATCATCAAAACATATAAGAGTAAAGATGAAATGAATAAGAGTTGTTAAAAAAATGAAAGAGTAGTAGAATCACACTCAACAAACAATTAAAATACAAAAAATTAACCATATATATTTTAATTGTTCATGTAAATAGAATAACAAGAAATGTTGTTAACCAATGAGATGTCTCTAATTTGAACATTTACAAATATGACGAATGCTGAAAGAAGTGTAACATGTTTTAGAGTGTAACATGTAAGAGGTAAATAGTGTAAAACTATCATTAAAGTGACGTAGGTTAAGATTTAAGTTAATAATTTTTCGCTTTACATATTTAATTGTTCATGTAAATAGAATGACATGAAATGTTGTTAACCAATGAGATGTCTCTAATTTGAACATTTACAAATATGACGAATGCTGAAAGAAGTGTAACATGTTTCAGAGTGTTGGTTCATAGTTGTAAAAACTGTTAAGCGAAATTATACCTCATATGTACGAATTATGAAGAGGTAAATTGACACTTTGGCGACCTCGCAGTAATAATGTAAGAGGTAAATCGTGTAAAACTATCATTAAAATGATGTAGGTTAAGATTTAAGTTAATAATTTTTCGCTTTACATTACATGTGCCTCGCCATTCGTCACAAAACGTTACTAAGAAATACGAATCACTTTACACTCCACGTGAATCACCATTTGCCCGTCACAAAAAAGTTAACCGAAATATGAATAATTAAAGACGTATATTAATTTATACCTTTAACAAAAAAGTTAATATACACCTTTAACAAAAAAGTTAACCGAAATATAAATAATCAAAGACGTATATTAATTTATACCTTTAACAAAAAAGTTAATATACACCTTAAACAAAAACGTTAACCGAAATATAAATAATCAAAGACGTATATTAATTTATACCTTTAACAAAAAAGTTAACCGAAATATGAATAATTAGAGACAACAATGAAAGGTATATTAATTATACCTTTAACTATGTGGCTCTTTATTAAATAAAAACGTTAATTATACACCTTAAACAAAAACGTTAACCGAAATATAAATAATCAAAGACGTATATTAATTTATACCTTTAACAAAAAAGTTAACCGAAATATGAATAATTAGAGACAACACAATTAAAGGTATATTAATTATACCTTTAACTATGTGGCTCTTTATTAAATAAAAACGTTAATTATACACCTTAAACAAAAACGTTAACCGAAATATAAATAATCAAAGACGTATATTAATTTATACCTTTAACAAAAAAGTTAACCAAAATATGAATAATCAAAGACAACAATGAAATGTATATTAATTATACCTTTAACTATGTGGCTCTTTATTAAATCATATTTGTATCAATACATATGCTTATTTTTCATCAAAGTATATAAACGAGCAAAGTTTGTTGTCTTCAGCCGATGTGGGACAAAATGTTCATACAAGGTTGAAACAAAACATCTAATCATAATTTTTATGTTCTCTTCATACAATGTTTTTCTTTTTGTAACTATGAGCTCCGTACCAAACTCACATGCGGCTGTATGTTAGATATACAATTAAATGTAGTGCAACCTTTATAAAATGATAAGAAAATTCCTTAACTAAACTTTTACTTTGATAAATCAAACACTATCTATAGTCTAGCTCTATAAGGTTATGCTTGGTAAGGATCTCTTTAAAATACTTTAAAGGCACTGGCTCTTAGTATTAAACGTTTACTTATGAGAATATAATTTAACTTTTAGAGTTTAACCTTTGAGATTGTATATGGGATTGTCTAACCAGTGCCCTGAGGGCACTGGTTAAGAAGGCTGAGGACCCACAAAAAGGTACCGAAAAAATATTTTTTTATTGAAAAAGTGTGGGTCCTTGAATCTTTTAATTATTTTTTCGGTACTTTTTTGTAGGTCATCAGCCTTCTTAACCAGTGCCCTAAGGGCACTGGTTAGACAATCCCATTGTATATATGTTCTATGTTTTAGAATTTGCATACAACTTGTACCAAACTCTTTCCCTTACATTACAAAATGATACAACTTACAGGATTCAAGCTACCATTTCACCTAAAACGAGACTCGGTTTGGGGCAAATGATGAACAATTGGATGTTTGGATCAATGCCAGTGGAGTCCACCCATTGTGGCGGACCCCACTCCATCCCACACTTCATTAGAACCAAGTGCCTCACTGTAAATGCCTTTCATATCACTGTCCCACCAACCACTCCCACCGGCATCTGTTCACGGACACAATTTATCCAATACTATTACATTTTGTATGAAAATTTCACATACTCGTTTTCAAAAAAGTAAAGATTTGGTACTTATAGTGGTTATAATTAAACAGGAAGTGGTTTCTCTTTTCTAATAGTGTTTTGGCGGTAAAGTTTTGGCTTTTGAATGACTTCACTGATTTCCTCAATTAGGATAGGGAAAATGATAAATTTAGGCATCAAAGTTGCCACGTTTTCCTTTTCTGGGCATCGAACTTTTTTTTTTTCCTATTGTAGCACTGAACTTGCCTAATTTTCCTTTTGTGATACTTAAAGTGTGATTTTGTGTCACAAAAGGAAAATTAGGCAAGTTCAGTGCTACAATAGGAAAAAAAAGTTTGATGCCCAGAAAAGGAAAAAAAGTTCTGTAGAAAACTAGAAGAGAGGTTGAATAGTTTACCAATTAAAAACTTTGTTTTGAAACTTATTGAAAGATCAATTGATATTGATCTTTGGATATGTTGTAGAAGTATGCAAGTAATATGTAAAGAGTAAATAAGGAAAGAAATTATCAAACCACAACAAGTTGTTTATAGTGGTTCGGTCTACAAGGACTCTATTTCCTTGCCCTACTCCACTCCTCGAGTCTCACACTCGAGAGTTCAACTTCACTAGTCAACAAGCTCCTTTCACCGGCGGAGAAAACCTTTACACTTCGCTTACACTATTTCCGACACTAAGCTAAATGTCGAGTTCTTTCCAAGGGTACAACTACTCCCACACACAATGTATTTTGAGGAATAAAATACTAACCACTCACACTCACAAGATTATGATGGTTTAATACAGCAATGAAGTATGAATCAACACTAGATCATACAACACTTAAACAAACAAGACTTCCAACTTCTCGTTGAAGCTTGAATGTGACTTGATCTTCTTTGCTACAAAAGAGATCACTAATATGATATGAAACTGAGTTAGAAAGGTTAGAGAGAAGATATGTATGAGAATATAGTAGAAAGGGATGAAAAACTACTTGGCTTGGCATTGCTATTTATAGCCAAAATGGACAGGAGCGTCCACGGACCGCGGAACCCTTAAAAGGGTTCCGCCCGTGTACCAATTTGGTACCGCCGGTCTGACAGCCAAGATATCAAATCTTTGCTAAAGTCAACTCTATCTAAGTGAGATTGTGCAAGATATGAAGAGTACAAATCCACACAAAATATCTAATGAAATCTTCCAATGATTTCCATGATGCATCACATGATGTCATATGTTGTATTTCTATTTTTAGAAATATGCAAGTACATAAGTAGTGTTTGGTTTTAAGAACCTAACACATTCTAAAAACTACTATCATACATAATGATTAGAGTCATATCAAGATGTTACTAATCATAAATGTAAATGCTTGAATGATGAATATATTGTTTGAAAAAGCTTGTTTTAATATCTATTAAACTTGACAAGCTTTAAGCTTTTATACAAATTAAATTTACTTTTGTCGTTAACAAAACTTAGGTAAAGATCAAAAATATAAATAACGTTTAATGACAATATTTGTATTAACAAGTTCGATGCCCAGAAAAAAAAAAAGTTCGACCGTTAATTTTTTTATTGCACCGTTAGTCCTTTTCGTCCGTTCTTACACGTTTTCGTCCGTTCTTACACGGTTTTCGTCCGTTTTTACACGTTTTCATTCGTTTTTACACGTTTTCGTCGTTTTACACTTTTTCGTCGTTTTTGCAGTTTCGTCCGTTTTTGCGTTTTGTCGCTTTGCGTTTTCGTCCGCTTTTGCACGTTTTCGTCTGTTTTTGCATGTTTTCGTCCGTTTTTACACGTTTTCGTTTGTCAAAAGTTAGAAACGTGCAAAAAAAGAAAATGTAAAACGGAAAACTGTGCAAAAAAACGAAAATGTGCAAAAGCGGACGAAAACGCAAAAACGGACGAAACTGCGCAAAAGCGACGGAAACGCAAAACCGACTAAAACGTGCAAAACGGACGAAAACGTAAAAACGGACGAAATCTGCAAAAGCGGACGAAAACGCAAAACCGACGAAAACGTGCAAAAACGGACGAAAACGTGTAAAAACGGACGAAACCGTGTAAAAACGGACAAAACCGTGTAAAACGAACAAAACCGTGTAAAAACAGACGAAAAGGACTAACGGTGCAATAAAAAATTAACGGTCGAACTTTTTTTCGGCATCGAACTTTTTCCTTTTCTGGGCATCGAACTTTTTTTTTTCCTATTGTAGCACTGAACTTGCCTAATTTTCCTTTTGTGACACAAAATCACACTTTTGTGCTACAATAGGAAAAAAAAACGACGTTATTGTAGAACTTGCCTAATTTTCCTTCAGTGCTACAATAGGAGAAAAAAAAGTTCGATGCCCAGAAAAGGAAAACGTGGCAACTTTGATGCCTAAATTTATCATTTTCCCATTAGGATATTTTATTTGAGCTTAGTAGACTGTGTTTATTAGTGCATTGAGTTGGCCACATTGGACTAGCCTTATTGTCTTTTGGATTTTCATAAACTTTGTTAAAAACGAGGTTATTGTAGATTTGTGGCTCGATAAGGTTTTCCATTAGTTGCTAGCGATGTACCAAGACAACATCATCATGTTTCTTGTTTGTATGTAAAAATAGATTCATAATAGAATGGAATGTGGGGTGCCAATAATGAATTGCGCTACATGTGACAAAAAATGTGAGCATTGATCGTGTATGCACAAACAAATATGAAAAATGACATTATCAAACATATCAGAGTAAATATCAAATGAATAAAGTAGTAGAATCGCACTCTACAAACAATTAAAAAAAATGATGTGATTCTTTCTCAATAAAATCCCTTAAATTCCGGGTGCCTATATCAATACATTACACAGACATAAGCATAAGTGAAAAAAGCAAACCACATTCGACAGCATAACAACGTTTGCCCATACGAGACTTATATTCCATAAATAAAAAAACTTTAAAAGGCCTAATAGAAAACAACCTTAACTATAATTTCGAAGGATGAGAAGTTTTATGCAACATCCTGTCAAGAAAATCCGACAATGATATATTCAGCCATTTCTTAATTCCATTCTCCATTTTTTCCCTACAATCACAATATCCAAACATCACACAATTACTCAAAATTTATATTAAAAAAAATAATAAAAAAATAAATAAAATAAAATAAAACAACTAATATTTTTTAAAGGCTTACGTATCATTATTAGTGGATGTTCGTTGTATAAAAGTTGATGGAATCAATCGTTGTCCACAAACCCTTATTTTTTTCTGATCTAAATCCATTTTTAGTAATCTTTTTTTTGACAAAATTGTTTTTCTTATAAAACAAAATAATAAATAAAAAATTCGGGGTTGAATTTGTTAGATGTGTTTTGGCGGTAAAGTTTTGACTTTGCAATTATTTCATTGAAATTCGGATAATTTGTTTGGGCTAAATAGACTATTGGACCAACCTCGTTTATTAAATTATTATAAACTTTGTTAAATATATGTAAACGAGAAAGTCGAGTCATTGAATAAGATGTATATGACTTAATTAAGGTATCCTCGTGACCGTGTTGTACCTTTTTCTTGGACACTCAAAATATGTATCTGGTTAGGTTTAAACTATCCTTAGTGTGACGTAGGTTAAGATTTTAAGTTAATGCTCTTCGCTTTACATTGCATGTACCTCATCATTTGCCGTCACAAACAAGTTACTAAAAATACACGCCGCCTCACCTACATGTACCTACCTCACTATTTAACGTCACAAAAGGTGACTAACAAATATTAATCGCTTTACCTGCATGTACCTACCTCACCTATTGGTGAAACAAAAAGTTAATGGAAATATGAACTAATCAATGACAACATACCAAGCGGTATATTAATTTATACCTGCATGTACCTACCTCACCTATTGGTGAAACAAAAAGTTAATGGAAATATGAACTAATCAATGACAACATACCAAGCGGTATATTAATTTATACCTGCATGTACCTACCTCACCTATTGGTGAAACAAAAAGTTAATGGAAATATGAACTAATCAATGACAACATACCAAGCGGTATATTAATTTATACCACTTAGTATTAAGTTGTTATTACATCATATTAATATCAACTTATATGCATTATTTGCATCACTAACATATAAATAAGCAAAGTTTCTTGTTTTCAATCTATGTGGGATAAAACCTTCATAGAAGATTGAAACAAGTTGCTCCCGAGACACAACATGTAACCATATAATTTTGCGTTTTCATACATTTTTTTTCTTTTGTAGCTATGAGCTCCATACCAAACTTAAATGTGGCTATATGTGACATATACAATTGGATGTAGCGCAACCTTTATAAAATACTAAGAACTTTCCTTAACTATATTTGTAATTGGTTAAATCTAATTTTACATATTGTCCAGCTCTATAACGTTATGCTTGGTAAGGAACTCATCAAAATACTTTACAGGCATTGGCTCTTAGTGTTAAACGCTTATGAGAATATGATTTTTCTTTTAGCGTTTAACCTTCAAGGTTGTATATTTGTTCTACATTTTTTAATCAGCGTACCAAACTCTTTCACTTACAAAACAAAATGAAACAACATATAGGATTCAACCTAACATGTCACCTAAAATTCGAATCGATTTGTGGCAGCTAGATGTTGATGTTGATACAAAAGTAAATTTCAAACACACCGAGCCAGTGAAGATTCAAGGATAACAACATGAGGTAGTAACAGACTAAGAAAACCATAGAAACAAGAGTAAATATGAAAAATGACATCATCAAACATATCAGAGTAAGATCAAATGAATAAAGTAATAGAATCACACTTTACAATCAATTAAAAAATAAATCAACCATATATTTTTAATTTTTCATATTGATAGAATGACAGGAAACAACAACAAAATGTTAACTAATGAGATGTCTCTAATTTTTGAAAATTTACGCATAAGACGAATGCTAAAAGAAGTGTAACATGTTTCAAAGTGTTAGTTCATAGTTGTAAGAACTGTTAAAGGAAATGTAACTTCGAAACTAAGAGGTAAATCGACACTCTAGCAACCTTCCCCGTAAATATATAAAAACTATCAAAGTGAGGTGAGTTAAGATTTAAGTTAATAATATTCAGTTTACATTGCTTACACCTCACCGTTCATCACAAAATGTCACTAACAAAAACCTGTGATAAATGATTCCCCTACAAAAAAAAAACCCTAAAAGCGATTCCTTATTGGCGCCATATGCGATTCCCCTACAAACCAAAAAACGTTGTACAACATGCTCTAAACTCTTATTCTATTGCTATAATCTGTTCTAATTAAGCATATACATTCGTGTTTTGTTTGATTAATTCAGGTTCTGCGATCGCTTGAGTTGTTTAGGGTTTCTTGTTCATCGATTTTTTTAGGGTATCGTATAGGGTTTTCTTTAATTCTTCGATCTGGTAGCCATGGTGGGAATCGGTTAGAGTTTTATTATGTTCGTTTAATGATCGCCTAAGCTTTGTTTAGGCCCTCGTATTGAAGACTGGACGTGTGTTTCTTCTTGTTTTCCTGTTCGACTTGTTTTCTCACTTTTACGGTTTTTAATTTTTCGTTTTGTCGTGTTCTGTTCGTATGGATAATATGGATGATGGTAAAGTGGATGTGGAGGCTTTGAAAGACCTCACAACTGGTAGTAATAATTCGTCACAGCCTAAACTTGATTCAACTGCTGTTGTACGAGACACTAGATCTCAGAATGTTATTCCTGTGATTGGAGCTGCTACGTCTACGGATACTGGTTCGAGCCCTAGTCATGATACACCTACTCATGACACGCCTGAGGGTCATGATACTTTATTGAAAATTCGTGCTATTGAAAAACAAATATTTGATGGAAAACTTGTTCTTGTGGGTGACGATGGGCAACCATTAAAACCTGCTGTGACAGTGGATGCTACTACTTCTACTGGGGCTAATCCATTTGAGCATCTTAAGGTGTTGCAGTCACAGAAGGAGCTAGAGGAGATGCTTACTGCTATTTGTTATTATTCGAAACCTCCTCATGATACAAGTGTTCCTATGGCTTCTAATGTTAATGCTACTAGTAGTCCTAATAATGTTAATGATAAGGTTGATACGAATGCACATGGGGCTATTGGTATTGAGAAGGTTGGTGCTTTGAAACAACCTTCTACATCGTATGCTGGTGTTACTTCTATTGAAACTAAGAAACACACGTCAAACTTTCGTAGGTTGGAGTGTAATAAGAAAGCTAATGGTGTGGATCTTTCTGTCCCGATGAAAGTGGTTGAAGAGGTGAACTCTAGGTTTGAGAATACTTTGTATGGGTATTTCCTTGGTCAACGACTTGCTTTTCCTGTTGTTGATTACTTTGTACGCAATGCGTGGGCTAAGTTTGGTATACAAAAGGTCATGATGAATGCAAAGGGGTTCTTCTTTTTTAAGTTCAATTCGAAGAAAGGTGTTGATGATGTTCTTGAAAATGGTCCTTGGTTGATTAGAAACGTACCTATTATTCTTAAACCATGGACATTGAACACCAACTTACTTAAAGAGGATTTGACCAACATCCCGGTGTGGGTTAAATTCCATGATGTTCCTCTTGCTATGTTTTCTGATAATGGCCTTAGTCTCCTTGCTACATTGCTAGGCACGCCCAAAAGGTTAGATGTTTTCACTAGCCAAATGTGCAAGGGCTCGTAGGGCCGTAGTAGTTTTGCTAGATGCATGATTGAAGTGAAGTCGGATGAGGTGCTTAGGGATAGCCTTACTGTTGAGATACTTTTACTTGATGGGTCAGGTTCGACTATTGAGAAGATACGGGTTGAATATGAGTGGAAACCACCTCATTGTGATAAATGTAAGATTTTTGGTCATACTCTTATTGAATGTTTTAAAGTTTTTGAACCTCCTGCTCAGCCTACTAAGCGTGTTAATGATGGTTTCAAGACGGTTAATAACAAGAAGAAGGCAAAGCAAGGTGGGTCTTCTATTCCGGGTCAAGGAGGGTTTACTAAACCTGTTGTGGGTAAGCAGTTTCAATATCAACCCAAAAAGACTCCTCCTGAACCTAAGAAAATGGAAGTCACTAAGAAGAATGCTTCTGATGTGGCTAGCTCGAGTGGAAAAAAGATCTCTACATCTAACCAGTTTGATGCTCTTAATATGGAACATACGGATGCGTTTGGTACTCCTTCTAATGACACCAACAAGGATGTGGATTATGGTCGTACAATGGAAGTTAATGAAGAAAAGTCTACTAAGACAGGTACTGCATCACAAGAACCCCTTGTGAGTGATTTGAAAGAGATGGAGTCGGGTGTGGCCCCTATAACTAGTGATTCTTGTAATCCGCCCGCCTCCTCTACTAAGAGAGTTAATACTTTTTCTAAAGTGGGAGTGATCGTGGTTTCTGATTCTGAAGATGAGGTGGTTGCTAACCCATTTGATGAGTCTGCTAATCTATTCGGTGGTGGCCAAGAGTTTGAAGATGAGTATGATGACTACGACTACGATGACTATGCGAATCAGGTTTATGATCTTCCAGGGAATTTGGATGCATTTAATGCCATGTATGGCACCAAGCTTCAAGGTCCTAGGAAGTAATTTTCTTTCGTTATGTCATATGTTATCATTTGAGTAGTGGTTTGTTTTCTTGTTTAGAAAATATGAAGTATCTTGTTATGTAAGCTTTATGCCTATGTAACGGGCTGAGATATGGGACTTCACTCATATCCATTGTACTTAAACATTTTTTGGTTAATACATTTACCAGGGTGCAGGATTACTCCCCTTTACCCAAAAAAAAAAGGTCACTAACAAATATGAGTCGCTTTATACAGCACATGCCTCACAATTTGTCGTCACAAAAAGGTTGCCAACAAATATGAATCGCTTACCAGCAAGTACCTACCTCACTATTTGGCGTCTCAAAAAAAGTTAACGGAAATATGAATTAATTAAAGACAACATATTGGAAGGTATATTAATTTATTTTGGGTCACAAAAAATTAACAGAAATATGAATTAATCAAAGACGACATGAGAACGTATATTAAAAAGCTAACATAAATATGAATTAATTAAAGACACAAATGGTTTGACATATGTTAATATTAAATTATACAGATGATATGCAGAAATTTATGTTACATCATATTAATATCAACTTAATATCTTGTTATGTAAGCTTTATGCCTATGTAACGGGCTGAGATATGGGACTTCACTCATATCCATTGTACTTAAACATTTTTTGGTTAATACATTTACCAGGGTGCAGGATTACTCCCCTTTACCCAAAAAAAAAAGGTCACTAACAAATATGAGTCGCTTTATACAGCACATGCCTCACAATTTGTCGTCACAAAAAGGTTACCAACAAATATGAATCGCTTACCAGCAAGTACCTACCTCACTATTTGGCGTCTCAAAAAAAGTTAACGGAAATATGAATTAATTAAAGACAACATACTGAAAGGTATATTAATTTATTTTGGGTCACAAAAAATTAACAGAAATATGAATTAATCAAAGACGACATGAGAACGTATATTAAAAAGCTAACATAAATATGAATTAATTAAAGACACAAATGGTTTGACATATGTTAATATTAAATTATACAGATGATATGCAGAAATTTATGTTACATCATATTAATATCAACTTATATGAATTAATTAAAGACAACATACTGAAAGGTATATTAATTTATTTTGGGTCACAAAAAATTAACAGAAATATGAATTAATCAAAGACGACATGAGAACGTATATTAAAAAGCAAACATAAATATGAATTAATTAAAGACACAAATGGTTTGACATATGTTAATATTAAATTATACAAAGCAAACATAAATATGAATTAATTAAAGACACAAATGGTTTGACATATGTTAATATTAAATTATACAGATGATATGCAGAAATTTATGTTACATCATATTAATATCAACTTATATGTACCATTTGCATCCCAACATATAAAGAAGCAAAGTTTCTAGTCTTCAACCAATGTGGGACAAAAAGTTTATACAAGTTGCTTGAGAAACACAACATGTAATACAATAACTTAATGTTCTCTTTATACATTGTTTTTCTTTTTGTATCTATGAGCTCCGTATCAAACTCAAATGCGGCTGTGTGTGACATATACAATTGGATGTAGCGCAAACTTTACAAAATCTATAAGGTTATGCTTGGTAAGGAACTCATAAAAATACAGTGTTAAACGCTAATGAGTACGTAATTAAACTTTTAACGTTCAACCTTTGAGATTGTATACTTGTTATACATTTTATAATTAGTGATACAACTTTTACAAAACTCTTTCCCTTACAATACAAAATGATACAACTTACAGGATTCAACCTACCATTTCACCTAAAACGAGACTCGATTTGGCCATTTGGGGCAGTTAGATGTTTGGATCAATGCCAATTGTGCACACTTATTAAGTAAACAATAAATTGATATTGTCATGTATGTATCTTAGCGATAGAGCATAAAATATACTATAAATGATATCAGCCATTCACATAACACAGAATGAAAAGAAATGTGTCAACAAAACATAATCCCCGCATGATTGTTGCCATTAATATCAAAGTAAATTTCAAACACACCGAGCCAGTGAAGATTCAAGGATAACAATATGAGATAGTAACAGACTAAAAAACCATAGAAACAAGAGTAAATACGGTCGAAGCTAGTCAGAATCAGTTTCAGAATCTAAATATGAATATGGGGAAATATTTCCTTCTAGCAAGTGAATAATATGCAAATGTTAATCCCACATAAGTTAAAGAAGAGAATTCATGCTACCTATTGGACTAGCCTTATTGTTTATTGAATTTTTATAAACTTTGTTAAGTGTACGTAAACAAGAAGTTCAACTCATTGACTAAGATGTATATGACTTAATAAAGGTATACTCGTGACTGTTATTAACCTTTTTTTGTAAATATGTATATGGTGAGGTTTGAATTGTATACTTCTTGTAAAGTTTGTAAGAGGTTTTAAGGAAATTATCCAATTTTAGTCTAGTCACACTCAGTTTCAATGATGAGATTCATTGTTGACTTGTTTGACTATGATCGTCATTTCACAAATAATTTCAAGTAATGTTCACGAGGTGGTAGTTTAGTGGTAGAAGGCATGTAACTAATGCGGAGGTAACTGGTTTAGCTTATGTTTTTATGTCCTTTTAATCATGAATATGATGCAACATTACGCAATCGGTCGTTGTGAGGTTGTCAATGGGCTTGTTTTTCATTACTTGCTAGCAAGTACTAAGACAACATCATCATGCTTATTGTTTGTATGTAAAGATAGATTCATGATAGAAAGGAATGTGGGATGTCAATAATGAGTGCGATCGTGTATGCACACACGTTCTAAAAAGCAAACACCGGTCACTAAAACAAACAAATATGCAAAATAACATCATTAAAAGATATCATAGTAAAGATCAAAGTGTTAGTTCATAGTTGTAAGAATTGTTGAGGAAATGTATACATCAAATCAACGAATTATGAAGAGGTAAATCAACACTATGGCAACCTCCCTAATAACATGTAAGAGGTAAATTACGTAAAATTATCATTAAAGTGACGTGAGTATAAGATTTAAGTTCATTATCTTCGCTTTAAATTGCATATACCTCACAGTTTGTCACAAAACGTTACTAACAAATCGCTTTACACTGCACGCCTCACCATTTTCCGACACACAAGTTAACACCTCAGCATTTTCCGTTTCATAAAAAAGTTAACAGAAATATTAATAATCAATAATCAAAGATAACATAATGAGAGGTATATTAATCTTACGTCTTGTGCGTTATCATTTATTACAGCATATCAACTTATATGCATCATTGAACCTTACTAACAAAACGCTTTACATTGCGCGCCTCATCATTTGTCGTTACAAAAAGTTAACAGAAATATTAATATCAATAATCAAAGATAATACAATAAGAGGTAAATTAATTTTACGCCTTATAATATCAACTTATATGACTCATTAAATGTTACTAACAAAACGCTTTACACTACGCGCCTTATAATATCAACTTATATGACTCATTAAATGTTACTAACAAAACGCTTTACACTACGCTCCTCATCATTTGCCGTCACAAAAAGTTAACATGAATATTAATAATCAAAGATACATAATAAGAGGTAAATAAATTTTACTACCATTTATCATGGAATCCTTTACTATAGCATATTAATATCAACTTATATGACTCATTAAATGTTACTAACAAAACGCTTTACACTACGCGCCTTATATTATCAACTTATATGACTCATTAAATGTTACTAACAAAACGCTTTACACTACGCTCCTCATCATTTGCCGTCACAAAAAGTTAACATGAATATTAATAATCAAAGATACATAATAAGAGGTAAATAAATTTTACTACCATTTATCATGGAATCCTTTACTATAGCATATTAATATCAACTTATATGAATAATTTGTATCACAATATATAAACAAGCAAGGTTTCTTGTCTTCAACCTATGTGGGACAAAAAATTCATACAAGATTGAAACAAGTCGTTCAAGCAACATAACATTTAGGGTTAATGGTCTAGAAAACATACAAACTTTCCACTTTTTACTATTGTTGACGTATGGTCCGGACTGGGCCAAGAATGGGTCAGGCCCGGAAGATGCGGCCCAATCTACACCTAAACCCTAATCCATGCCCTATAAATATAGGGTTGGATCTTCTTCTCAAAGGGGGGTAACTCGCACATTACACACACATCATATAACACTTTTTGCTATGCCACAGCGCATACTAACTTGACCGTCGGAGGTGGACCCCGGGGCTACGGCCTCGGGTCCACTCCTAACCGGTTCTCTTTGTTGACAGGTCTACTAGGGCTCGAGAAGACGACTAACGGCCAAGGAGAGTCGTTGAATCTAGTCCGCGCCAGATTATGCATCAACAAGTTGGCGTCATCCGTGGGACCACGAATAAACTATGTTTCGTGTTCTCATATTACCGAAACGCGGAGATAAATTCCTAAAGTCGGTAACCCTAAAACTTTGTATTGTGCCATGCGTAAAATTTTGCATTCTGCCATCATGTGCATTCTGCCTCGATTAAATAAGTTCTATTCGAGTAATATCATGTGCATTCTGCCATCGTGTGAATATAACATCATCTTAAAAGCATCTTAAGATGTTTACTGACTTTGCTTTGCGTGTCGGCACAAACTTTGCTTTAAATTGCATATTCTTATAAAAAAGACCGTTATTTACGTAATAATCATACAAATAACAGTATACGAATTACTATATTTCTTTACATGAGATTATAATAAAGTCCGCACGATCGGACCTATTTTAAAACATCCGCACGATTGGACCTAAGAAAAGCCCGCACGATCGGAGCTATTTTATCTTTTAGCCGCGATAAATTCGCGCAGATACTGTTTTTACGGTTGGTATGCTTGTTCGCGCTCGAATAGCGCAGTCGCGATAAATCTACCCGCGTAAGACCGTGCGTTCAGAAATCTTCGCAGAGAACGCGTACGCGCGAACACCACGATGTTAGTCAATCGCCATGAGCGCACTGGACCAAAGGCCGTGGTATAAACATCTGCGATCATCCACAAACGTTCGAGTCTATGCGGTTACGATAAATCCATCTGTGTCTATTAGTTGCGGTCACGGTACATCCATCCGAGTTTTTATTTTATACATTAAAAAGAAAACAAAAACAACACAATTTATTATTTCGTCGGTACGCATCCCACGACGGGTGCGCACTGCTAATTTTCTTATATGCTATGTGCTATATATTTTTTTATGCTATGTGCTATATATTGCTTAATTTTATTAGGTTTTATATGCTGCGATTCGCGGCATATACTTTTAATCTTTGCATTGAGTGTTTTTCGCAGATTAAATAAGTTTAATGCTCCTACATGAGTAGCACCATCAAACTTGGGGGGCTACCAGGGTATACGCTACCACTGTTTCCATGCGCAGGTATATTCGGAAGCAGATCAAAGACGAATTTAAATATTCGCACCATCTTGCCGCAGGGGAGACGTCCTCTGTCGGTTGTAAAGACGGATGTAATGCGCGCAGAAGCACGTCTTCTGTCGAACCTCTTTGTCGCGCCAGCACTTATGCGCGCAGAAGCACGTCTTCGTCGCACCTCTTTGTCGCGCACGCGCAACACTTGCTACGAAGCACGCCTTGTCGCACCTCTTTATCGCCGCACGCGCACTTATGCGCAGTAGCACGTCTTCGTCGCACATCTTTAGCGCGCACCTATGCGCAGAAGCACGTCTTCTGTCGCACCTCTTTGTCGCGCACAACGCACACCTATATGCGGCACGCCTTCGCGCACATCTTTGTCGCGCCGGTAGCACACCTCTACGAAGCACGTCTTCTGTCGCACCATGCTGCGCGTCATCGGTACAAAGGTACGCCCTTATCCAGGATGCAGCATGCGGGTTCCACTTTCACCTACGCGGCCATCAGAACTTAAGTCTAGCATCCGCAGTCATGCACTGCGCATACTAAACTTGGGGGGCTTGTTGACGTATGGTCCGGGCCAAGAATGGGTCGCCCGGAAGATGCGCCCAATCTACACCTAAACCCTAATCCATGCCCTATAAATATAGGGTTGGATCTTCTTCTCAATGGGGTAACTCGCACATTACACACACATCATATAACACTTTTGCTATGCCACAAAGCATACTAACTTGACGTCGGAGGTGGACCCGGGGCTACGGCTCCGGGTCCACTCCTAACGGGTTCTCTTTGTTGACAGGTCTACTAGGGCTCGAGAAGACGACTAACGGCCAAGGAGAGTCGTTGAATCTAGTCCGCGCCAGATTATGCATCAACAACTATTGTGACAATAAACTTTTTTTTTTCCTATTAAAACAAAACAACTTCTTAATGACTACTATTGTAACTAAATATGCCACGTGGCACAGTTAATTACCACTTAACCAAAAAAATGCATTTATAATGTCTGGGGGACCATTTCTGCCAACTTACCAAACTTGGGGACTAACACTCCTAAAACATACGAATATATAAATAAAAAAAACGTTTTTTATAAAACATAAATTAAAAGTTTATGTTCTTCCCCAAACCTGCTACTAACACTGATGATATAAACCCTAATCAATGAGTTCCTCAAGTTCAAAGACAATCACGACCAGTTGATGGTAATATTCAATACTAATGTAACTGTAACCGTCTACTAAAGGTTCATACTTCAACCACAAGGAGGAATCCGGGCAAGAGATTTGTCAAATGTGATGATTGCAAAGTGTACGAGTTTCTTGATGAAGATCTTCCTACGGAGTACTACAAAGAGTTGGTGTTTGGATTCTTTGAAAGGCAGAAACACATCAGCCATAATTCATATTCTCAACACATGGTTGAGGGTCTTGCTATGGAAAAGTCACTGTTGGAAGATGAGTTGAAGGCTACAAAGTCCAAGTTGCAGTTGTATGATAAGTTATTTTACATTATGGTAGGATGCTTGTGTTTAATTTGTGTTGTATTAGGTATGACAATTGCCAAGTAATTAGGGTCTTGTTGTAATGGTTTTATGTTATGGAATGAAAATCTTATCTTTTGGTTACATTCTCTTATATTTATGTTGCATTCTAATATCTGTTACAATCCAGTGTGATTTGTAGACCATAGTAAAACAGTGAGCATAACATTCATGATAGGTGATAGAAAACACATTATTTTAGGGCCATAAAAGGCATACATTAACTAAACTGAAAGACCAAGTGCTGATAAGACCATAAACCATGAAAGACCAGTGCTGAGAAAACAACCATCTAAGGCAATAACTGGCCTACATCCTGATTTCCATCCATTAGCTAATCCAGCAAAACAAACATAAAACCTATCAAAATATGTCTTATTATCTGGGTTGTTTGTTACTCCCAACTTCACAGTTGACCCACGATTGGTGTCTAAAATAGCTTTCCCATAAGATCTTAGCATACCATAGTGTTCTGCTGATCATTTCATTCGATTCAAAGCAAACTTCTTTGCATTAACACATTGATTAGCTGTAACCTTACATTTATACTTTTTCATCACTAGGTCAGCTAAACTATTCAACCTAATCTCAGGGTTATCCCTTATCTTTTCACCAAAGACTATCCCTATCCACTTATAGTTGACCAATGTGCCAAAGTGGAAATTCCTAACACATGTATGCTCATCAACTAATGTTTTAATCTGAAAAGTTCTCTCTTCTGACATCCAACTAGCATAACATCTCCAAGGACATTGTGGCAATTCATTACTACTAGCACTAGGATACCTGATTTGCTTCCTTTGTTTACCTGTCGGATCACCACCCTTTCGGTCTTTGTCCACACCTAGCCACTACCATCTTTGAATTACTCTTCTCATACCATAGTGAGAAGCCATTAGCCAAAGCGTAGAATGTCAGACACTCCTTGAACTTGTTCACACTCACATACTTTAAACCTTTCTGCAATTGTAACACAACATTTGTTGACATTCATCATTAATAAACAACATAACAAATTTGAATTTTAATTTAAGTATGCTCAACATACTCACCTCCTGGTTTCCTCACTCCAGTGTGTACTTTCATTATACATGGGGTACCTTTCAATACTTGTTTGAGCAGTAATGAAAGGGTCTTGGTGTTTCCTCCTCATCAGTAAGCCTTAAGCTTTCTTAGTAGCTCATCCATGAACAAATCATGATCACTCCTAACATCGGAGCGAAGAAGAATTTAAAGGTATACTATTTGCTTCATTTGGCTCTTCCATCTGCTCTACCTTATCCCTATTAGCTTTGATCCTATTTCTAAGCTCAATCAATTCCTCTTCACCAGGACTAAGATAATCAACTGACTTATCACTCTCATACTCCCAATCATAATCACTATCAGAATCATCATCATTTTCAATCACCCTAGCACCTACACCACTAGTACCTACACCACTAGCCTGGTGAGAAGATTCACCTTGAGTTTCAAAGATACTCCATCTCAGCCAAGCCTCCATCTCATCTATGCTAAAATCATTGCAATACCTTATTTTTGGACCGACTTTACTCTTAGCAACACTAGCATCCATACTTGTTCTATCTACTTTACCTAAGTACTCAGATAAGTCCATATCAAAGTGCTGGAGATATACATCAAGCTCACCAAATACCACAGCCACATCAAACATATAGTTTAACTCACTATCATCAGTGACTCTAACTAAACCATCCTCCAACTCATGATTTGGGACTCTGTAATACACCCCTTCAATATCTGTTTCAACTTTTTCTTCAAGATATTGGCCAAACTCTAAGTAAGGCATCCTTCTAATAGACACAGGACTGACAACACCATGCACATACCTAAGGGGACCATGGTTGAAATACCCATCCCAGTTTATAACTAAGATGTGTTGAACAGTATGAGGTATCATTCTGAGAAAAAAAATACCAAACACTAAAATTAGGGCTTGCTGACTATTTATGATTAAAACACGATTAACTGATTCAAATGAAATTACATACCTGACTTGTTACAAAAACCATAAACAATTGGAAAGGGAGCAAAGTGGATTTTTCAATTTGGTGGATTAGGGTTTTTCACTGGAAACGGGTTTCATTTGAGGGGGACTGATTTTGGGTGGAAAACATTTGGGGTTAATAAAGCGTATGTTTTATGAGTATTAGTCCCCAAGTTTGGTAAGTTGGCAGAAATGGTCCCCCAGACATTATAAATGCGTTTTTTTTGGTTAAGTGGTAATTAACTGTGCCACGTGGCATATTTGGTTACAATAATAGTCATTAAGAAGTTGTTTTGTTTTAATAGGAAAAAAAAATTTATTGTCACAATGATAAAAAGTAGAAAGTTTGTATGTTTTCTAGACCATTAACCCTAACATTTAATCAAATAACTCTTATATATGTTCTCTTCATGCATTGTTTTTCTTTTTGTAGGTTATGCTTCTTAAGGAACTCATAAAAATACTTTAGGCATTTAGCTTTTACTCTTTTAGTGTTTGGATATGAAAACTTTTTGATTACATTTTTAAAAAAGGATTGTTTATTGAATGCTTGCTAAAAATGCGAATGAGAAAATTCATAGAAAAGTCTTATTTATGATTATCAGTGGATGTAGGTTGGATAAAGGTAGACGGAATAAATCGTTGTCCACGAACCTTATTTTTGACTTAATAGAACACAATTTTTATATTAATTTAATCTAATTCTTTCTTTCTTAACGCATGTTTTTTAGTGATATTGGGTTAAGTAGGGGTGTTCAGTGTTTGGTTTGACACCAAATAAACCAAAAAATAAACCAGACTAAAACCGAATATTACGAAATCAAAATTTTTAACTGGTGTAGACAAGAAGATCGAGTTATTGACTAAGATTTACATGACTTTAGTCTACCCGCAGTAATAGCAAACGATCGATCAATTTTTTTTGTCCCAATCGGTCGGCTTACCGTGGCTAGTTGGTCACATGTAGGTCGATCAGTTTCTTTTTATGATGAAGGTCGTATATACGATCGACACAAATACACACATAAAAACAAAACTCTCACTTTCCAAGTAATTTTATTAAAGGTCGCTTTTACTGGGACACCCAATCGCCTGAAGGTCGCTGGAGAGAGAAAGCTGAGGTGACAGAAAAAATGGGAGGAATTGACCCTCCTTACTGTCCAACCAGGTATCTTTTTGATTGTGTTTTAACTTTTTCTTGGACACCCAAAATGTGTATTTAATGAGGTTTGAACTGTTAAGGGAAATGTATACTTTAATTCTACGAATTATGAAGAGTTAAATCATCACTCTAGCTACCGACCCGGTAAATATAAAAAGGTAAATCACGTAAAATAATCCTTAAAGGGACGTAGGTTAAGAGTTAAGTACATAATCTTCGATTTATATTGCACGTAATTTGTCGTCACAAAAAAGTTGTTAACAAAGACGAGCCGCTTCACCTACATGTATCTACCTCACTATTTGGCGTCACAAATAGATCACTAACAAATATTAATTACTACACTTGCATGTACCTACCTCAACAGTTGGTGAAACAAAAAGTTAACGGAAATATAAATCAACCAAAGACAACAAATAATGGAAATATAAATTAATGAAAGACCACATGTTGAGTCGTATGTTATACGAACAAATAATGGAAATATAAATTAATCAAAGACCACATGTTGAGTCGTATGTTATGCGGCTCATTTGGTGAAAAAAAAGTTAAACGGAAATATGAATTAATCATAGTCCACATATCGAGACATAAATATTTACGACTCCACTATTTGGCGTCACAAATAGATCACTAACAAATATTAATTACTACACCTGCATGTACCTACCTCACCAGTTGGCGAAACAAAAAGTTAACGGAAATATAAATCAACCAAAGACAACAGATAATGGAAATATAAATTAATGAAAGACCACATGTTGAGTCGTATGTTATACGAACAAATAATGGAAATATAAATTAATCAAAGACCCCATGTTGAGTCGTATGTTATGCGGCTCATTTGGTGAAAAAAAGTTAAACGGAAATATGAATTAATCATAGTTCACATATCGAGTCATAAATTAAGCAAAGACCACATGTTGAGTCGTATGTTATGCGGCTCATTTGGTGAAAAAAAAGTTAAATGGAAATATGAATTAATCATAGTTCACATATCAAGTCATAAATATTTACGACTCCACATGTGATCTTTGTATTACACCATATAATTATCAACTTACATGCACCATTTGCATCACAATATATAAATAAGCAAAGTTTCTTCTCTTCAACCTATGTGGGACAAAAACTTCATACAAGATACGTAATCAAATAACTTTTATGTTGTGTTCATACATTGTTTTTCTTTTTGTAACTACGAGCTCCGTACCAAACTCAAATTCGGTTGTATGTGCCATTATGTAGTGCTACCTTAAAAATGCTAAGGGCTTTCCTTAACTAAATATTTAATTTGATATAAATCAAACATTACCTATAGTCATATTTTTTAAGTAAATAAAATCAGCTACTCTAGCTCTATAAGGTCATGTTTGGTAAGGAACTCATTCAAATACTTTAAAGGTATTGGCTCTTAATATAACTTAACTTTTAGCCTTTAACCTTTGATATTTTTTTTGAACGGCGGAAATTTTATAAAGCTAGCAAGGAGCTAGAACAAAACAAACAAATACATAATGGAAGTACACAGAGTCGTGTTTTGAAGCCAACCAACCCAACTCAAACATTTAGAGCGACATCTACTATTAACCCATAAAAAAGACGTCATACCAAGATTATCAAAAAATAAACTCTTTCTCGGAGGCATCCTTCCAAACACACATAAGTTCCGATAGCACCATACATGCCACCATAACGATATAAATGTCGCTTCCAAGAATTGCTTCTGAATATTGCTTAGCCGAATAGACCCAAACCACTCCAACCCTTGAGAATAAGATCGCAAAAATGGAATATTGATATCCCACCACGTGCCTAGCCTGTTGTATACCTGCACAGCGAAGGAGCACTCAAAAAATACATGTGTTGTAGATTCTGAACACTCCTCACATATCGGACATAGAACCGAGGAAATATCTAAACAAAATGATACAACTTATAACAGGATTCAACCCACCATTTCACATAAAACGAGACTCTATTTGGGGCAGTTAGAGGTTTGGATCGATGCCAATTGCGCACACTTATTAAGTAAACGATAAAATGATATTGTCATATATGTATCTTAGTGATAGAGCATAAAATATACTATAAATGATATCAGCCATTCACATAACAGTATAACACACAATGAAAAGAAATGTGTCAACAAAACATAATCCCCGCATGATTGTTGCCATTGATATCAAAGTAAATTCATGTATGCAACAACTCATCCATTGTAAGCCCAGTGCACATATTAATCTTCAAAGCCCTTTCGCCAAAACTTCTAAATCCGAATCACGAAAACTCATACGCTTAAAATAAACACATTCTATTCCAACCTCTTTAACGACAACTTAAGTCACTTAACTGTCACCTCAAGCCATGGAGTGACATAACCATCCAAATACAACTAAGCTACACGTGACGGTGGGATGTATATAGTAAGAGCTGTGGAAGGTGATGTGCTTGCGTGTAATGCTATCAAGTTCGTAAGTTTACGGGAGACTAGTGAAATGGAGTAACGGTCATTGTCGTGAATGTAGAGTATAACAAAGCTGAATATCGTTTCAGTTAATTCAGTTTGATATGTGAGGATATTTAATATCATTGTCCATAATTTGTATACAATAAAAAAACCCGCTAAGTTTTGGTGTTTAGTGAGATATAAATGAGAATATATACATGTAAAGTATATGAAAATCAGAATAAGTTTGATCAATTAAATTGTTAATCCCACATAGGTTGAACAAAAGAATTGATGATACCTAGTATAGGATGGTGTACATAAGTCATCCATGTATTTATCAAATGGTGTCTAACATTATACAAATGTCTAACTTTTTTATATTATACAATTTGCAATTATCTTTAAAGATGCTTTCGCTCATACTTAACGAGCACATACAACATTTGTGCATAACGTTTAATGAGACATGACGGTGGGACGTAGTAAGAGACGTGGAGAGTTATGTGCTTACGTTTGGTACTATTGAGTTCGTATAGTTTAGGGATACTAATGAAATGGAGTTACATCCATTTTCGTATAAACTTTGTTAACTGTATAACGAGAAGGTCGAGTCATTGACTAAGATGTACATGATTTAATCAAGTTATCCTCGTGATCATTTTCTACCCTTTTTTTGAAGGAAATTATCAAATTTTAGACTAGTCATAGAGTTTCAAAGATGAGATTCATTGTTGACTTGTTAGACTATGATCGTCATTTTATAAATAGATGCAAGTAATGTTCATGCGGGGGTAGTTTAGTGTTGGGAGGCATGTAGCTAGCGAGGAGGTAACTGGTTCAAGCCCCGTCTTGGGCCGGTTTTCCATTAGTTGCTAGCGATGTACAAAGACAACATCATCATTTTTCTCGTTTGTATGTAAAGATAGATTCATAATAGAAAGTAATGTTGGGTGCGATTAACAAATAAATGTAACAAAAACGTGAGTAGTGATATGTTTATGCACATACGCTCTGAATAACAAACATAGTGACTAGAACAAACAAACTTGAAAATGACATCATCAAACATATCAAAGTAAAGATCAAATGAATAACATTAGTAGAATCGCACTCTACAAACAATTAAAGTACAAAAAACCAACCATATATTTTTATTGCTCATACAAACTAAATCACAAGAAGACGACTACAAAATTTTGTTTAACTAATGAGATGTAGTAAGACTATTTAATTTGAACATTTACACATATGACATGTTTCAGAGTGTTAGCTGAGAGTTGTAAGAACTGTTAAGGGAAATGTATACTTCAAAATTTACGAATTATGAAGAGGTAAATCGACACTCTCTCGACCTCCTAGGTGAATATGTAAGAGGTAAATCAAATAAAACTAGCATTAAAGTGACATGGGTATAAAATTTTATATCTTCCCTTTACATTGCATGTATCTCACTGTTCGTTACACTTTACGCTTCTTGTACCCACTATTTACCGTCATGAAAAGTTATATTTTATGTCATAACAAGTTACTATCAAATGAATCGCTTTCCACAACATGTAACTTACCATTTTCCGTTACAAAAAGATGCATCTTACGATTTGCCGTCACAAAAAGTTAACCTATGAATTAATAAAAAAAAAGATGTACCTTACGATTTGCCGTCACAAAAAGTTAACCTATGAATTAATAAAAAAAAAGATGTACCTTACGATTTGCTAACAAATGAATCGCTTTACACTACATGTAACTCACCATTTTCCGTTACAAAAAGATGCATCTTACGATTTGCCGTCACAAAAAGTTAACCTATGAATTAATAAAAAAAAGACGTACCTTACGATTTGCTGTCCGTCACAAAAAGTTAACTTATGAATTAATAAAAAAAAGATGTACCTTACGATTTGCCGTCACAAAAAGTTAACATATGAATTAATGAAAGACGTACCTTACGATTTGCTGTCCGTCACAAAAAGTTAACTTATGAATTAATAAAAAAAAGATGTACCTTACGATTTGCCGTCACAAAAAGTTAACATATGAATTAATGAAAGACGACATATTAATTAATAGGCATAACTAATTTATACCTCCCAAGATAGGGTGTCTGATTATCTCACGGATTAACTTGCATGTACTCTTTGCATCACAATATATAAACAAGCAAACTTTTATGTTTTCAACCTATGTGGGACAAAAACTTCGCACAAGATTGAAACAAGTTGCTCAATAAACACAGTATGTGATCAAATAATTTTTTTAGTTAGTTACTTAGTTACATAAATCGTCCATGTAGTCTACAATTTTTTTTCACCTTTCGTTCTAAAACTTCTATAATTACACCGCTCGTCCTTTTACTTGTCGTTTTGTAACAGACCGGTCTTTTGATCAAACAGTTGTTAGTGTTCGTCTGCTAAGTCCCCCCTTGCAGGCCACATGAGGGTATATTGGTCATTTTACCCTAGATGATCTTTCACGTCTACTTTTTTTGAATTTTCAAGTGCTTTAAGATCTATGTAACACAATCACATATACTTGGCCAAAAGGTAGAAATTACAGCACATTCAACTTTTCAAACACACGCTAGATTCATACCAAGAAAGCAACTCATTATAACAATAAAAAATATACAAAAATAAATTCAAGAAACAAAAATCCAAACACAAACTCACAGCACATTCAACTTTTCATTGAATTAAAGTACTGACACACCAAAACTGTGAACAACAATGATAATCACAAACACCCTGCTGCCCGAACTGAAAATCACCATCGTCATCGGCGGGAGATGGTAGGTTTAGGTGGTGGTCGCCAATCGGTTTGTGACAAGGTGTTTGGGTTTTGTGAGTTTATAATTGCTTGAGTTTGAAGATCTATGAAAAATAATAATCAACATTGCAGGTACGTCACTGTTCGTCACAAAATGTTACTAACAAATATGAATTGCTTTACACTGCACATGCCTCATCATTTGCGGTCACAAAAAAAGTTACTAAGAATCGCTTTACCTGGCATGTGCCTGCCTCATCATTTGAGGTCTAACAACAAGTTACCAGAAATATGAATTAATCAAAGATTGAGGTATATTAATTTATACGGCCCAGTATGATGTAGTTAGTATTAACTCATATTAATACAAACTTAATATCTACCATTTGCATCACAATTTATAAACAAGCAAAGTTTCTTGTCTTCAACCTATGTGGGACAAACATTTATACAAGATTGAACCAAGTCGCTCAGGAAACACAGCATGTAATCATATTTTTTTATGTTCTCTTCATTCATTGTTTTTCTTTTTTTAGCTATGAGCTCCGTACTAAACTCACATGCGGCTGTACGTGACATATACAATTGGACGTAGCACAACCAATATGGGTGAGCCATTTCCATGACATCATGACCATTTTCAAACGTGTGACCCATTGTTGTTATATCATGACCATTTATATGCTTAAAATGAGCACATTATATTCCAACCTTTTTAACGACTTAAGTCACTTAACTATCACCTCAAGCCATTATTACCGCCCCAATCCAACTAAGCTACACATAACAGTGGGACGTATATAGTAAGAGATGTGGATGGTAATGTGCTTGCGTGTAATTTTATCGAATTTATAAAGTTTACGGGTGACAAATGAAATGGAGTAACGATCATTGTCGTGAATGTAGGGTATAACACAACAGAATACTGTGTCATGTTTATTCAGTTTGATAAACGAGGATGTTTGAATTGATATAAAAGTAAAGTAAAGTAATTCTCAATACCGTCTTCCACGGGTTGTAGGTCTCAATACCGTCTTTCACGGTGTATTGGGAGAGGTTGAGATGTAGACAACCTTACCCCTACCTAAGGTAGAGAGGCTCCTTCCAGTTCTATCAAAGGTAGAAAAGGACCTCCGACCTTATTAAGAGTAACTAGTAAGGATCGAACCTTTGACCTCTGTCTCTATAGGCAAGGGTGTTAACCACTTGATCCAAGCCTTGCTATTGATATCATTGTCCATAATTCGAATACAATAATAAAATTACACACTAAGTTTGTAGTTTAGTGAGATATAAATGAGTGAATAAGTAGATGTAAAGTATATGAAAATTGAAATAAGTTGATTAATTAGAAAGAACATGACAATTGTTAATCCCACATAGGTTAAAGAAGAGAATTGATGCTACCTAATATTGGATGGTGTACATGAGTCATTTGTGTTTGGGGTAGTATAATGTTTCACACTAGGTGGTTGTATACTTTAGATTAAATGTACACAATCTGAGTTTGTTGATATCTAAAACATACTTTCATCGAATGTGCAACTTTATACGAATTTCTAACTTATTTATATTATACAAGCAAATGCGTTTACAAGATGTTTTCGTTTATATTTAACTAGCGCATGTAACATCTGTGAGTAACTCTATATGAACTCTTAACTTTTTTATATTAAATGTATACGAATTTGATACCGCGTTTATACATAAGATGTACACAATCTTATTGAGTTAATAATATCTAATGATGAGACATGACGGTAGAACGGGGTAAGAGATGTGGATGGTTATGTGCTTGCGCGCAATGCTATCTAGTCTGAATTATGTGTCAATCATGTGCCAATTACTTCTTATGAGTCATTTGTGTTTGGGGTAGTATAATGTTTCACACTAGGTGGTTGTATACTTTAGATTAAATGTACACAATCTGAGTTTGTTGATATCTAAAGCATACTTTCATCGAATGTGCAACTTTATATGAATTTCTAACTTATTTATATTATACAAGCAAATGCGTTTACAAGATGTTTTCGTTTATATTTAACTAGCGCATGTAACATCTGTAAGTAACTCTATATGAACTCTTAACTTTTTTATATTAAATGTATACAAATTTGATACCGCGTTTATACATAAGATGTTCACAATCTTATTGAGTTAATAATATCTAACGATGAGACATGACGGTAGAACGGGGTAAGAGATGTGGATGGTTATGTGCTTGCGCGCAATGCTATCTAGTCTGAATTATGTGTCAATCATGTGCCAATTACTTCAGTTGAAATACGACCTTTGTCCATGATTTTAATACAATTGAAAATAAGAAAACTACGTTTTGGGGTTAATTGTATATGAGTCATTTGTGTTTAGGGTAGTATAATGTTTCACACTAGGTGGTTGTATACTTTAGATTAAATGTACACAATCTGAGTTTGTTGATATCTAAAGCATACTTTCATCGAATGTGCAACTTTATACGAATTTCTAACTTATTTATATTATACAAGCAAATGCGTTTACAAAATGTTTTCGTTTATATTTAACTAGCGCATGTAACATCTGTGAGTAACTCTATATGAACTCTTAACTTTTTTATATTAAATGTATACGAATTTGATACCGCGTTTATACATAAGATGTACACAATCTTATTGAGTTAATAATATCTAATGATGAGACATGACGGTAGAACGGGGTAAGAGATGTGGATGGTTATGTGCTTGCGTGCAATGCTATCTAGTCTGAATTATGTGTCAATCATGTGCCAATTACTTCTTATGAGTCATTTGTGTTTGGGGTAGTATAATGTTTCACACTAGGTGGTTGTATACTTTAGATTAAATGTACACAATCTGAGTTTGTTGATATCTAAAGCATACTTTCATCGAATGTGCAACTTTATATGAATTTCTAACTTATTTATATTATACAAGCAAATGCGTTTACAAGATGTTTTCGTTTATATTTAACTAGCGCATGTAACATCTGTGAGTAACTCTATATGAACTCTTAACTTTTTTATATTAAATGTATACGAATTTGATACCGCGTTTATACATAAGATGTTCACAATCTTATTGAGTTAATAATATCTAACGATGAGACATGACGGTAGAACGGAGTAAGAGATGTGGATGGTTATGCTTGCGCGCAATGCTATCTAGTAGTCGAATTATGTGTCAATCATGTGCCAATTACTTCAGTTGAAATACGACCTTTGTCCATGATTTTAATACAATTGAAAATAAGAAAACTACGTTTTGGGGTTAATTGTATATGAGTCATTTGTGTTTAGGGTAGTATAATGTTTCACACTAGGTGGTTGTATACTTTAGATTAAATGTACACAATCTGAGTTTGTTGATATCTAAAGCATACGTTCATCGAATGTGCAACTTTATACGAATTTCTAACTTATTTATATTATACAAGCAAATGCGTTTACAAGATGTTTTCGTTTATATTTAACTAGCGCATGTAACATCTGTGAGTAACTCTATATGAACTCTTAACTTTTTTATATTAAATGTATACGAATTTGATACCGCGTTTATACATAAGATGTACACAATCTTATTGAGTTAATAATATCTAATGATGAGACATGACGGTAGAACGGGGTAAGAGATGTGGATGGTTATGTGCTTGTTAATGCTATCTAGTCCGAATTATGTGTCAATCATGTGCCAATTACTTCTTATGAGTCATTTGTGTTTGGGGTAGTATAATGTTTCACACTAGGTGGTTGTATACTTTAGATTAAATGTACACAATCTGAGTTTGTTGATATCTAAAGCATACTTTCATCGAATGTGCAACTTTATATGAATTTCTAACTTATTTATATTATACAAGCAAATGCGTTTACAAGATGTTTTCGTTTATATTTAACTAGCGCATGTAACATCTGTAAGTAACTCTATATGAACTCTTAACTTTTTTATATTAAATGTATACAAATTTGATACCGCGTTTATACATAAGATGTTCACAATCTTATTGAGTTAATAATATCTAACGATGAGACATGACGGTAGAACGGGGTAAGAGATGTGGATGGTTATGTGCTTGCGCGCAATGCTATCTAGTCTGAATTATGTGTCAATCATGTGCCAATTACTTCAGTTGAAATACGACCATTGTCCATGATTTTAATACAATTGAAAATAAGAAAACTACGTTTTGGGGTTAATTGTATATGAGTCATTTGTGTTTGGGGTAGTATAATGTTTCACACTAGGTGGTTGTATACTTTAGATTAAATGTACACAATCTGAGTTTGTTGATATCTAAAGCATACTTTCATCGAATGTGCAACTTTATACGAATTTCTAACTTATTTATATTATACAAGCAAATGCGTTTACAAGATGTTTCTTATATTTAACTAGCATGTAACATCTGTGAGTAACTCTATATGAACTCTTAACTTTTTATATTAAATGTATCTTAATTTGATACCGCTTTATACATAAGATGTACATAATCTTATTGAGTTAATAATATCTAATGATGAGACATGACGGTAGAACGGGGTAAGAGATGTGGATGGTTATGTGCTTGCGCGCAATGCTATCTAGTCTGAATTATGTGTCAATCATGTGCCAATTACTTCTTATGAGTCATTTGTGTTTGGGGTAGTATAATGTTTCACACTAGGTGGTTGTATACTTTAGATTAAATGTACACAATCAAGTTTGTTGATATCTAAAGCATACTTTCATCGAATGTGCAACTTTATATGAATTTCTAACTTATTTATATTATACAAGCAAATGCGTTTACAAGATGTTTTCGTTTATATTTAACTAGCATGTAACATCCGTAAGTAACTCTATATGAAATCTTAACTTTTTTATATTAAATGTATACAAATTTGATACCGCGTTTATACATAAGATGTTCACAATCTTATTGAGTTAATAATATCTAACGATGAGACATGATGGTAGAACGGGGTAAGAGATGTGGATGGTTATGTGCTTGCGCGCAATGCTATCTAGTCTGAATTATGTGTCAATCATGTGCCAATTACTTCAGTTGAAATACGACCATTGTCCATGATTTTAATACAATTGAAAATAAGAAAACTACGTTTTGGGGTTAATTGTATATGAGTCATTTGTGTTTGGGGTAGTATAATGTTTCACACTAGGTGGTTGTATACTTTAGATTAAATGTACACAATCTGAGTTTGTTGATATCTAAAGCATACTTTCATCGAATGTGCAACTTTATACGAATTTCTAACTTATTTATATTATACAAGCAAATGCGTTTACAAAATGTTTTGTTTATAGCATGTAACATCGTGAGTAACTCTATATGAACTCTTAACTTTTTTATATTAAATGTATACGAATTTGATACCGCGTTTATACATAAGATGTACACAATCTTATTGAGTTAATAATATCTAACAATGAGACATGACGGTAGAACAGGGTAAGAGATGTGGATGGTTATGTGCTTGCGCGCAATGCTATCTAGTCTGAATTATGTGTCAATCATGTGCCAGTTGAAATACGACCATTGTCCATGATTTTAATACAATTGAAAATAAGAAAACTACGTTTTGGGGTTAATTGAGCTATAAGTATATGAAGGGGTTGATCGAAGGGAATCTGAAAATTTATGGTATCGAAAACTTGGTTAGGCGTTTGACTTTTATTTGTCGGTTGACTAAAGGCTTTTAAAGAGATCCAAGAAAAAGTTAAAACTCAAACCGGGTGTCGGAGCATTTGTTTAATGGTATCGGGATTTTTCTTTCATCTTATATAGCCGACTAGTGGTTTATTTTGATTTTTTTTAGCTTATTATAACATAATAAACTTATATAAGCCGAAGAGTTTCAAAATAAGTCACAAAAGATGAGTTAAAGAAACTTAAGCTCAAAACCAAATAAGTCATAAGTCGGCTATATAAGCCGAAACAAATAAGCCGTATAGCAAGTTTACAAATAAGTGTCTTGACTAGCCAGAAAGTGTGTTTCGTTTATTTATTTATAACAAGTTTATTTATTTATTTTATCTAGCAAGAAAGTTTATTTTGTAACTACACACGAGAAAATGGTTGGGTAGAAGATTTTGCGGAAATTTATTTATTTAACCCAACAAAAGTTTGTTGTGTGTGAAAGCTTAAGACGAAGCAGCATTTGCGATATTTGACTATTTTGAATTTTAGACTTGGAAAGTATTTTACTTGACAAATCTTTTGGATGAGTCACTTCTTATTGGCATTGAAACCATGTTACATTAGAAGTAAGCAACCCAATCCCTCCATTTTCATTACGTCGGTTTTCTCTCAAGCGATCTTGAGACGATTGTGTTGCTTGATAAGTTTTTTAACATTATTTGAAAAAGTTGAAATTTTAC
The DNA here is from genome assembly GCA_910596185.1 of Chrysanthemum makinoi. Taxonomy (NCBI): domain Eukaryota; kingdom Viridiplantae; phylum Streptophyta; class Magnoliopsida; order Asterales; family Asteraceae; genus Chrysanthemum; species Chrysanthemum makinoi. Next base: position 359,710,461 of record OU343224.1, on the reverse strand, counting down.
TCGATCTTGTTGGCGACCAACTTGGTTTCCAAAAGCAACTCGATCGACTAGCCGATAAGGGCCAAGATGTAATCGATCGCCCCAATAGATCACATACCCTTACTACGTCCAGCCTTATAATGAATCTTTCAATTATTTTATAGCTTTATGTGTGAGAATGTTTTTCAATCAAATGGTTGTGGGTTAAAGTTCGGATATTGTAAGATTGATTTGTTGTCCACGTACCCTTCTTTTTGACTATTTGAATTCATTTTTTTTAACAAATGTTTTTGATTGATTTTGGGGTTGAATTTGTTAAGAGTCTTTTGGCCGTAAAGTTATAATTTTTGAATAATTTTATTAATTTCTCAATCGGGTTACAGAAGTTTTGTTTGGGCTTAGACTCTGTTTGCTAGTGTATTGAGTTGGGCCTATTGGACTAGCCTTATTGTTTATTACTACTTCCTTAGTCTTAAATTTATTATCCACGGTTTTTTTTCGGGTTTTTCCAAATTAATTGTCTACTTTGAAAAATAAGGAAATTTAGATTGAGTTTACTATATTACCCACACCTGAAGTTATTATTACTAACATTAAAGTTGTTATAAATTAATTAGTTAAATGTAAAACTGTCATTTTGCAAAAAGTAAGCAAAAGAAAGTTGTAATGATAATGTTTTTTCTTAACTGTGTGTTTTTTGCCGATTAACAATTATTTAGAGCCGGAGGGAGTAAATATTTATCAACTTTGTTAAGTGTAAGTAAACAAAGATTTTGTAACTTGTAAGAGTTAAGAAAACAGTTTTCTCTATTGGTATTTGTGTCATTGACTCATAAGTAATATGTATGTGGTCTAGCCAAAGGTATCCTTGTGAACGTTTTCTACCGTTTCCTTGGACACCTCAAATGTGTACATAACGAGGTTTGAATTGTATACTTCTTTTGAATTTTGTAAGAGGTATTAAGGAAATTACCTAATTTTAGTCTACTCACACCGAGTTTCAAAGATGAGATTCTTTATCGACTTGTTTGACAACGATTGTCATTTCCACAGATAGTTGCAAGTAATGTTCATGCGGTGGTAGTTATGTGGTGGGATACATGAAGCTAACGCGGAGGTAACTGGATCCGTTTTTATGTCCCTATAATCATGAATATGATACAACATTACACAATTTACTTGGATCGGTCGGTGTGAGGTTGCCGGTGGGCTGGTTTCCCGTTAGTTGCCAGCAATGTAGGTTTCCCGTTAGTTGCCAGCAATGTACTAAGAAAACATCATCACGTTTCTTATTTTTATGTAAAGATAGATTCATAATAGAAAGGAATGTGGGGGTGCCAATAACGAACAATAGTTTACTAGAACAAACACTTTAAAGGAATTCATAAAAATACTTTAAAGGGATTGGCTCTTAGTGTTAAACGCTTATGAGAATATAACTAAACTTTTAGGGGCCGTTTAGTTGGGGAGAAATACATCATTTTTCCAGAAAATTTTTCATATGAAAAGGGAAAAACTGAAAATCCGTTTAGTCGCATTTTTTTCCAATAATTTTCCAAAAATATGAAATTCTCGTTTTCCAACCCTTCTCACTTTTTTCATTTCCAAAATAATAACACCATTTCCTTTCACCCTAAACTTTTATCACGCCTCTTCCATTAATTTTATTTGTATTTTATTTTATATTACTTTTTATACTTGTATATAAAAAGATCCAATATGAAGAAAAAAATAGATTATGAAAAGAAAAATGATTGAAAATATTTTCGACTAAACAACTTTTCATTTTAAAAAAAGGAAAAATATAACTCCAACTAAATGGATTTTCAAATTTCTCAACTCTTCTTTAGGGAAGAAAATTCCCCTTCAGGAATTGCGAAACAAGAAAATTGTTCACCAACTAAACGGCCCCTTAGCGTTTAGCCTTTAAGATTGTATAGTTGTTCAACATTTTATAATTGGTGATACAAATTTTACAAAACTCTTTGACTTACAATACAATACAAGATGATACAACTTACAGGATTGAACCTACCATCTCACCTAAAACGAGACTCGATTTGGGGCAGTTAATGACAATTGGATGTTTGGATTAATGCCAATCGAGTCCACCCATTGTGGCAGACCCTACTCCCTCCCACACTTCATTGGAACCCACTGCCTCGTTGTCAATGTCTTCCATATCGCTGTCCCACCATCCACCGCCACCAGCATCTGTTCACGGAAACACAATTTATTTGGTGCTATTACATTTTATTTGGAAATTTTACTTACTCGTTTTCAAAATAGTAAAGATGTGATACTTACAGTGGTTATAAAGAGGAAGTGGTTTCTCTTTTCTGATAAAGGGTCTGTTATAGTTTGTTTCCCTCGGTTTTGGATCATCTCCCAGAACAACCAAACGCTTTGGAGTAGGCGGTTTACCATACAAACCTTGTGATCATTAGAAACAGTTAAATGTAAATAGTAAGTATGACTCAGTAGCAAACAAACAATAAAAGAGTAAATCGGCTACAGACCTCCAAATGTGTTTCTTCTTTTGAACGAATCCTGAGTTTGCGATTCTTCTGTCAACTGTGTGAGAATGCTACTTTGATTCTCATCTTCTAGATCTACAAAATTATATTTTTCGTTCTCTTTACTGAACATAGCACAGTGAAAGTAAAGGAATTTATAACAGCAGTTTTAACTGATCTTATGGGTAGGGCACTTAAATCATATCTCCTACAGAGGCCGACACGTTTTTAACTTAAATTTCCAACAAGTCACTCATGTTTTTCAATACTATCTAACCTTCCTGAATATAACTACTACTTAGTTCTTGAATCCATCACAGGGAGAAAAAGAGGCACAAAACTACAAAAGATGACATATAGCTTAGGCGATTCGTATATCATGCGCTGCGTATTTGCGTATATACAACATCTTCACTTGCATTGTACATCATGCATTGAAAACATGTATTTTGGGGAAATATGCAAGTTTTTAAGTTTTAGTGGGTATATATACAATTCTCCCTATAGCTTATGGGTAGCACTAGAGAGCCTAAAAGGGCCAAAACGTTACTTAACATAATCTTCCAAATAATCACTCATTTTCTTCATTACCGTGGAGAAAACGTTACTTAGATATGCCCCAGGTTACCAGGTTATTATCTCCGGCTCTCCGCTTTACATTAGATATGCCCCACTAATCATCACACTTTACGCTGCATGTAACTCACCACTTTCTGTTACAAAAATATGTGCCTAATGTACCTTAAAATTTGCCATCACAAAAAGTTAACAACAATATGAATTAATCAAAGATGATATATTAAGAGGCATAATTAATTCATACCCACAAAGAATTATTATCTCCGGGTTACCAGGTTATTATCTCCGGCTCTCCGCTTTACATTAGATATGCCCCACTAATCATCACACTTCTGTTGCATGTAACTCCACCACTTCACTACATTACAAAAATATGTGCCTAATGTACCTTAAAATTTGCCATCACAAAAAGTTAACAACAATATGAATTAATCAAAGATGATATATTAAGAGGCATAATTAATTCATACCCACAAAGATATCATGCTCTCCGCTTTACATTAGATATGCCCCACTAATCATCACACTTTACGCTGCATGTAACTCACCACTTTCTGTTACAAAAATATGTGCCTAATGTACCTTAAAATTTGCCGTCACAAAAAGTTAACAACAATATGAATTAATCAAAGATGATATATTAAGAGGCATAATTAATTCATACCCACAAAGATATCATGTTCGATTACATCATATATCAACTTATGAACTCTAATTGCATCACAACATATAAACAAGCAAAGTTTCTTGTCTTCAACCTATGCGGGACAAAAACTTCATAAAGTTGCTCAAGAAATACAACATGTAATCAAATAACTTGTACCTTCTCTTCATACATTGTTTTTCTTTTTGTAGCTATGAGATCCATACCAAACTCAAATGCGGTTGTATGCCTGCAGGCAATATATACGATTGGATGTAGCGCAACCTTTATAAAATGCTAAGAACATTCAACTATATTTTTAACTTGATAAACTAAAAACTACCTATAGTCTAGCTCTATAAGGTTATGCTTGGTAAGGAACTATAAAAATACTTTCAAGGCATTGGTAGTGTTAAACGCTAATGAGAACACAACTTACCTTTTAGCATTTAACCTTTGAGATACAACTTGAAGTAAACTCTTTCACTTGCAAAACAAAATGATACAACTTACAGGATTCGATTTGGGGCAGTTAATGACAGTTGGATGTTTGGATCAATACCTTCCATATCATTGTCTGAATCACGAAAATTCATACGCTTAAAATGAACACGTTATATTCCTACCTCTTTTGACGACTTAAGTCACTTAACTATCACCTCAACCCATGGAGAGATATAACCGCCCCAATCCAACTAAGCTGCACATGACGGTGGGACGTATTATAGTAATGTGCTTGCGTGTAATACTATCGAGCTCGTAAAGTTTTTCTGGAGACTAGTGAAATGGAGTAACGTTCATTGTCGTGAAAGTAGAGTATAACAAAGCTGAATACCTTGTCACTTAATTCAGTTTGGTATGTGAGGATGTTTAATGCTATTGTCCATGATTTGTATACAATAAAAAAACACACACTAAGTTTTAAGATTTAGCTAGATATAAATGAGTTAATGAATGGAAGTAAAGTATATGAAAATTGAAATAAATGTATTAATTAGAAAGAACATTACAATTGTTAGAGCCACATAGATAAAAAGAAGAGAATTGATGCTACCTAATATAGGATGGTGTACATGGATTAATTAGAAAGATCTTTACATTTGTGTTTTGTTTAGTATAATGTTTCACACCAGGTGATTGTATAGTTTAGATTTACACAATCAGAGTTTGTTAAATCTAAAGTCTATAAGCCATTTCGTGTTTGCAAATATGTTTACAAGATATGCTTTCGGTTATATTTAAAGCATAATGTATATGGAGGCCACCCAAGTTTTCAACTTTTAACATATAGGCCACACATTTATTGAAATAAACTTATAAACCGTCCAACTATTGGTTTGTTTTCGTTTTCACCAATTTCAGCCAAATTTATGCACGAAAACTATAAAATATAAGGAACTAACCTCCAACTTATTCAAGCAATACGAATGAAAAGTTTGATGTGAAGTACTAATTATACCCTTAACTAAGTGTGAATTTATATTATTTAAAGTACTTTAGTAGGATAAAACTGAAATTTCGCGGCTGGTTTTTTATTCGTATTAGTTTAATATGTTAGTGTTAGGTTCATTCTTGCCGTTCAATAAATATTCAAATTAAATTTGACCGGATTGGTTGAAACAAAGATAAATACATAGTTTGGTGGCCTATAAGTTAATTTCATTAAATGGGTGAGCTATATGAAAAAAAACTTAAAAGTTGGGTGATCTCCCGATATATTATCCCTATATTTAACGAGCCCGAGCCCATACAACATGTGTGAACAACGTTAAACTCCTAACTTCTTTATATTAAATACATAATAAATTGGTAAGGCGTTTATACCTTAGATATACGCAATCTTGTTGAGTTTGTTAATTTCTATTGAAACGTTGGATGAGACATGAGGCTTAGTGATATTGCGCTTGGTCAGGTTTGGAGGTCAGAATTTGTTTGTTCTTATTTTCATTTCAAGCGTTCTCGGTCCTAGAGTAAGTGATAGGTTGGTCGTTGTTGTGAGCTTAGGATTAGTTGGTAGGTTGGTCTTGTAGTGTGGCAGGGTCGTGGTTGTAAGCTTATGATCAGTTGGTGGTTTGGTCTTGTAGTGCCTTAGCAATAAATCGTATATCGATTCTTATATCTAAATACTATCTCATATGGAATCTTCAAATGTTCATATCCTCGATTGTGTTATTATATGTTTGAGCCTAAAGCTTGTGACAGTACTAAACCCCAGCTCATAAAAACATATGTAGGCTTGGGCTCAACTTTTGACTTGCTATAAGTCTCAAAGGCATAAGTTAAGACTCTAGGATTGAGATTGTACCAGGTTTTCTACTGCTTAATTTACTTCGATATACGGATTATAAGAGTCATGCATATATAATGCATCATAAACCATACGATTCGCTTCATAATTAGGTTTTGTCCATCAAACTTTCATGAAATAGCTTTCACATTAAAAAGTGTTTCATTCGCATTATCCACAACATCATCTCGGCCCTGTGTGCTGATAAGGTGCATCTTCCGCTTCCTACGTACACTTAGCAGGTCTAGGTTTGATAGAAAGTGTAATTATATAACAATTACCCAACGGGTCTAGGTGAGTCTATTGGGTCATCGATATTGATTTTCAGCTTAAGTAACCGTCGTCGAACTATTGATCACATGTAGAAAGTAGATATATAGGTAATATTGAAGTATGACATATTGGGAATATACAACTTGTAGCCATGTACATGTAAAACATACGTACACCCAGGGGCGTAGCCAGGAATTCTTTTTAGTGGGGCCCAAAAAAATTTAAAAGACACCGGCATGTTAGAAAACAAACAAAAGATTACAGAATATAATATATCACTATGTAAAAATTTTACAACATATTTGTTCATTCAACGTATTGGTTACACACGACATTCATTTCCATAACCAAAATCATCTAAAAATGAATCTGAACCAAAATTCTTGGCTATAGGACTGAATATGGATTGATGGATGGATGAGGGACTAAGTATGTGAACTAATAGAGAAATATCTAGTTTGTAAGTGGATCAAATGTTAATATATGCTGGTGAATTCGGCTTTGGAGTACAACACATATGCTAATTACTAGGGCTTTGTAGGTGGGTCATGACCCACCTTAGCCCCCACATAGCTACGCCCTTGCGTACACCATCAGGCCCATTACGTGCACAGTGCACTTATTTAACCAAGAGAACAACATCTCCACTGCTATATCAACTTTCTCTCTCCAGATCAACTTCTGACAATCTCGCAAACAATATTCATAGTTCCATCCGCATAGCAACGCGTGCTCCTACGCGACTTATATTCCATTATACAACATTAAAAAAATAGAAAAACAATGACATATTCGAACGCTTATTACTTCCATTATTCGACTTCTCTCTACAATTCAAAGCAATTTCTCAAATTAAATATATGAAAAACAAAATACAGTTTATAAATTCTGGGATTATTAAAGGCTTACTTATTATTATCATATGATTATCAGTGGATGTTTGTTGAATAAACGTAGACCGAATTAATCGTTGTCCAACCCTTACTGTTGACTGATTTGAATTCATTTTCTTAACAAATGTTTTTTGATTGATTTTGGGGGTTGAATTTGTTAAGATTGTTCTTCGCGGTAAAGTTTTGACTTTGAATATTTCATTGATTTCCTCAATTCGGATTTTTTGTTTGGGCTTATTAGATTGTGTTTATTAGCGAATTGATTTGGGCTCATTGGACCAGCATTATTGTTTATTGATTTTTCATAAACTTTGTTAAGGGTATAAGAATAAGGTTGAGTCATTGAGTAAGATGTACATGACTAAATTAAGGTATCCTCGTGATTGTGTTTTAACTTTTTCTTGGACACCCAAAATGTGTATTTGATGAGGTTTGATCTGTTAAGGGAAATGTATGCTTTAATTCTACGAATTATGAAGAGGTAAATTGACACTCTAGCGACCGACCCGGTAAATATATAATAGGTAAATCGCATAATACTATCCTTAAAGTAACGTAGGTTAATATGTAAATTAATAATCTTCGCTTTACATTGCATGTACCTCACCATTTTCCGTCACAAAAAAGTTATTAACAAAGACGAGCCGCTTTACCTACATGTACCTACCTCACTATTTGGCGTCACAAATAGGTCACCAACAAATATTAATCGCTCTACATGCATGCACCTACCTCACCAGTTGGTGAAACAAAAGTTAACAGAAATATGAATCAACCAAAGACAACAAATTAAGGTATCCTCGTGATTGTGTTTTAACTTTTTCTTGGACACCCAAAATGTGTATTTGATGAGGTTTGATCTGTTAAGGGAAATGTATGCTTTAATTCTACGAATTATGAAGAGGTAAATTGACACTCTAGCGACCGACCCGGTAAATATATAATAGGTAAATCGTATAATACTATCCTTAAAGTAACGTAGGTTAATATGTAAATTAATAATCTTCGCTTTACATTGCATGTACCTCACCATTTTCCGTCACAAAAAAGTTATTAACAAAGACGAGCCGCTTTACCTACATGTACCTACCTCACTATTTGGCGTCACAAATAGGTCACCAACAAATATTAATCGCTCTACATGCATGCACCTACCTCACCAGTTGGTGAAACAAAAGTTAACAGAAATATGAATCAACCAAAGACAACAAATATCAATCACTTTACCTGCATGTATCTACCTCATCATTTGGTGAAAAAAAGTTAACGGAAATTTGGATTAATCTCGGACCATATATTGATTCGTATATTATACGAATCGACATGTGATTCCTGTATTACATCATATTACTTTCAACTTACCTGCATGTATCTACCTCATCATTTGGTGAAAAAAAGTTAACGGAAATTTGGATTAATCTCGGACCATATATTGATTCGTATATTATACGAATCGACATGTGATTCCTGTATTAATACTATCCTTAAAGTATATTATACGAATTATGAAGAGGTAAATTGACACTCTAGCGACCGACCCGGTAAATATATAATAGGTAAATCGCATAATACTATCCTTAAAGTAACGTAGGTTAATATGTAAATTAATAATCTTCGCTTTACATTGCATGTACCTCACCATTTTCCGTCACAAAAAAGTTATTAACAAAGACGAGCCGCTTTACCTACATGTACCTACCTCACTATTTGGCGTCACAAATAGGTCACCAACAAATATTAATCGCTCTACATGCATGCACCTACCTCACCAGTTGGTGAAACAAAAGTTAACAGAAATATGAATCAACCAAAGACAACAAATATCAATCACTTTACCTGCATGTATCTACCTCATCATTTGGTGAAAAAAAGTTAACGGAAATTTGGATTAATCTCGGACCATATATTGATTCGTATATTATACGAATCGACATGTGATTCCTGTATTACATCATATTACTTTCAACTTACCTGCATGTATCTACCTCATCATTTGGTGAAAAAAAGTTAACGGAAATTTGGATTAATCTCGGACCATATATTGATTCGTATATTATACGAATCGACATGTGATTCCTGTATTACATCATATTACTTTCAACTTACATGCACTATTTGCATCACAGTATATAAAAAGCAAAGTTTCTTGTATTCAACCTATGTGGGACAAAATCTTCATACAAGATTGAAACGAGTTGCTCAAGGGAACACATGTAATCAAATTACTTTTATGTTCTCTTCATACAATGTTTTTCTTTTTGTAACTACGAGCTCCGTACCAAACTCAAATTCGGCTGTATGTGCCATTATGTAGCGCAGCCTTTATAAATGCTAAGAACTTTCCTTAACTACATATTTAATTTGATATAAATCAAACACTACCTATAGTCATATTATTAAATAAGTAAATAATATCAGTTACTCTAGCTCTATGAGGATATGCTTGGTAAGGAACACATAAAAAATTACTTTTAAGGCATTAGCATTTTAGTGTTTCGATCTGGTAACTTTTTGAACAAACTTTTTAAAAATTTTGGATTGTTTATTGAATGCTTGCAATGAAACGCTAATGAGAAAATAATTAAAGAATTTAGTGTTTAACTTTTGAGATTGTATATTGTTCTACATTTCATAATTAGTGATACAATTTTTACAATTAAGTAAGACTCAATGTGTACCGCTAGATGATCATTGCACTTACAATTAAGTGGTTAGTTGAATAGATTATTAGCAAGGCGAGTACGTCTTTTATATCTTGATTGTTTCTCACTTAGTTTTAATTGTCTTTTAGTCATTTCTGTTTTTAGTTGATTTAGTAGTGTAATTTAGTCAAACTCATAATCTCGTGGATTTAAAGCACAATTGTCTTAGAAATAGCTTACTTTAAGTTAATTAGGTACCCCGCGCTCCGGTGAATGACCTGGTCTTACCGACTCTATACTGTCATGAATGGGTATACTGCCCGTGAGTATTGGTGAAGTCTAATCGTAGTCTAATAGAGAGAGGTTAAAAAAACTTAAAGCTAGATTTCACACATCAAAAAGGTTTTAAGGAAATTATCCAATTTTAGTCGAGTTAAACAGAGTTTTAGAGATGAGATACGTTTTCGACTTGTTTGACTATGATCGTCATTTCGCAAATAGTTTCAAGTAATGTTCATGTGGTGATCGGCATTTCATTAGTTGCTAGCATTGTACTAAGACAACATCATCGTGTTTCTTGTTTGTATGTAAAAATAGATTCATAATAGAAAGGAACGTGGGTGCCAATAACGAATATATGTGACAAAAAAAATTTGTGAGTAGTGCTCGTATATGCACACGTCCTAAAAAACAAACACTAGTGACTAGAACAAACAAATATTAAAATGACATCATTCAACATGTCAGAGTAAATATCAAATGAATAAGAGTAGTAGAATCACACTCTACAATCATTTAAAATACATATATAAAAAAAAAAAAACATATCTTTTTAAATTTGTTTATATAAATAGAATGACAAGAAAACGACAACGAAATGTTGTTAACGTCTATAATTTGAATATTTACCCATATGACGAATGCTGAAACATGTGAGATGTGTAACATGTTTCAGGGTATTAGTTCATAGTTGTAAGAACTTTTAAAGGAAATGTATAGTTCAAATCTACGAATTGTGAAGAGGTAAATCGACACTCTAAAGCAATGCTTATGGGACTCCATTTACAAAGCGATTGTTGCACTTTCAAATGGAAGATATTCGGTTAATAAGGGTTTGAACGAAACTCAATCAAGTGATAATCTGACCAACATGGAAATAGTGTATTCAAAATGATACTTTTGAATTGCTTAACTTTCTATTAGCTTATATGTTTAACTGGGTAAAATACGAACTTTATAATAAGCTTATTGATAGGTGCCCATAAGCAATCATCTGAACATATAAAATCCCTAAAACTCAAATCCCAAACATCCCTTTTGTGATTCTTCCTCAATAAAATCGTGCCTATATCATAACGAGCTTCCTGTTTGCTATTAACTAATTTCGAAGCATAAGTGAAAAAAGCAGACCACATTCGACAGCATAACAACGTTTGCTCATATGCGACTTATATTCCATTATACCATTTCAACATTCAACAAAAAATAAAAAACAACCTTAACTAATTTCGAAGGATCGGTAGAAGTTTTTTGCAGCTTCCGGTCAAGAAAGTCGGACAACGATAACTTCGACCGCTTCTTATTCACATTTCCACTCTCCACCTTCTTTCTACAATCAGTAAAATTAAATCACACAATATCAAAAAGTATAATCTTAAAAAACTAGTGTAAGATTTAGGCTTACTGATCTTCGTTCCGTTGGATTAATGTTGAATAATATGAAGGACTAAATCTGTCAAGTTTCAAAGTCTTAATAAGTTTAAGTCTTAAATGAAGAAATGAGAAGTTCAGGGGCTAAAGTGAAAGATAGCTCATCAGCTAGGGTTTCGTTATTAGTTGATCATATCTGTTTTCAGTCTCTCTCTCTAAATCTTCACATAGTCTTTGTCTTTCTCTTGTGATATCTATCTTGATATCAGTCTGGGTATTTGATTGATTCTTTGTATCAAGATCAATCTTGTTTGATCTTGTTAAGTCTGAGTTTTGAGTTATATTTGTAGTGAGATTGCTGGTGTCTACCTAGTAGAGATCAGTCTTGTTTCTTTGTATCTGTATTGGTAAGCACCCAGTTGGGGACTTATCTTCTTGACATTGTTATAATAAAATACACCAAGGGGTGGTTGGCTGGGTGTACGTGTGGATTGTTGTGTGCTCTTGATCATTTTTACATGGTATCAGAGCGCACGGTTCTGATCTGGTGGTTTTTGAGATTCTAGGGTTTCTAGGGTTTCGAAGTTTTTTGGGGATTCTTGCAATTGGTGGTTGAATTGGTTAATTGAGGCTGTTTTCTTAACGGTCGTGGTTGATTTGATCTGTTTGGGTTGGATCTGGTGATTCTGTGGGATTCTTGGTTAGGGTTTCTTGAAACCCTAATTTGGTATTTTGGGGTTTTCATCCCTGGTGGTTTTCTGTTATTTCTTGGGCCTGTTCTTGATACAATCTTACTAGACTTAGTGAATCTAGTGGGTTCTCGTATCTCTTTCCGATGATATATCACTTGTAAGTACTTCTTTCTCTTAAGATAACACGAATTTAGTTTAGAAGGTGCAAACGGGACAGTTAACATCTTGATCTGCCAACCCAGATTGGTACGAATACCGCTTCTGCTGTCCCCAGTCTTCTGGCTGGTTTGTTGTTACTCTTGGGTGTGAGTTGTAGTTTATATAGTTTGTTATTTCTGTTCATTAGTTTCTTGTTGTGTCTAAGTCGAAGGAGGATAGGTTTTGGGCAGTCTTGGAAGTTGATTGAGTTGTTTGGTTCTGGTTATTTGTTGGTCTTGCTGTTATTGTTTGTTGTTGTGATTATTGCTGTTTGTTCTTGTTGATTGGTTATTATGGCTATTGAAGATCAACCTAGTGGTAGTAATACTCAAGTGTTAATTAGTAATCTAGATGCTGGTAATCCTCTTCATATTCAAACTAATGATAATAGTGGAACTGCTCTTATACCATTTAAACTGCTTGAACCGAGAATTATAGAATTTGGTTTGGTGCTATGAAATTGGCTTTGCAAGCTAGGAATAAGTATAACTTTGTTGATGGTACTTGTCTTAAGGAGTCATTTGTTGCTAGTAATGCCTTGTCTGCTCAATGGGATAGGTGCAATGCTATTGTCTTAACTTGGATTATGAATTCTGTGTCTCATGATGTTTATATGGGATTGGTTTATTCGAAAATGCGCTCGTTTGGCAAGGATTGAAAGAAACATATGATAAGGTTGATGGATCTGTTATATACAATTTGTTGCAAAAGATTAACTCTGTTAAGCAAGGTGGTAGCTCGTTCTGATTACTATCATAGGCTAAATTCTTTATGGAGAGAATTTGATTCTCTAACTAAGTTGCCTAAATGTGTGTGTGAACATAAATGTGCTTGTGAGGCTAGTACTGAGTTAGTTTTGCATCGCCAGTTGATGAAACTGATGCAATTTCTTATGGGTCTTGATGATTGTTATCAACCTGTTAGAACTGCTTTATTAACCAGAGATCCTTTACTTGAGGTTAAAGATGCTTATGCTGTTGTTTCTAGGGAGGAGTCCCACAGAGGGATTCCTGAGTCCTCTAGTGTTTCGAATCTAAACTTAATGCTTCTTCTTTTCTTTGCTAAATCATTTAATAATACTAGAAGAATGTATAATACATAATAACACTAGAGGAACTAATTCTAATACTAATCTGCTAATAGAGGTCCTAATCCTAACTGAATTGTAAAAGCGTGGTAAGATTGGACATACTATTGAAAGATGCTATGAGCTCATAGGTTTTCCACCTGGCTTTGTTAAGAATAATAATCCAGTTAAACAAAATGGTTTTAGACAAAGTTATAATGCTAATGCTGATAATAAGGTGTCTGAAAAATCATCTACTACTTCATCTGCAAATACATCTTCCGGTTTTACTTCGAGCGATGAAGAAACTCTTGTCTTTGATCAATGATAGTTCTTCTGGAAGCATACATGCCAATATGGCAGGTAGGGCTTCATTCTTTAATGGAAATGTTTGGTTTAATATTAATTTTTCTAAATATTTCTTTGGAAATTCTAGTCTTATTGTTAAAACTATATCTTTGGGATGGATCATAGATTCAGGTGCTAATCGACTTGACTGTTTCTACTGTTGGTATGTTTAATGTTGTGGATATTTCTAGTCTTAAGATTACTGTTGGACATCCCAATGGTACTCTTGCCACTATAAGTCATGTTGGAAATTTAAAATTAACTAATAATGTGACTCTTTATGATGTTTTAGTGGTTCATGGTTATTGTGTAAGTTTGTTATCTGTTAATAAACTCATTAGAGATAGTAAAATGTTTGTTGGTTTTGATGAAGATACTTGTTATATTCAGGATTTGAAAAGGAGATTGTTCGGGACTGGTAGCCAGTCGATGGATTATATTTGTTTGATATGCAACCCGATAATCTGTGGGTGAGTGCAATATGGTCTTGTCTTATAATGTGTCTAAACTGATTTGGCATAATAGATTGGGTCACCCTGCTGATCCAGTCTTATCTGTTCTTCAAAAAGATCTTGGTATTTCCAAGAATTCTTCTATTCCTATTTGTGAGATCTGTCATAGGGCTAAGCAGACAAGGGAACCTTTTCCTTTGTCTGATCATAAGTCAAAGAATCTTGGTGAACTTGTTCATCTTGACTTATGGGGTCATTACAGAGTAACAAGTAGAGAAGGATATAAGTATTTTCTCACTATTGTTGATGATTATTCTAGAGCTGTTTGGACTTACTTGATTAAAACTAAAGATGAGGTGTTTGATGTATTTTGCTCTTATATTCACTTAATTTCTAATCAGTTTGGTATTAAAATTAAAACTGTTAGATCGATAATGGTTGAATTTATAAATAAGAAAATGAGTGGAATGTTTTATGATCTTGGTATAATACATCAAACATCTTGTGCTCATACACCTCCAAAATGGGATTCTTTGAAAGGAAACATAGACACCTACTCAATGTAGCTAGGAGTCTTATGTTTCAAGGGGGATTCCTTTAAGTTTTTGGTCTGATTGTATTCTAACTGCTGTATATCTTATAAACAGGTTGCCATCTTCAGTTCTAAGTGGTAAATGTCCCTATGAGTTATTGTATAAAACTAAACCTAATCTTTCCCATTTGAGGTCTTTTGGTTGTCTGTGTTTTGCTACTATTCTAAATAATCATGATAAGTTGTCTTATAGGTCTGAAAAATGTGTTCTTATTGGGTTTTCTTCTACTAAGAAAGCATGTAAACTTTTGAGTTTGGATACTAGAAATGTGTTTTTGCCGAGATGTGAAATTTTATGAAAATGTTTTTCCTTTAAAAATGAAAAACACGTGAGTCAACTGATACTAATAGTGTAAATGAGGTTGAACACTTGAAGTTTTTTGATAGTCCAAAGTCTCAAAGTGCCAATGATGAAGGGGAAGATACACCACCAGTTGAGGATGGTAGTATGCCATCTTCATATGATGCCGTGATAATGAATCGATACTACTTATATGCATCATGAAGATAGGCAATCAAGCAACCCACTTTGGTGACCAACACGTCGAGGGCAATTCTAGTCTTGAAAATACTGGTTTAGTTTTTCCTCAATATGAAAATGTTAATGAAGATGTGCAGACACCTGTGATAAGAAGATCTAGTAGAGAGTCTAAAACTCCTATTAGGTTCAATGATTATGTGATGCATTCTAAAGTCAGATATGGTATTGAAAAATATGTGAGTTATGCTAATTTGAGTAGGACTAATATGTGATTTGCTTCTACATTAAATAAATCTGTTGAACCTAAAAATTATGAAGAAGCTGTTAAAAGTCCTAATTGGTGCGAAGCTATGAATAATGAAATTGAAGCTTTAAATAGAAACAATACTTGGGTGAATGTGAGTTACATGTTGGTAGAAATGCTATTGGATATAAATGGATATGGAAAATCAAATATAAGTCTACAGGAGAAATTGATAGATATAAAGCCTGATTAGTTGCTAAGGGTTTTAATCAAAGAGAAGGTTTTGATTATGATGAAACCTTCATCTGTTGTGAAAATGGTTACTGGATGTCTAATAAGTATTGTCTTTGTTAGTAAAACTGGCCTTTATATCAGTTAGATGTTAATAATGCATTCTTATATGGTGATCTTGATGAAGATGTTTATATGCAATTACCTAAAGGCTTTAATGGTGGTGATGATACTAAAGCATGTAAGCTTAATAAGTCTTTATATGGACTTAAGCAGGCTCCTAGGCAATAGAATGCTAAGCTTACTAATGCTTTAATTGAACATGGTTTTGAGCAAAGTAAATTGGATTATTCTTTGTATGTTAAACAAAAAGGTTCTGTGTTTGTTGCTCTGCTTGTATATGTTGATGATATTGTTATCACTGGTAATGATGAAGTTGAAATCAATAACTTTAAAAAGTTTTTGAGTTCTAAATTTATGATCAAAGATTTGGGAGAGTTGAAATATTTTCTAGGGATTGAAGTTTTGAAAAATGATAATGGTATTTGTATGACTCAAAGAAAATATTGTTTGGAATTGTTATATGAGTATGGTTTGCTTGCAGCCAAGCCTGTTGATACACCCTTGCCTGAAAATTCTGTTTTGAGTTGTGTTGAAGCTAAAAAAGATAAAGTGTTGAACAATATAAATAACTATCAAAAATTGGTTGGTAAATTGATATACTTAACTAATACCAGACCTGATATTAGTTATGCTGTTCAATGTTTGAGTCAACACATGCATAAACCTTTACAATCACATCTTAAGGCTGCTCTGAGGGTTTTAAAATATCTGAAAAAATCTCCTGGTTTAGGTTTGCAATTTAATAAAGAGTCTGATCTTAAGCTTAAAGCTTATGCACTGACCGGGCTAAATGTCCTCTAACTAGGAAATCAGAATCTGGTTTTGTGTTTTCTTGGGTAACTCTCTTATTTCTTGGAAAAGTAAAAAACAAGCTACCTTGTCTAGAAGTTCAATGTGAGTATAGGAGCATGGCTTCTACTACATGTGAAGTGATTTGGTTGAGCAACTTGTTACATAGTCTTGGTCTTAAAGAGTTGTTACTGTTAACATATTACGTGATAATAGTGTTGCAATCCAGATTCTGCTAATCTGTGTTTCATGAAAAACCAAACACTTTGAGTGGATGTGCATTTAGTTAGAGAGAAAGTTTCTGGAGTGATTAAAACTATTAAAATTCATACGATGTGCAAGTGGCGATATTTTACTAAATGTCTTGGTCAAAGACAACATTCTTTGTTTTGCAAAAGTCTTGGTATGTTTGATCTGTTTGCAGGTGTGAACAATTGTGAAAAGAGTTGCAGTCAGGTGAAGGATGGAATAAGTACTCCAAATGCAGACTTATCAACTTGTGGAGGGGTGTTGAATAATATGAAGGACTAAATCTGTCAAGTTTCAAAGTCTTAATAAGTTTAAGTCTTAAATGAAGAAATGAGAAGTTCAGGGGCTAAAGTGAAAGATAGCTGAGTATATATGCTTCTCATCAGCTAGGGTTTCGTTATTAGTTGATCATATCTGTTTTCAGTCTCTCTCTCTAAATCTTCACATAGTCTTTGTCTTTCTCTTGTGATATCTATCTTGATATCAGTCTGGGTATTTGATTGATTCTTTGTATCAAGATCAATCGTGTTTGATCTTGTTAAGTCTGAGTTTTGAGTGATATTTGTAGTGAGATTGCTGGTGTCTACCTAGTAGAGATCAGTCTTGTTTCTTTGTATCTGTATTGGTAAGCACCCAGTTGGGGACTTATCTTCTTGACATTGTTATAATAAAATACACCATGGGGTGGTTGGCTGGGTGTACGTGTGGATTGTTGTGTGCTCTTGATCATTTTTACAATAAACGTTGACGGAATCAATCGTTGTCCACGCACCCTTATTTTTGACTCATTTAAATTCATTTTCGGTAATCTTTTTTGTCCAAATTGTTTTTTTTATCAATTTTGGGTTGAATTTGTTAAAAGTGTTTTGGCGGTAAATTTTTGACTTTTAAATTATTTCATTGATTTCTCGTTTCCCACAACTGGGAGTTTGGGCTTATTAGACTGTGTTTATTATTTCACTGAGTTGAGCCCATTGGACTAGCCTTGTAATTTTTATAAACCTTGTTAAGTGTATGTAAACGAGAAGGTCGAGTCATTAACTAAGATGTACGTAACTTAATCTAGGTATACCCGTGACTGTTATTAACTTTTTTTGTAAATGTGTATATGGTGAGGTTTGAATTGTATACCAGTTATTAGGTATACAACATTACGCAATCGGTCGTTGTGAGGTTGTCAATGGGCTTGTTTTTCATTACTTGCTATTGCTAACAATGTACTAAGACAACATCATCATGCTTGTTGTTTGCATGTAAAGATAGATTCATGATAGAAAGGAATGTGGGATGTCAATAATGAGTGCGATCGTGTATGCACACACGTTCTAAAAAGCAAACACTGGTGACTAAAACAAACAAATATGCAAATTAACATCATTAAAACATATCATAGTAAAGATCAAAGTGTTAGACTCATAGTTGTAAGAACTGTTGAGGAAATGTATACATCAAATCAACGAATTATGAAGAGGTAAATCAACACTATGACAACCTCCCTAATAACATGTAAGAGGTAAATCAGGTAAAATCAACACTATGGCAACCTCCCTAATAACACCTTAGCATTTTCCGTTTCATAAAAAAGTTAACAGAAATATTAATACTACATCCGTCCCATAATAATTATCCACTTTGACTTTTCAAAGTCTTTTTTATTAAACTTTGACCATAAATATTTTTATTTGTATAATATAATACTTGATGAAAAATATATGAATAGATTGGGTTTTAAATGTATTTTCATTTAGTACGGAGTATATTTTTTATCAAATACTATGTAACACAAATAAAAATATTAGTGGTCAAAGTTGAACAAGAAAGACTCAAAAAAGTAAAATTGGACAATTATTATGAAACGGAGGGAGCAATCAATAATCAAAGATAACATAATGAGAGGTATATTAATCTTACGTCTTATGTGTTATCATTTATTACAACATATTAATATCAACTTATATGCATCATTAAACCTTACTAACAAAACGCTTTACACTGCGCGCCTCATCATTTGTCGTCACAAAAAGTTAACATAAATATTAATAATCAATAATCAAAGATAACACAATAAAAGGTAAATTAATTTTACGCCCTATAATATCAACTTCTATGAATTATTAAATGTTACTAACAAAACGCTTTACACTGCGCGCCTCATTATTTGCGGTCACAAAAAGTTATCTCCTTATTATTTGCCATCACAAAAAGTTAACATAAATATTAATAATCAAAGATATACACAACAAGAGGTAAATTAATTTTACCCCTCTTGTGTAATACTTTATTATACTATATTAATATCAACTTATATGAATCATTTGTATCACAATATATAAACAAGCAAGGTTTCTTGTCTTCAACCTATGTGGGACAAAAATTTAGATCAAAGAACTCTTATATATGTTCTCTTCATATATGTTTTCTTCGACCTATGTGGGACAAAAATTTAGATAACACAAAGAACTCTTATATATGTTCTCTTCATACATTTGTTTTTCTTTTTGTAGGTAATGCTTCTTAAGGAACTCATAAAAATACTTTAGGCATTTAGCTTTTACTCTTTGGGTATTTAGATCTGAAAACTTTATGAGTACATTTTTTAAAAAGAATTATGGATTGTTTATTGAATGCTTGCAATTAAACGCAAATGAGAAAATTTATAAAAAAGGCTTATTTATGATTATCAGTGGATGTACGTTGGATAAACGTACATGGAATCAATTGTTGTCCATGAACCTTATTTTTGACTTAATAGAACACATTTTTTATATTAATTTAATCTAATTCATCTAATTCTTTCTTTCTTAATGTATGTTCTTAGTGATATTGGGTTAAGTAGGGGATGTTCGGTGTTTGGTTTGACACCGAATAAACCGAAAAATAAACCAGACTAAAACCGAATAATACCGAATCGAATTTTTTAACTAGTGTATGGTTTGGTTTGAAACTTAACCGAAATATTTAATCTGTATTTGATTTGGTGTATGGTTTGACAAAAATATAACCAAACCAAATAAAAAAACCGAATATATATATATACAAAAATATATAAGATTATACATATAGTATCTATCATATTATTCTACCTAACAATCCGAAAGTCTCAAAATATATTCAAAGCAAAAGAAAATTTCTTAAAATCAAATTTGTGATGCATACCTTGTTGAGTGAATTAACTTGCTTGATCCCTAGAAATTCCTTATGACGTATCATGTACTCTTATCATTAATTTGCGTATGTTAAGTTGTGAAACATTTTGTTGATTTACTTGAGCATTTTATGAGAACTTTTGATTTGTTAATCGTATTTAAACTTTTTGGTTTTTTTATTTATGATTTCTAGATTATATTGTTAACTTTACTTGAATATGGTTTTCTTGGTTTTAACCGAAACAAAACCTTGCAATAACTCTTTCTATTCTTCATTTTAATAAAGACCTTCCATTCAACCAATCCATAAACTGAAGCAGATTATATGTACGACTTTTTCATGTTATTTATCAACTTTCATTCAACTAATCTAAAAACTAAAAAAGTATAACAGATCACATTTTTTGTACAGATTAAAATGTTTTAGCTTTTTTCATAACTATCAACCATGGATCTTAAGGACTAACATACGCTAATTTAAGACCACACTTAGACAGCTAAAGCAACAGTTCTAATCATGTTGGTTTCAACATCAGTATGATTTACATAAACAGTTGTGCAGAAATAATGACATTCTGCATACAAACTTACAAGCATAACATACACAAAAGGTGTACCTTTTTCATGATTCAAACCATCATATTACCTAACTGGGACCATTTCCGTGTTGGGGCAGTTAATGATCAATTGAACATTTGGATTAATGCCAATCGAGTCCACCCATTGTGGCAGACCCCACTCCCTCCCACACTTCATTGGAACCAACTGCCTCGTTGTCAATGCCTTCCATATCGCTGTCCCACCATCCACTACCACCGGCATCTGTTCAAGGACACGCAATTTATCCGGTGCTATTACATTTTGTAAGAAAATTTCACATACTCGTTTTTCAAAAAGTAAAAGGATTTTGTACTTTACAGTGGTTATAAAGAGGCAGTGGTTTCTCTTTTCTGATAAAGGGTCTGTTATAATTTGTTTGCCTCGGTTTTGGATCATCTCCCAGAACAACCAAACGCTTTGGAGCAGGCGGTTTACCATACAAACCTTGTGATCATTAGAAACAGTTAAATGTAAATAAAGTAAGTATGACTCAGTAGCAAACAAACAATAAAAGAGTAAATCGGCTACAGACCTCCAAATGTGTTTCTTCTTTTGGACGAATCCTGAGTTTGCGATTCTTCTGTCAATTGTGTGAGAATGCTACTTTGATTCTCATCTTCAAGATCTACAAAATTATCTTTTTCGTTCTCTTTACTGGGCTTAAACTATTCAAGAACAACGTCAAGTAAACCATTCAGCTCTGGTCCCCTAGAATTCTGCTTAGCACTCATACTTGTTCCCGGTGATTGAAATGGTCTGTCTTTACCCTGACAATAATTACTAATGAGTTCATGACGGAAAATATAACAGCAGTTTTAACTGATCTTATGGGTAGGGCACTTAAATCATATCTCCTACAGAGGCCGACACGTTTTTAACTTAAATTTCCAACAAGTCACTCATGTTTTTCAATACTATCTAACCTTCCTGAATATAACTACTACTTAGTTCTTGAATCCATCACAGGGAGAAAAAGAGGCACAAAACTACAAAAGATGATCTTCCAAATAATCACTCATTTTCTTCATTACCGTGGCGAAAACGTTACTTAACTTTATTTTCCAACTAATCACTCAATTCATACATTACCGTGAAGGTAATCGTGAAGATATAAGAATGTTGATCTTAACGGGGGACGGCAAGTTAGGGACACTCAAAGCCTTATTTTTAGTTGCTGCATTCCTTGATGTTTAGTACTGTATCAAATATAAACAAAGCTTCAAAGAAGTATATTAATCTTGGTGACAAAGACGTGTTCTACAATTCATTGAACTTTTCAGTAGTCTTGACTCTTGAGAACGGCATAAATGTGTCACTAGAATCATGGATAACTAGGAAGTGAATATAAACTCATTAATGACAGATAAACTACTGTATATTAAGTACACAACTGATACACTACTGCTTAGAAATCTCAAAGAGGCAGTGCTTATGGGACTCCGTTTACATACCTGTTGTTGCACTTTCAAATAGAAGATAATCAGTATTAAGTGTTTGGAATTTGGATGAAACTCAATCAAGTGATAATCTGATTAACTTTGAAAGAAATACTCTGATTTAGCAAACTAGCATTTAAAAAGTGTACTTGACATGATAGCCCCAGGGACTTTAAGAATGTTTGAGATCGCATAGACATGACCATTTTGAGATCGCTAATGAGTTCATGAACTCAACACATTGAAATCAACGAAAATTATACAACAGATATTATCTGGTCTTATGGGTAGCGCAGTTTGATCATATCCAAGCGACTAAAAAAGCCAAACCGCTAACTTAATCTTCCAACTAATCACTCATTACCGCCATCGCCATCACCTTAAAGTAATCCTTCCGATATAAGAATGTTAATCTCAAGGGGGTGCCACCATATGGACACTTCAAAGGCTTAGTCTAATTTGCTACAATTCTTGATGTTTATTCTCAAATATAAAAACAGCTTCAACTTCAAGTAAGTATACTTTTGTTCCTGACAAAATGGGGTACCTACAATCCATTAAGCTATTCTGGTAGTCTTAAGAACAGCATGAATGTATCTCTTGATTCATGGATAACTAGGAATCGAATATAAACTCATTGACGACAGATAAAACTACTGTAATCTAAGAACAAAAATGATATAGGGACACACTATTGCTTAGAACTCTCAAAAATGATAAAACTACTGTAATCACGTCCCTTGGTTTTCTGGTCACCATTTGCCCCATCAATAAACTGCTTAGCAGTTAGCACTCATACTCGTTCTCGGTGATAAAAATGACCTGTCTTTACCCTGAATATATTTGCTAATCAATTCATGAGCACAGCACATTGAAAGTCAAGGAAATTCTCAGAATAGGTTTTAACTGATCTTAAGGGAAGTGCGGTTCAATCATATCACCTAAAAGGCAAACAAGTTTTTAACCCAAATTTCCAACAAGTCACTTATGTTTTTTCAGTACTAATCTTATCCTGACAATAGCTACTACAGAGTTATTGAATCCATCACAGAAAGAAAAGAAAAAAAAGCTACAAAAGACAACATATATTCTGTATCTTATAGGTAGCAATATCACAACAACAACAACAACAACAACAAACCCAATCCCGCCGTGGCAGGGTATGGGGGAGGTAGAATGTAGACAGATCCTACCCCTACCCCAAGGATAAACCCGGGAGTAAGGAGCCTGCTTCCAATGAGACCTCCGGCTTGTGCATTGTGCGGGGAGAAAGAAAGGAAGAGAGAGCAAAAGGAAGCAAAAGGACATCAAGCAAAAGCGGCGAAAAAGGCGGACCAAACACACACAAACGCAAAACAAAAGCACAGAGCATACCAGAAAACAAAACAAAACGCAAAGGCAGTCAAACCTAAGGGAGCAAAACAAAGGCAACCTAAGAGGGCAACAAAGCAAGGGCAAAAGGCAACCTAAGGAAGGCAGAACAACCCACGGGACCTAAAGCAAGGGCAAAAGGCAACCTAAGGGGGCAACAAAGAGCAAGGCACGAAACCTAAGGCAAGGGCAAAAAGGCAACCTAAAGGGGCAACAAAGAGCAAGGCCAAAAACACGCAAGGGGCCTAAGCTAAGGCAAAGGCAAAAACTAGGCACCAAGGCAAGGCATCAGAAGACGCCTAAAAAGCCTAACACCTAACTACCCGCAAATCCTAATTCTATCTCTCCACGCATTCCTATCTGAGGTCATGTCCTCGGACAAGAGCAGCTCCTTCATGTCGAGCTTAAGTCTATCCTCCCACCTGAGATTGGGTCTACCCCTCCTTCTCACACCATCAACTACTAGCGCTTCGACTCTTTTTACATGCGCTGATTGTGGCCTCCTCCTGACATGGCCGAACCACCTCAACCTTCCTTCTCTCATCTTCTCGATAATATTCCTGACCTCAAGTTTTGCTCTGAAAACACCGTTCGGGATCATGTCAAGCAAGGTTTTCCCACAAGTCCATCTTAACATTCTCAATTCCGCCACCTCTACTCTGTTAGCATGCGCCTTGGAGATGGGCCAACACTCAGACCCATACAGCATAGCCGGTCTAATCGCCACCTTGTAAAATTTTCCCTTTAACTTGCAAGGGACGTTCCTATCACAAAGGACTCCCGACGCCGCCCTCCATCTTGCCCATCCAGCTCGAATCCGATGGGTCACGTCCTCGTCTATCCTCCCTGATCTGTGAATCATCGATCCTAGATATCTAAAAGACTCCTTAGGTGGTAGGATCTGGTCACCTATGCGAATATCCATATCTTCCTGGTGGCCTGACTCGATCCTCCCGAACTCACATCTCAGGTACTCAGTCTTCTCTCTGCTGACCCGAAGACCCTTATCTTCAAGGGCCTCCCTCCATTGCTCCAGTCTGTTGTTTAACCCTTCCGCCGAGTCTGCCTCCAGAACAATGTCGTCAGCGAAAATCATGCTCCACGGGATGCCCTCTTGGATCCCTCTAGATAACTCATCCAGGATCACCTAAAAAGGCAAAAATTACTTAGAACTCTCACGAGGCAATGCTTAGCACCTAAACTGTTCTCGTAGTCTTAAAAACGGCATGAACATATTTCTAGTCATGGATAGCTGGGAAATAGGAATCGCATATTAACTCATTATTGAGAAATAAAGATTGCTTAAAACTCTCACAAGGCAATGCTTAGGGGTGTTTGGGATTGTGTTTACAAACCAGTTATTATGCTCGACAATCAGTTTCAAGTGATTGTAAGAGACTCAATCAACTGATTATCGTATATACTTGGACAGAAATACTCAGTTTCTGATCGGTTGTCTGAAAATGACCAATCCAAAATGACAGCATCAAGACAACTTCAAGAGTGTTTGGTATTGCAAATGTTAAGGAATTACTGGATTATTCCACTTTGCATACACTACTGCACTTTTAAAGTGTATATCAGTCCCTAAAGCCTCCAAAAACTCAATCCCAAACACCCCCTTATTGACTCTTTATCAGTAGATTTCGGAACACCCATCAAAGTAACTCTTTTTTTTTTTGGTGCAAAGGTGAACATATATTATTAATACTTCAAACAATTACAACAGAAGGACAAGATATGCTCTGGACAGATCCCAGAACATATAAACAACTAAAACATACAACCTCCGATATCTGACAAAACTACCATACAACTCTGACCACACTAGGAAATCAAGAACCAAATAAACTCCATCCAGACAAGCAGACTTCACAAATATAAGAACAAGCCTGCTAAGTTCACCTTTATGCACCAAAAACCATCTAACTACATTTCCTCATCACTTCCCTGTCAAGGCCAGTCAACCATCAACCACACCAGCCATAACAGAAGAAGAGTGAGGCTTCGTTAGCAACCCTTACCCATCCAATCAAGGGCTCTTCCTATTGAGCTACATTTCCATCTCTACGAATGGCTTCACCCAATAGGAAACACTCACCTTGAGGGAGGAACCAACCTAACCTCCTTAGCAATGTATTCCAAGGACCATGTAGGTTCATCTTTCACACCTCACAATTCCAAGGATCATACACTGCCACTCCAATTCACTTACCCTTTTCAAGAGGGAACTCACATTATGGTCTACAAAGCTCATAGTCAATTGCAACTTTAGCTCCCATCTAGTTACCTAACAAAGGCCCACTAGAGGAAGGGAAAAGAAGCTACTGCCATAAACTTTGATAGCCCAAGGTACAGAGCCATCTCTTGAAGTGAATCAAAATCCAATTTCCATGATAACAAGGAAAATAGGATAAAAGGATATACCTTTAAAGTTTAACTAGCACTAATACTAACCAAAGCATAACAGATCCAAACACTCCTTTAAAAAATAGAACTTCCAAACTTCACAGCTTACTGGCAAACATTCATCTGAACATCCCACTCTTTACTAACTTGGATAATAGCAGCAGACTTTCTGACTTTTAAACTCATAAGCTGCAACTGAATACTTTCCAAAATCTCATTAAACAAGCTTTGACTATCCCTTTGACTATTTTCCAAATGAAATAGACAGTAGTAGCTACCACCATTCTATAAAGCACACTGTATATGGAATTGTTGCACCTGCTGTTGGCTAAACACTCTACCACTCTTCTCCAATCCATATCCCAGTTCACTTTTTTTACCTTAGCTTTCACTGTATTCCAAATCTCTTTAGAATAGTTACAGTTGAAAATTAGGTGTTCATGAGTATCATAAAAAAAACTTACATATAGGGCATTTAAGAGATGTATAGCCACAAGATAAAAGCATGCATAGGATTACATTGAGGGAACCAAATAACTTTGAACCAGTTGACCTCACTATTGTTATCTTTAAGACTCTCCCAAGCATTCTGAACAGAGAATTTCCCCTTATCCCCATTTCTCAAAATCCACACAACTTTGTCATCTTTAGCATTATCTAGGATAGGAACATTAAGATTAGCCAATGCATCAAACTGTTGCCTCCATTGCTCAGGCCATATCCATGAGCCATGATCAATAGCCTCTGCCACAGTCATTTGTTCAGATAGCCTAGCCTCATACCTCTTTTTGAAAGGGACAATATCAGCTAAAGGACCAATGACACACCACTTATCATGCCAAACATTTGTCTTTTTGCCATCTCCTATCTCATACCACACATTATTCCTAATCTTATTTCTGAGATTCATAAGAGCCTTCTAAGTACCACCATCAGAGTAACTTCACAACGCGTATATATAACAATAACGAGCTTCCTACTCAAATTCACATATTCAGAATCCACCTTAAGTATTTTACAATTTTCTAAAGGCAACTAACAATCTCACACAAGTGTCCCACGCGGGACTAGAGCCCGATAACCCACAACCACTTGATTGGGGAGCATCTCACATATACGCTAAGCTACAAGCCCTTTGGTTATTTTACAGTATCACAGGTTTATAGTTTCTTTCGCATAACAACGTCTGCTCATATTCCATAACACCATTTCAACATTAAACACAATAAAGAAAATGAATAAAAAAAAAGAAGGGGGTTTAAGCCCCAATAAATAAATAAAAAACAACCTTAACTAATTTCGAAGCATCGGTAGAGGTTTTCTGCAGCTTCCGGTCAAGGAAATCGGACAACGATAACTTCGACCGCTTCTTATTCGCATTTCCACTCTCCACTTTCTCTCTACAATCAGTAAAATTAAATCACACAATATCCAAAACACAATCTAAAAAAACTAGTGTAAGATTTAGGCTTACTGGTCTTCGTTCCGTTGGATAAACGTTGTCGGAATCAATCGTTGTCCACGAACCCTTATTTTTGACTCATTTGAATTCATTTTTTGTAATCTTTTTTTCTCTAAATTGTTTTTTTCTGTATTAAATTTGGGTTGAATTTGTATCAAGTGTTTTGGCGGTAAAGTTTTGACTTTTGAATCATTTCATTGAAATTCCGATATCTTATTTGGGCTTATTAGACTATGTTTATTAGTGAATTGAGTTGGGCCTATTGGACTAGCCCAATTGTTTATTGAATTTTTTAATAACCTTGTTAATTGTGTGTAAACGAGGTCAATGACTAAGTTCATAGTTGTAAGAACTCTTAACAAATCTATGAATTATGAAGAGGTAAACACTCTAACGACCTTACGGTAAATGAGTTGAGATCCATATAGAACTCAAATTTGTCATAGATCCAATTAACCAATCACATCCATCCATTTTTTTTTATCTAAATTAATAAAAAATCATTTTCCACATTTTTTTTAAAACAACATATCTTGCAAACGGTAAATCTTCAAGCTACAAAAAATACACCATCATGACGAGAATTAAATTATCTTTCTATAGATATGCATTGTTATATACTTTCGACGAACTTTTTTTTTTAAAAGTTCGTCCAGAAAAATCACATGTGATTCGTAAAAATCAAATCACACATGATTTTAAGAAATCACATGTGATTTTTACGAATCACGTGTGATTTTTATGGATGAAATTTTTTTAAAAAAAAGTTCGTCGAAAGTATATAACAATGCATATCTATAGAAAGATAATTTAATTCTCGTCGAGACGGTATGATTTTTTTGACGTAACGATTAACGGTTTGTGAGATATTTAATTTTTTAAAAAAAAGGTGAAAGTTTATTGTTTATATTTTAATTAAAAAAATGAGTGGCTATAATTGGTTCATTAGTTTTATGACAAATAAGAGTTTTATATTGAACTTTTCTCTATGGTAAATATATAATAGGTGAATCGCGTAAAATTATTATTAAAGTTACGTAAGTTAAGATTTAAGTTAATAATATTTGCTTTACCATCATTTGGTCTCACAAAAAGTTTAATAGAAATATGAATAATCAAAGAAAACACACTGAGTAGCATATTAATTTTATGCTACAAAAATGTTGTTTTTTTATTACATCATATTAATATCAATTATAAACAAGCAAAGCTTCTTGTCTTCAACCTATGTGGGACAAGCTTCATACAAGATTCAAACAAGTTACTTAAGAAACACAATAGGTAATCAAATAACTTTTATGTTCTCTTCAAACATTGTTTTTATTTTTTTTTAGCTATGAGCTCTCTACCAAACTCAAATGCGGCTGTATGTGACATATATAGTTGGATGTAGCGCAACCTCTATAAAATGATAAGAAAATTCCTTAACAATAATTTTTTATTTGATAAATCAAACACTACCTATAGTCATAATCATATTTATGAAGTAAGTATAATTGGTTACCCTAGTTCTATAAGGTTATGCTTGGTAAGAACTCGTAAAAAACTTTAAGGGCATTAGCTCTTAGTGTTAAACGCTTACGAGAATATAATTTAACTTTTAGCGTTTAACCAGATTGGATAATTGTTCTACATTTTAATATACGGTTCACCACCAAAATCTTCTAACTTAACAGCATATCTAAAAATCTCCACAAGATACTTATATGACAACCCCTACTCTTCAAAGAAACTAACGACCTCGAATCCCTTATTCCTCAACGCCAGTTCATGTAATCACTCACCATCCTTCTCAATAATCAAACGTTTCTACAAACTCGGTACCCTCAACGTACTTACTACAATGCTATTTCCTATATTCAACAACCCATCCGTCGTAGGCTGAGTGCATGTATAAATCTTCTAAGTCCTTTCGCCATTACTTTTAAATCCTAATCACAAATGAACACATTATATTCCAACCTCTTTAACGACGTACTTAAGTCACTTAACTATCACCTCAATCCATGCAGTGACATAACCGCCCCAATCCATCTAAGTTACACATAACGGTGGGACGTATATAGTAAGAGTTGTGGATGGTAATGTGCTTGCATGTAATGCTATCGAGTTCCTAAAGTTTACGGGAGACTAATGAAATGGAATAACGGTCATTGTCGTGAAGGTAGAATATAACAAAGTTGAATACTGTGTCAGTTAATTCGGTTTGATATGTAAGGATGTTTAATATCATTGTCCATGATTTGTATACAATAATAAAAACACACACACTAAGTTTTGGGGTTTGGGGTTTAGTGAGATATAAATGAGTTAATAAAGATTTAAGCATATGAAAATTGAAATAAGTAGATTATTAAAAAAACAACATGAAAATGGTTAATCCCACATAGTTTAAAAAAGATAATTGGTGCTACCTAATATAGGATGGTGTACATGACTCATTTGTGTTCGGTTTAGTATAATGTTTCGTACCAAGTCAGTATGCTTTAGATATACACAATTTGTGGTTGTTTATTCTAACATATCTATTGTACTGGTTCGTAACTTTAAACGAATGTCTAACTTTTTTATGTTATACAGTTTGCAAATTCGTTTACAAAATATTCGTTTATAGCTTTTTTATTGTTGCTTAATTTCTATTATTATACTACAATGCATGGATAATCAAAACCTAACTCCAAGTCTAATTTCTAAACAAAAATTAAGATAACGAGCTCTAGTCATAAAGTGACATTTGTCACTTTTTTTTTCTATATCTATATTTCTATACTATATTATAATGCATGTATAATGTTTCGTACCAAGTCAGTATGCTTTAGATATACACAATTTGTGGTTGTTGATTCTAACATATCTATTGTACTGGTTCGTAACTTTAAACGAATGTCTAACTTTTTTATGTTATACAGTTTGCAAATTCGTTTACAAAATATTCGTTTATAGCTTTTTTATTGTTGCTTAATTTCTATTATTATACTACAATGCATGGATAATCAAAACCTAACTCCAAGTCTAATTTCTAAACAAAAATTAAGATAACGAGCTCTAGTCATAAAGTGACATTTGTCACTTTTTTTTTCTATAATGTTTAGTATAATGTTTCGTACCAAGTCAGTATGCTTTAGATATACACAATTTGTGGTTGTTTATTCTAACATATCTATTGTACTGGTTCGTAACTTTAAACGAATGTCTAACTTTTTTATGTTATACAGTTTGCAAATTCGTTTACAAAATATTCGTTTATAGCTTTTTTATTGTTGCTTAATTTCTATTATTATACTACAATGCATGGATAATCAAAACCTAACTCCAAGTCTAATTTCTAAACAAAAATTAAGATAACGAGCTCTAGTCATAAAGTGACATTTGTCACTTTTTTTTTCTATATCTATATTTCTATACTATATTATAATGCATGTATAATGTTTCGTACCAAGTCAGTATGCTTTAGATATACACAATTTGTGGTTGTTTATTCTAACATATCTATTGTACTGGTTCGTAACTTTAAACGAATGTCTAACTTTTTTATGTTATACAGTTTGCAAATTCGTTTACAAAATATTCGTTTATAGCTTTTTTATTGTTGCTTAATTTCTATTATTATACTACAATGCATGGATAATCAAAACCTAACTCCAAGTCTAATTTCTAAACAAAAATTAAGATAACGAGCTCTAGTCATAAAGTGACATTTGTCACTTTTTTTTTCTATATCTATATTTCTATACTATATTATAATGCATGAATATATGAATCCTAACTCCAAACTTAACTCCTAACCATCAAAAATTAAGATAAAGAACTCCAAATCTTGATGTGACATCTGTCAACTTCTCTACTAAAGATTCACCTTCATTTTAAAATTGAAATATCTTTTTATCTATTATTTTTTTATAATCTAATTTCACTAAATTTTAAAAATTTTGTGTTCTCTTTAATTCAACATCCATTTTGATATACTTTTATGAGTTTTTAGTTTTTTCATTTTTAGTGGGTTTATTTTATTTTGATTCAAAATTTTACAATTTTAACATTTATTTCAATCAATACAATCTTCATTCGTTAAAATCATATACTTTTGGGGGGGCTGTTTGACGGGTAAGAGATTGCGATGGTCTTTCTATATGCAGGAATAATGATGTCACGATAAAGAAAAAAAAAAGACGAGCAAAAGAAGCCTACATACAAAGAAGTATACAATTCAACATGACCATGCGTCATATGCCTCCAATATAGGGCTGAGCATCGGGCCGGATCCCGACCCGACCCGTCCCGACAAGGCTCGATCCCGAAAGTCTTCCAATTTCTAAACCGAATCCCGACCTGAGAAGTAGTTGGGTAAGTCGGTTCGGGATAATCGGGTTCGGTATGCTCGGTTTCGGGCTTGTTTTTTTCGGTTTTTGGCTCGTCCCGACCCGCCCCGACCCGAAACCCGAAATGGCTGAAATGGTGAACCGAGGCCCGACCTGATAAGCTGCTAATCGGGATCGGGATGATCGGGCTGTGTCGGTATCGGTTCGGTTGTCGGGTCTCGGACGGTTTTGCTCACCCCTACTCCAATATAGCATACATAGTATAAAAGGTTACTTTGAAGAAATATTCTAAGTGTTGAAGACCATAGAGCGTATTCCTCATTACATCCATGCATTGTATGGAACTGATCAGTGACGTGGCTAAGAGTTATCAAGTGCATACGGCATATACAACCCAATAGGCATATGCCGTATAGAGTTACGGGCAGTGGCGGACCCAGGATTTCGTACCGCTAGATGATCATTGCACTTACAATTAAGTGGTTAGTTGAATAGATGATTAGCAAGGCTCTTTTATCTCTTGATTGTTTCTCCCCTAATTAGTTTAATTGTCTTTTAGTCATTTTTGTTCTTAGTTGATTTAGTAGTTTAATTTAGTCAAACTCATAATCTCGTGGATTTAAAGCACAATTGTCTTAGAAAAAGTTTACTTAAGTCAATTAGGTACCCCACGCTCCGGTGAATGACCTTGTCTTACCGACTCTATACTATCACGAACGGGTATACTACCCGTGAGTGTTGATGAAGTCTAATCGTAGTCTAATATAGAGAGGTTAAATAAACTTAAAGCTAGATTTCAAAGGTCAAAGAGGTTTGTTTGTTCTTATTTTCATTTCAAGTGTTCTTGGTCCTAGAGTAAGTGATAGGTTGGTCGTTGTTGTGAGCTTAGCATCAGTTGGTAGTTTGGTCTTGTTGTGTGGCAGGGTCGTGGTTGTAAGCTTATGATCAGTTGGCAGGGCCGGCTTTAGGGGAGTGCAAAAGGTACGATTGCACAGGGCCACTGCTTGACGAGGGCCACCAAATTTCATGCACTTCTATTATATATATGAACACAATATGAGACTCGAGCTTAATTAATTCATCCACTACTTATATATATGTATATTATGTGTGTGTTTGAAGACCTCTTTGTGGTAATGGCACGGGGCCACTGAATCAACGAGACGGCCCTGTCAGTTGGTGGTTCGGTCTTGTAGTGCATTAGTAATAGGAGTCATATATCGATTCTTATATCTAAATATCTCATATGGAATCTTCAAAAGTTCATATCCTCCATTGTGTTAAAGATTCTTTAGGAGTCTTTGCAACAATCAAACGTGCATGCAAACCAGACCTCAAGCTCATATGCCAATGCATCACACTTTCGTGAAATAACTTTCACATTAAAATGTGTTTCTTTCGCATTAGTATCACAACATCATGCCGGCCCTATGTGTTGATAAGGTACTATATTTGCAATCACAACGTGTGAACAAGCAAAGTTTCTTGCCTTCAACCGATGTGGGACAACAACTTTATACAAGATTGAAACAAGTTGTTCAAGAAACATCTTTCAACCTATGTGGGACAAAAACTTCATACAAGATCGAAACAAGTTGCTCAAGAAACACAACATGTAATCAAATTTATGTTCTCTTCGTACATTGTTTTTCTTATTGTAGCTTTAAGCTCCATACCAAATTCAAATGGGGTTGTTGTATGTGATATGTACAATTGTTATAAAATGCTGAGGACTTTCCTTAACTATAGTCATATTTTTGAAGTAAATAAAATCGTTTACTCAAGCTCTGTAAGATTATGCTTGTATGGAACTCATAAAAATACTTTAAAGGCATTTGCTTTTACTTCAAAGAAACTAACGACTCCCTACAGTTTTCACAATAAGAACAAGATCTTCACAACTCGAATCCCTTATCCTCAACGCCAATTCATGTACAATGCTTGGAAGTTAATATAATTCACTTTTGCACCAAAATAAAATAAAATAATCAAACTTTTCAACAAACTCGGTACCCTCAGCTTACTACAATGCTAATTTCCTGTATTCAACAACCCATCCGTCATAGGCCGAGTGCACGTATTAATCTTCTAAGCCCTTTCACCAATACTTTTAAATCCGAATCACGAAAACTCATATGCTTAAAATGAACACCTTATATTCCAACCTCGTACTTAAGTCACTTAACTACACCACAACCCATGGAGTGACATGAACCGCCCCAATCCAACTAAGCTACACATGACGGTGGGACGTATATAGTAAGAGCTCTGGATGGTAATGTGCTTGCGTGTAATACCCGAGTTTGTAAAGTTTATGGGAGACTAATGAAATGGAGTAATGGTCATTATCGTGAATGTAGGGTATAACACAACTGAATATTGTGTAATTCGATCAGTTTGATATCATTTTCCATAATTTGTATACAATAAAAAACCACACTAAGTTTTGGGGTTTGGTGAGATATAAATGAGTGAATAAATACATGTAAAGTATATGAAAATCAGAATAATTTTGATCAATTAAATCGTTAATCCCACATAAGTTCAAGAAGAGAATTGATGATACCTAATATAGGATGGTGTACGCAAGTCATATGTGTTCGGTTTAGTATAATGTTTCGCACCAGGTGGTTTATACTTTAGATGGGCACAATTTGAGTTTGTTAATATCTAAAGTACTTATCAAATGGTGTGTGCGCAAGTCGTTTGTTAATATCTAAAGTACTTATCAAATGGTGTGTTCGGTTTAGTATAATGTTTCGCACCATGTGGTTTATACTTTAGATGGGCACAATTTGAGTTTGTTAATATCTAAAGTACTTATCAAATGGTGTGTGCGCAAGTCGTTTGTTAATATCTAAAGTACTTATCAAATGGTGTGTTCGGTTTAGTATAATGTTTCGCACCATGTGGTTTATACTTTAGACGTACACAATTTGAGTTTGTTAATATCTAAAGTACTTATCAAATCGTGTGTAACTTTATAGAAATGTCTAACTTTTTTATATTATACAATTTGCAATCATCGAATGTCTAACCTTTTTATATTATACAATTGCAATCATCTTTACAGATGCTTTCGCTCATATTTAACGAGCCCATACAACATTTGTGGATAACTTTATATGAACTCTATATACTAATAATAAATTGATAAGGTGCCTATACCTTAGATATACACAATCTTGTTGAGTTTGTTAATATCTAGTGAAACGTTTAACGAGACATGACGGTGGGACGGAGTAAGAGATGTGAAGAGTTATGTGCTTACGTGTGGTACTATCGAGTTCGTATAATTTACCGGATACTAATGAAATGGAGTTATCGTTGGATAAACGTTGACGGAATCAATCGTTGTCCACATATCCTTATTTTTGACTCATTTGAATTCATTTTTTGTCTAATTTATTTATTTGTTTGTTTTTGTTTTTGTTTTTTTTAATTTGAGGTTGGATTTGTTAGAAGTATTTTGGCGGTAAAGTTTTGACTTTTGAATGATTTCATTGATTTCCTCAATTGGGTTTTTTTTAAGCGTATTAGACTGTTTTTATTAGAGCATCTCCAATGCAAAAACTAACAATAGCTTTTTACTATTCTAAAAAGTTTTTAGCATTGCATTCAAAGCTTTATGAAAAACTTTTTACAAAAACTTGCACTTCAAGTCATTTTTCATAATTCTTTCAAGTTTTAGTTATCAATTGTAGTATGAATTTAATGCATTAAATACATCAAGTCTCTAAAGACTTAATGCATTGTGGATGCTCTTAGTAAATTGAGCTGAGCCCATTGGACAAGCCATATATTTTAGGCGTCTACTAAAATTTGTATAACTCATGAGATGCAATAAGACTCTTTGAACATTTACACATATGACATGTTTCAGAGGGTTATTTTCAGGGCCGGATATGGGCTTGTGCAGGGTGGTTAACTGCACAGGGCCCAACATCCGTAAGGGGCCTCCAATTATTACTCAGTCCATATAAAGCAGCCCAAATTTTGTAAGCCCAGTTTGTGTGTTGTTCAATTTACAGCAGTAACGTAAAAGCAATTGAAACGACCTAATTTCAAAATTAATATGATGTTGTCCCATAAAATAGGAAATATTGTTAATTCTAAAATTGATCTGCAACTATTTTAAAGCAAATTTCTATTCTAAATTGTTTTTTAAAAGGCTGTTGCTCGAAATTCACTATAGCAAAAAGATCAGGTACATTTTTTTTGATGACTTAAATCTTTGTTTGTTATTGCTTCTTTCTGTTAGTTACATAAACAAAATTGTTGGAGTTTGTCATTTGATATTAAGATTTGAAACTCTTAAAACTATATAATTGAATTAGACACAAAACTTCGATAAATAAATTTTATATCTCTGAATTTCGATCACTTCACTTCTAATTAGCAAAAAAACTTCGATAAAATGTGATATGTAGTTTGTTGCCGTTTTAATAGTTTTAAATACCTATAACAATTTGCGTAAGAGTAATGTATAATTTTACACTTGCACATAATTTTGCACATTAAAAGGGCCTACTTTTTGCTTATGATACAAGGCCCCCGAAATCCACGGGACGACCATGATTATTTCATTGTTGTAAGAATGGTCAAGGGAAATGTATACTTCAAATCTACGAACTATGAATAGGTAAATACCTCCTCAGTATATACGTAAGAAGTAAACAGCGTAAAACTAGTATTAAAGTGACATGGGAATAAAATTTTAGTTTATTAGCTTACCTCACCGTTCGTCACGCTTTACGCCACATGTACCCACTATGTTCCGTCACAAAAAGTTACCAACAATTATGAATCACTTTACACTACATGCGACTCACCATGTTTCGTTACAAAAAGATGTACGTTACGATTTGCGTCACAAAAATTTAATATATAAATCAATCAAAGATGACATATCGATAGGCATAATGAATTCATGACTAACAAAATGACATGTTTGATTGGATCATATATACGTAAGAAGTAAACAGCGTAAAACTAGTATTAAAGTGACATGGGAATAAAATTTTAGTTTATTATCTTACCTCACCGTTCGTCACGCTTTACGCCACATGTACCCACTATGTTCCATCACAAAAAGTTACCAATAATTTACTTTTTGCTTATGATACAAGGCCCCCGAAATCCACGGGACGACCATGATTATTTCATTGTTGTAACAATGGTCAAGGGAAATGCATACTTCAAATCTACGAACTATGAATAGGTAAATACCTCCTCAGTATATACGTAAGAAGTAAATAGCGTAAAACTAGTATTAAAGTGACATGGGAATAAAATTTTAGTTTATTAGCTTACCTCACCGTTCGTCACGCTTTACGCCACATGTACCCACTATGTTCCGTCACAAAAAGTTACCAACAATTATGAATCACTTTACACTACATGCGACTCACCATGTTTCGTTACAAAAAGATGTACGTTACGATTTGCGTCACAAAAATTTAATATATAAATCAATCAAAGATGACATATCGATAGGCATAATGAATTCATGACTAACAAAATGACATGTTTGATTGGATCATATATATACACCATTTGCATCACAGTATATAAAAGCAAATTTTTATGTCTTCAACCCATGTGGGACAAACTTTAAACATGATTGAAACAAGTTGCTCAAGAAACACGACATGTTATCAAATAATTTTTAGAGTTAATTTCGTTTATACATTTTCCCCTTTCATCATGAAACTTCAATAATTACACCACTCGTCCTTGTACTTATCGTTTTATGATCGTTAATGTTTCTATGTTAAGTCCATCATGTGCACGTCACGTTAAGGTATATCGATCATTTAACCCAAGATCCTCTTCCAAATCTACTTTTTCTTGAACTTTTGTGTGCTATAAAATCTTTATAACACAATCACATATGTGATTTTAAATGATACTCTCTTTTTTTCCATGAAGTGGTGAACTTTGATTAATTAAGAATCAACAAATTACATGAAAATTCAAAACAGCTTCATATGAACATGCTCATGTAGCAGATAAACAGCCTAACAGACTTAAAACAACAAACTGATTCAAAGCTCACCATTTTTCAAGACATAGCAACTATATGCTATCATCTAGGCAACCATGAAGAAATATTCCTCTCTTGACTACATTTTAACAAGCACCCTACCAGACGCTCTTATCCAGGGCATCATCAAGAGAAGAATTAAAACTCATGTTCCATTGTGACTCAGATGCAAGAGCTACATTTCCTTTCCAGGCATAACTCAACATGCACAGAGTGCTTTCAGGCATTAAAAAAAAAAAGTTTATAATATTTGGGATTATTAAAGGCTTACTTATGATTATCAGTGGATGTTTGTTGAATATACATTGACGGAATGAGTCGTTGTTTACGTACCCTTATTTTTGACTCATTAGAACTCATTTTTAGTTCTAGTTTTTTTTGTTTTTTTTATTGATTTGGAGTTGAATTTGTTAAGAGTGTTTTTGGTGGTAAAGTTATGATTTTTGAATGATTTCATTGATTTCCCCAGTTTGGACATTTTGTTTGGGCTTATTAGACTGCTACTTGTTGCTTAAGCAATAAGTACCCTTATTAGACTAGCCTTATTGTTTATTGGATTTTTATAACATGACTTAATCAAGGTAACCTCGTGAGCATTTTTTTACCCTTTCTTAGTTTCTTTTGACACCTCACAATGTGTGTATAGTGAGGTTTGAATTGTATACTTTTTGTAAATTTTGTAAAAGGTTTAAGGAAACCTCTTCATTTCACAAATAGTTGCAAGTAATGTTCATGCAGTGGTAGTTTAGTGGTGGGAGACATGTAGCTTCATTCTCCGTAATTTACCTGGACCGATGGGTGTGTGGTTGTCGGTGGGCCAGTTTTCCATTAGTTGCTAGTGATGTCTAATACAACATCATCATGGTTCTTGTTTGTATGTAAAGATAGATTCGTTATAGAAAGGAATGTGGGGTGCCAATAATGTTGCGCTAGATATGACAAAAATGTGAGTAGTGATCGTGTATGCACGGACGATCTAAACAACAAACACCGGTGACTTGAACAAACAAACAAAAAATGACATTATCAAGCATATCATAGTAAAGATCAAATGAATAAGAATATTAGAATCACACTCTACAATCAGTTAAAAAAAATCATACGGAGTACGTAGTATATTTTAAATTGTGCATATACATTGAATGACAAGAAAACGACTATGAAATGATGTTAACTGATGAGATGTCTTTAACTTTAACAAACACTAGTGACTAAAACAAACAAATATGAAAATAACATCATTAAAACATATCATAGTAAAGATCAAAGTGTTAGTTCATAGTTGTAAGACTAAGAACTGTTGAGGAAATGTATACATCAAATCAACGAAGTATGAAGAGGTAAATCGACAGTATGGCAACCTCGCTAATAACATGTAAGAGGTAAATCGCGTAAAGCTATCATTAAAGAGACATGAGTATAAGATTTAAGTTCATTATCTTCACTTTAAATTGCATATACCTCACAGTTTGTCACAAAACGTTACTAACAAATCGCTTTACACTGCACGCCTCACCATTTTCTGGCACACAAGTTAACACCTCAGCATTTTCCGTTTCATAAAAAAGTTAATAGAAATATTAATAATCAATATTCAAAGATAACATAATGAAAGATATATTAATCTTACGTCTTATGTGTTATCATTTATTACAACATATTAATATCAACTTATATGCATCATTAAATCTTACTAACAAAACGCTTTACACTACGCGCCTCATCATTTGTCGTCGCAACAAGTTAACAGAAATATTAATAATAAATAACCAAAGATAACACAATAAGAGCTAAATTGATTTTACGCCTTATAATATCAACTGATATGAATCATTAAATATTACTAACAAAACGCTTTACACTGCGCGATTCATCATTTGCCGTCACAAAAAGCTAACATAAACATTAATAATCAAAGATAAACAATAAGAGGTAAATTAATTTTAGACTAAAATACACCGTTGGTCCCTAAACTTATTCAAACGCATCGTGTTGGGACAAACCTGGGCATTATCATCGCCAGAGGTCCAAAACTTTGGTTTTTTATGCCAAAGAAGTCCTTTGACAATGTCAATGTCTGATTTTTGTTTTGTAGTCGAGGGTATTTTAGTCCATACACATTTATACTTTGATAACACATTTATATTTTAGCCCTTCATCTTTATTTGTCGTCGTCAACATCATCCTCGTCATCATCTCCCCAAGATAACATCTCTTTTCAGTTCAACTGATTCGAAAGTATAGATCAGAAATTTGCTCGGCTTGGTTTGAAGATGATACATGAAAGTTTCATCAAATAGCTTTGCATACATCCACATTTTCTTTTGATGATTCTCATTATTTTGAGCCATTCATTTCAATAAACAAGCAAAACACTTCGTTTGATTGGGCGTCAAATTAAAACTCATAGCAATAATAATGGACTCTGGGGTACACTTGAAAACATCACAAAGCCCTTCAATGATACTCACAATGTGCATACCATAGTGCAAAAGAGGAGTATCATATAAAAACTTTTTCAATTCCTTATGACTCTCATCCGAATTACTCATATACAAAAACCGATACAAGGTTACTTTTTCTACTTCACTAGAAAAACGCCTTTTTATATCCTCAAGTGCTAACTCAGCAGGATTAGGTAGTGCCACATTCATTGGTTCATAATAAAATTTGGAAAAGTTTTTCAGAATACTAGACCATGAACTCACATAATTCGACGCTGGTTGGTGAACAAACGCAGCAATGAAGCAGCTATGTATGAGTACACAGCAGCCTCTCGTGTCGGATCAGCAGTTGCTTCAAGAGCCACATGATTACGCATTCCAAAATCAAAAATATCTTTAAAACCACTGACCGGTGTACCTTCAGTTACTGGTAAACTTTGATCTGGATTAAAGATATATGAGCCAAAACTGGTACCTGGTGCCTTAAGATGATAAGCTAATACAAAAATGTTGGAAACTCCTTGTGCGTCAAAACCCAAGGATAACATAGGCATGACTAACCTGCCAATTGAAGCAACGCGTTCATCAGGGTAATGTTCTAACAATACTCCTGGTTTCTGGATCCACTCGTTGTCTATAATATCATATTTCACAAGAGGGTCTAGAAAAACTTTTTTGACAGGAGTGTCTGCGTCGGTCAGGTTTAAATTTGACATGGTTTTTGGAAACTCTTGAACGATCTTTACAACTTCATCTGAGTTCATTTTTGGAAGGTATACACTACAAACCTGATTTCATATAGTATTTATAGTCATGAAGGTCTGTTCAAAAGCATCTATTGTTTCAACTTCCAACAGTAATTCATTGATATCTTTGGGAAGGTTTATCAATCTGATTCTGAAAAAGATGAAAGCAAAAAGTTCCGGGTGGAGCTTTCGATGCTTTCAAGTCTCAAACATAAGAATCTAGTGCCACTTATTGGGTTTTTTGAGAGGGACGAGCATGAGCCAAAGGCTATCATATATAAGAGGGAGGCCAACGGAAGTCTCGAAAACTATCTAAGTGACCAGGATGATGTTGGGGAGATGATGATTTGGGGAGATGAATGATTTGGGGAGATGATGACGAGGATGATATTGACGACGACAAATAAAGATGAATGGCTAAAATATAAATATGTTATCAAAGTATAAATGTGTATGGACTAAAATACACTCGACTACAAAACAAAAATCAGACATTGACTTTGTCAAGGGACTTCTTTGGCATAAAAAACCAAAGTTTTGGACCTCTGGCGAATGCCAAGGTTTGTCCCAACGCGACGCGTTTGAACAAGTTTAGGGACCAACGGTGTATTTTAGTCTTAATTTTACGTCTTATTGTATAATCTTTTATTATAGCATATTAATATCAACTTATTTTACGACAAATAAAGATGAAGGGCTAAAATATAAATATGTTATCAAAATATAAATGTGTATGGACTAAAATACACTCGACTACAAAACAAAAATCAGACATTGACTTTGTCAAGGGACTTCTTTGGCATAAAAAACCAAAGTTTTGGACCTCTGGCGAATGCCAAGGTTTGTCCCAACGCGACGCGTTTGAACAAGTTTAGGGACCAACGGTGTATTTTAGTCTTAATTTTACGTCTTATTGTATAATCTTTTATTATAGCATATTAATATCAACTTATTTGACTTTGTCAAGGGTCTTTTATTATAGCATATTAATATCAACTTATTTGACTTTGTCAAGGGACTTCTTTGGCATAAAAAACCAAAGTTTTGGACCTCTGGCGAATGCCAAAGTTTGTCCCAACGCGACGCGTTTGAACAAGTTTAGGGACCAACAGTGTATTTTAGTCTTAATTTTACGTCTTATTGTATAATCTTTTATTATAGCATATTAATATCAACTTATTTGAAGAATTTGCATCACACTATATAGACAAGCAAAGTTTCTTGTCTTCAACCTATGTGGGACAAAAACTTCATACAAGATTGAAACAAGTCGCTCAAGCAACACAACATGCAATCAAATAACTTTTATATAAGTTCTCTTCATATATTGTATTTCTTTTTGTAGGTTATGCTTCTTAAAGAACTCATATAAATACTTTAGGCATCTAGCTTTTACTCTTTTGGTGTTTAGTTCTGAAAACTTTTTGAGTACATTTTTTTTAAATGAATTATGGATTTTTTTTCTTGAATGCTTGCAATTAAACGCAAATGAGAGAATTTATAAAAAAAAGCTTATTTATGATTATCAGTGGATGTACGTTGGATAAACGTACATGGAATCAATCGTTGTACACAAACCTTATTTTTGACTTACTAGAACTCATTTTATATATTAATTATATATATTAACTAAAGATCGAGCAACAGTTGCATTGCAACGAGCATGGAACCCGCCGCGTTGCGGCGGGGGTGCTTTTCATTTTTTTTTTGTCGGTTTTGTTTGTTCCACGTTTCATTGCAGCTTCGCAATACAAATTTGTAATGTCTAAGTAATTGAAAATGGCTATTTAGGCATCACTTAAGAAGTGATGAAACAATTTAATAATAATGATTTAAAGTAGTGAAGCGGGTCAAAACACTATCCTTTGCCACGCTATTTATGTACAACCAATTTACTAAAGTTGATTATTCCATATCACACTGCCATACATCCTCCATGTTTTAGAACCCAAGGTGTACCCAGGCTACTTATTTAGCATGGGCTACAAAAAACAACGGTGTACCAATGCCTACTGGTTTCAAACATGAAACAAAGGTGTACCCATGCTTAAAAAAATAAATAGTGGTATTACAGTTTAGTTGATGGTCACTTTTACTTGGTAGCTTTGCCTTTACGTATGCTGCTGGTTTCAAGAAGATAGCAAACCATGGGATCAACATCATCACCAAATATATTGTAGTCCTCCATTCCCTGCACGTAGCTCAAAACCCATCACAAGTTTAACTCTTTCTTAATTGCCCGGGAAGAGGAGTCAATTTCAACCATTTGCTAATGCATAGGTCGATTGGGCTTAGTGTATCTCTACCTTACAAGGAAAAGGGCGGAAAATCACCCCATCCATACTCTTGAAAACAATAGCTCTTAACTCAATTAGCTCAAAATTTTAGATTACTATTAGAATAAATAGAGTTTTTAAGAGTAAACAAACTTTTTGGTTTGTAAAAACATTTATGGTCTCATCTAAAAGGTTTGTTAGACACATCAATAACTTATCTGTGAAATCTTAACCACCTCCTCTTTGCTGTATCTAACTAATGGCAACAATAGACGTGATTCTAAATGGGAGAAAAGATACTTACCGCCTCTAGAAAACGATGGGTC
Source organism: Chrysanthemum makinoi (assembly GCA_910596185.1). Taxonomy (NCBI): domain Eukaryota; kingdom Viridiplantae; phylum Streptophyta; class Magnoliopsida; order Asterales; family Asteraceae; genus Chrysanthemum; species Chrysanthemum makinoi. The sequence goes on along the minus strand of OU343224.1, from coordinate 359,666,953 downwards.
AGCTTCAGAATAAAGTATTGCAATTCACAGAATTCTGTCGACACCTATAAGCCTAATGTCTGCAGATACCGAAGCAAAACCAAGCACCATAATATTACGAATACGATAGAAGATATCTACATGTTTAGAATGATGATCTAATTTCTGTAACAAAACGATTTAAGCGCTGAAAATAAAATACACTTTGGGCGACTTCTGCACCATTTAACCCTTTTTAGCTATTGTATTCAAGTCTACCCATTTGATCCACCGGAGGCCAAGTATAACCCATTTGACCCACTATCCATAAACGGGTCTAAGATACTAAAAAAGGAGGATACCTGATTGTTAAATCTGCGGGCCGGTGCTGCATGTCCACAAGGAGCTGAAGGCAAGTTGAGCTCCTCATAATAGGGTTCATTGTCAGGTTGAAGATATGAAGGTACCCCTTCATCTTCCATTTCAAATCCCATATCTGCCTCCAGTGCATCAAGTTCTGCATAAAAGCTCACAAATAAGGAATCAAATGCCTAAATGGCCTCCTAACCAAAACACGACTAAAAAAACTTGTAGACCACAATGAATATCATAAACATTAGCAAACATTATAGTTCCTTCGAAACAACATAAAACAAAAAGAGTGGCATTTTCAGCTCAGTGTTGTGGTAAGTTACTGAATTTACATTTTTGTGCATCTTAGTAATCCTTATCACGCTATCTACTAAATCAAAGCATGGCCTCTACATTCGGGATGGATGGCTCATGATAACTATTTACAGATAATACAATCAAAGTTGACAGTTAAATGGTAAATAAAAGTGATAAGTTACACTTACCGCCCATGAGATCTTCTTCATCAATGTTATGAGGCACGTTGTAGGATCTACCAAGCGACTCTTGTATTTCACTACTTTCATCCATCAAGTCCAATATGTCATCTTGCAAATTCTGCAGATTAATTCCAAATTATAGATTATTAAGTGAATAATTTTGCTAAGAGAGATACCAATATATGAAAAACTTAATACTAACATCAATTTCTTGGATCTTTACTGTCTTCATCATTACTTTCAATTCTTTATTTGCTGACTTCAGAGCTGACATCTGAAAGATACGAAATTGATCAGTGACAAGGACTTTTAGTTTGTTTAGCTAAAATAAGGATGAGTGGAAGGAAAAACTTTAAAACTAACCATGGGTTGAACGACTAACAGACGTGGGTCTGTCATCAGCAGATCCACATATGTAGCGAACACATTCAATTTTTAAGGAAAAACTTTAAAAGTAACCCTTTTGGAATCCCTTTAACCATCATTCAAACATATGTAACGTAGCAACAGATAAAAGGGATTCCAAACCTGCCACGGCTGGAAACCAAGAAAATGTAAAATCAGTGAGTATGATCACATCTTATATACAGTCTGCGACTATATTTTTTGAACATGTTTATTACCACATTTTATAGCATTAGCTGGTGCTTAAACTTATCGTTAGCTATGTATTCAGCCCGTAAAGCTTCTATCACCATACGCTCGATTTGTTTCTTAGTGAGCTCCACATCCGAGAAAAAGCGTGCCTCCGCCAGCAGAGCCTATTCAATTTAAGTTAGAATATGATCTAAAGTTAATACTCTAGTATGAGAGCAAATAAAGGGTTGCTGGCGGTTACATTATCAGTCTGTTGATCTTGTTGAGCTTTAATTGATGCCTTGACTCAATCTTTATGAACATTTGTCTGAAAGAAAACAAACTTGTGTTAGGATAAAAAAGAAGGTTACACCTTTCCACGCAAACATTTAAATAAAGTGAAGATTGAGCAGACTCGTTACCCCCTGCAGGGAGCTAAAACCAAGCCCACCACCGATTGTCAGTGGACGTGGATCCACAAGAGAATTGTAATGGTTGCCATGATGATAGTCTGATTTTCAAAATTCTTACGAAAAGTGGGACGGACAGAGCTGAAGAATGAAGGCCACATGAAAATATTCTAGATATTTGGAACACATCCACAATTTATGTACGGTAACAATCATGGATGATATATTCAACTTATTTTAAGCAATATCAATCACCCTACATGATTGTAGTAAATATAAAGCCCCTCCGAGATACATCAATTCACATATTTTAAGCAATATCAATCACCCTACATAACAACAACAGGAGACTAACAACACATAGTCGCGTATGTCCACCAAAACCACAGATACAATCATACCCTAATCTTGATTAATAATAAAAGTAAAAACTTTAAACAAATTAGAAAGCAATACCCACTCAAGACGGCAGCACATCGTCACATAACCATCACGTTAGATGTTGTTGCTGTTGTGTTCCAACAATAAGGCTGTTGTTCGTTTACCAGCAAAAGGAAGGGTATGTATCTTAAAACATGATGTAAACTAAATTCCTGTTGGTCAACAAACAACGCAACAAAAATTAAGGGTTCCCTTTAAAACCCTAATTTTTTGGTTTGAGAAACCAAACCGACCAACCTCTTCAACATCTAAGTGGTGATGTTACTCTGGAAATGTGATGTTTGTGAGGCGGTGATCTTATCTTATCTAATCGGTATAACAAATGATGTATAGGTTGAAAATGGGCCCCCGTGCCCATGCTTTTGAAGAAGTTTTCTGTCATGGCTAGATAAAAAAATTCAAGTAATTAGTTGCTTGTCGAAAACCAAATAAAAGGTTGTGTATCATTAAATATATTTGCAGACATATGGGCTTGTTCGAATTCGAAAAACCTCATACGCCGACTTTTGTGGCTTATCAGCTTAGCGAGGCGAACTTATAAATTTATAATGTTGAAAGAAGAGTATGAGATTTTCAATTTCAAATAACCTTGTAAGCCAAAACAAATTATCTAATTGAAACACCCCTTAAATAAGACATTATATATTTATGGTACTAACATAAAGGATGATACATACCATTTTCGTCTTTGGATGTTTGGAATAGGAAACAAAAGGTTCATAAAAATCAAAACTTTAATACCACATTCTTAACCTTCAGTTGTAATGCATAATATACATACTTGGTTTATAGTCTAAAACCTAAATATGACTAAGGATGGCCCAATACAGATTACATTCATATTCCATTTTAAAGAAGAGAAACTGAATGCCTGCTAACCAAAAAGTATATCATAAATATGAAAATTTAACATAACAAATCGTATTCCTACTGAAATATCACTAAGAAAATAATTTAAAAGCATATACCATATTACAATTACTATGCGCGTGGTGAGTTACATGATCTTACAAACATCCAAGAGAGAAAATAATAACAAATGCGTTCTTTGCTTAAGAAGTACAGCATAATTACCATTTTACTCATACACCAAGCCAAAAGAAACATATACAAACATCTAATAACACGCGAAATTACCATTTTAAATAGTTTAGAAACATATGATGTTTTCTACTAAATTAGTAATTGTACCTGTAGTTCGGTGTGCCTTGGACATCAACCTGTTGGCGATGGCAGTGTGAGAATTCGTGACCTATCTTTATGTCATAGGCACGACATAGTTAGATACCAACGTTTGGACTCATCAATTTTTGTGATGACGAATTCTGCCGTAAACTGTTGTTGCTAATACAGGCATATGCAGGCATTCAGTACACATAGGTGTGGATATTTGCATGCATAATTATGGGCCTTACCTCATTGTAAAAAAGGAGAACAAAAAAGAGAGGTTGAAAGATTTTTAATAAGAAAAAAGAATTAATGAATTCACTTGCCGTGTGGCGTTTAACGTTTCCAACTATTGTTTCTACATTAAGTGTTGGCATCATCTTCAGGTAGTTCATTTATGGCTGCAACAACATCAATGCTGAATTTTGTTCTATAACCTAAATTAGCATTCATATCATGTATGGAACAATTAAAGAAAAAGATACCTCAAAAACCCCCAAACGGTTCACGAATATCACCGACCCCATAACCTCAATTAGTCACCCAATTCCTCAAATCCTGTAAAAACACAAACTATATATAATCAAAACAATAAAGATCGAAACTTTATAGTAATAATAAAGAAAAGAAATTAACCTTGCGATAAAAAGACAGTTAACAACCTCATAAGGGTGTGTACCGCCTTTCTTGACCTCACCAGAATCGTAGCCTAAACGACGCCGCCTACACAAACCAACAATATCATAAATAGTTTAGAAATCTTGAAACCCACACATATCAATAACACGCAACATCATATGTTTCAAACTTTCAACAATCCTAGATAAGAAAATTAATTATAAAACAATACCCTGGAAATCAGACTAACATGGCTGCTTGGTTTGATTAATCATACATAAGAGAGGAGGGATAAATCTGAGAGTTATTTTGTGACCGAAGAGTTTTTGTGGGTCGAGTGATGATTCATTGAGGTGTGTTGATGTCTGCTAAACACGTGTATCTCTTTCTCTATCAGTTTGAGATTATCACTTTTGAAGGCGGTGGAAGCTTTAGTTTAATAAAATAAAACCCGGCCGGCCCAGCAGAATATTTTATCTTTGAGGCACGAACTCATAAGTTCCTCGCCAAATGATATTCTACTTATCTATTGCTGCCGAAGCAGAGAGAAAAAAATATGAGTTGTCATAGTGTTAAAACCACATGATCACTTTATTCAATCATCTTGACCACACAAATTCATCCTAAAATTTCGGATGTTGACCACACTTTATTCAGTCACCTTCTTTTCCCACGTTTTATAAACTATTTTAGGATAACTACAAATATGATGAAGACACATCCACTTTAACTAACTCTCACAAAAATAGTGCATTTCAAAACCAAAGTGGCGCCACTGCTCCAGAAATCACTATATAAGAAAGATACCTCCACTGTTATTCACACACACACTACATAGTTAATATAAATATTTCACTTCAAGAAAACATGCCAAACAATGAAAACCAGGTTACACTCATTCTCTTTATTCCATTTAATTTTTATATATTGTGAAACCTATATTGATTTTCTTAACTTTTCAGGCACTACCTTTCGACCTTGAAACAACTATGGCGATGAAACAACGCAAACGGGAAAAGAACCTGCTGAACTGGAAGTGGGATGCTGTCATCGTTATCGAAGATTCAGATGACGAGGTGGTACGAATGTTGATCTTGAATTAATATGTGGTCTGTATCTTAACTGTCATTAAAAAATATTTGTTTTATGTTTGTAGGATGTCTTTGACTGGGAAGGTGTTTCTCATTGGGAAGAAGGTGAGAAAGGTAACAACAACGATGATACTATCCCGGTTGATGCTATTGTTGCTGATGCAACTATTGATGAAGGACCAAGTGAAGAACGAAATGCAACACCCCCTGTTAATGTAACATTGCACTTAATATATCATTGCTTACTTCACTTAACATATTACTAAATGAATATGTTTCACATGCAGGCAAATGTTGACGAGGATGAAGATGATGATGTGCCCAAGCTTAGGGTTAAGAGAAAGAACATACCCCGTGTCAAAGTAACTGGAAAAAGAAGGTTGTATCAACTATTTGATGAGGATGAAGATGATGAAGACATTTATGGGCATGTTTGAGTTCTTAAATGTAAATCCTAATACTTGATAGTATTAGGGTATTTTTAGCATTGTTTTTTCATTATTTCCTTCTAGGTTGTTTCTTAGGTTCTTTGTTTTTGTAGTTCCTATAATAAAGGATTAATAGCTTATTAGTCTAAGCTTTTTGTTTTCATCAGTATTGTAGTTTCTTTGAACCATAATGCAAATGAAAACATTCATTTTGTCCATTCGTCCTAAATGCTCCAATCATTTGATTGCACCAATTCAGTTAAAGGTCGGTGCTCCAATCTTTTGCATACCTTTTATATCTTCATTTTTTTTGTAAATAACAGTGTATTACACAATGATACGTTAGAAGGCAGAAAGGTTAAAACAAATGCAACATGTTCTCATTTATTGAACAACTAAAAGAAGCATGATAATCAAATGAAAAAGGTGCATTTTAGAATGAGAAGCAGCAACATCATGGTTTGTATGTTAAACAATATCATTAATTGAATGACCACTTAATCTACTTTGATCACTGAATGTCTCACATCGGTAATTTAAAGGAAGAAGAAAGGTTAAAAGGCAAATTTGTACTTTCCAGAAATTTTTTTTAAAGACAATATGATATTATTGAAAATGACAACACATGTGATATTATTGAAAATAACGATGAACCCATGAAAGAGTTACCAAAATCTGAATATTTTATAACTTGACAAAAGAGATGGATGTTGGCCATACTAAACAAAGAGAAGTTCTTGGAGAAAATCATGGTTGGGAGATACTTTTGTTAACAAATTAGTAGATAAGTATAAAGTTATAAAGTTCAAATTTTAAATCTTAGTTGATAAGGTTAATGTTCATATATATGTATAATTCTCATATATATATATATTTTTTTAATTTACCTCTTTCATTCAGGTCGTATTTCCATTCTTTTTAATAAGTTTTGTAGTCATAATATTCATTTAATGCAAATTAATGTTACAATATTTTGAACTTCATGTATTCGTGCAGTATTGAAGCTGGGAAGGAAGAACAATCTTGCATCCTTAATACACATTAAATCTCATTAAATATTAGGTAAAACTCTTGAAGTTATCAATTCCTATATGTAAAGCATGTTCCTTTTATATCATTTAGACTGTTATCTGGCTTTAAAACAAGTAAATGACAATACTAATGCTACCTTACATTGTGTAAAGTCTGCAATTTAATATTGTTAGTATTGAAATTCTTGAAACGTGTTAGTATAAATGATTTTGCTTTCACATGTATCAAAATTTTAAGTATATTAGAGCTACGTTTAGGACTTTATTTTGTTTTTGAAAATAGGTAGTAGTACTAAGTTCATTAATTAATGCTTATTTTTGATTTTAGTGTTTGCTTAGTACCTTATTTTTGCCATCAAAAACCCCCCTTCATGCCTTTATTTTCTGTTACAGTAGCCCACCACAGTTAGCATTAGCCACTTTTAATCTTAGATTTAGGATAGTTAAAGTTAGTTTTAGCTCTTGATAATGATAGCATAGGTAGTTTGTAGGATAGTCTCAATTTGTATTAGCTTAATTTGGTCATTAGAACTTAATTGCTAGCTTATTTTTATGCCTCAATAAGCCCATATGGACTGTTTTGAAAACAGCCCAACAGCAGCTATTGTTAGTTTTTTTTTAGCTTTTTGCTTTTCATTCTTGCCTAATTATGTTCCCTTAGTAGCATTTAGCTTTTATAGATTTGGAAAAAACGTTAATGTTCTTCTCATCATAAAAACCAAATGGCACACCAGTCAAATTCAACGTTTCTAAAGCTGGAAAATCCCATATTGATTCTGGATAGAAATAGGTACCATAAACACAGTTATAGGGATATCCTACTGCAATTGTGAGATATTTCAGAGTGTGAGAACTGAGTAAAAATTGTGGGAACTCATACAATCTTTTCGTGATCCATAGAAACGTTGAATTTGACCGGTGTGCCATTTAGCTTATTGCAAGCTTTAGATATCTTTTAGTTTCCTTTAGTAGCTGTCCAAACCAAACAGACCCTTATGTGCATTCACTTAAGTCTGCTGTTGTAATAAGTAGTTTTAATGCTTAATTATGCTTGGTTATTTCGTGTGTTTAGTTGATCACTTTCTTAAAATTTGTTGACAAAAGTTTACATTTATGTGCTACTAACTGATAGTATAATACATGCTATATCAGTTGTAGACATCCTTACAATGAACCGATCAAATGAAAACCAAGATCCAAATAGAGGTACGATAGATAATACAAATGTATTGTTGAGCTGCATTCCTCTATTACCTTCGACCGATGTTTATCGGTCCAACATTCTATCATCTACACCAAACATGGAACCATTAGGAAATACAAATGGTTCATCTCAAGCAACACAAGTTAGGAGACCTAGAGGTAGGCCCCGTTTATGCGCACGCCCTTTAACTGATATCACTAACATAAGTGGGTCATCTCAACAACGTCGTCTTTGTGAGCCTAATGTTTTGACAACATCACCTTTTGGATCTGGGTTTAACGGCACTCCAGCATTGACGCCAACCCTATATATACCGCGGCCACCTTCACCACTTACAACATCTTCTCAACACGTGTCTTTTACTATGATTGATCACAATACAGTTCAACCATTACGACGTCGTGGTAGACCTCCATCTCAAGCAAATGTTACGCGGGTTCGTCGCAATGTTAGACCATGTGAGTATAGCTAAAACATATACGTATCAACTTTGATAAAAGACATTCTCATTTTACATATCTAACATCTGGGTTACAGGTTTGCCTACACAAACCAATCGTATGAGTTCATCAACAAATCCAACCCCTCCAGTCATGCTCACGTCGGTAACTATTGTTGATAATCACGGTAATCCGATGCATCTTCCACAATCGTCTCGCGTAACCAACCCTGCTAATTCAACGAGACCACGTGAGTATATCTAAAACATATCTGTTTTAAACCACATGATCAATAATATTCTAATTTTATATATCTAACATGTGGGTAATGTACAGGTCTCCCTGCACCACATTATGATCATATGAATTCACCAACAAATCCAAACCCTCCACTCATGGTTTCATCGATAACTGTTGTTGATAATCACGGTAATCCGATGCATCTTCCACACACATCTCGCGTAACCAACCCTGGTAATTCAACGAGATTTGTAAATCGTGTTAATGGGTTAAACAATTCCACACCTCGCCACATATCACAATCAACAAACACCAACCAAAATGGAACTAATGTCCCTACAAATGTGTATCGAACTCAACGCCAGCAACGTAGGATGACTCAGTATGTGGACTCTGGAGATGCAACATATACATGTGCACATTGTCAAGCCAAGTATTGGTATGGTGAGAGAACGGTTAGACGTTCATCCACATCTAATCCTAGATTCTCAACATGTTGCAGTGAAGGAAAAGTGGTATTGCCATTTCTTTGTCATCCTCCACCACTGTTGACACAACTGATGGATTACAATGGTGGAGAACGTTCTAAGTTGTTTCGGAAAAAATTAAAGTTATTCAATTCGATGTTCTCTTTCACCTCAACGGGAGGAAATATAAACAGAGAAATAAATGATGGACGTGGGCCTTATGCATTTCAGATAAATGGCCACAACCATCATCGTATAGGGACTTTATTGCCGACACACCAGGATGGACGCCCTAGGTTTGCCCAGTTGTATATATATGACACCGAACATGAAGTAGACAACAGGTTATATGCATTGAACATAACGAACTCTTCGAGTGTTGCTGACAACAATCTTCGTTCGTTGGTACAAGATCTTATTACAATGCTTAATCAATATAACCCATTGGTGCAATCATTTAGGATGGCAAAAGATAGGTTTGTTCAGTCGTCAATACAACCCGTTACTCTTCGCTTGATCGGTACCCGACAACATAATACACGCCAATATAACTTACCAACAGCTTCTGAGGTTGCTGCACTCATACCAGGCGACGGTAATCCAACAGATTCCCGTGATGTGATTGTTGAAGAGCGTGGTAATGAGAATAACCGCAATCATGTTAAACGAATTTCTGAGTTGCACCCAAGTTTTATGTCTTTGCAGTATCCATTACTTTTCCCTTACGGAGAAGATGGGTTTCATTTGCATATACCTCTCAACGTTCCTTCATCGACTAAAAGAAAATACTTAAGCTTGAGGGAGTATTATTGTTTTCGTCTTCAGAATCGAGTTAACGAAGGTAAAACATTGCATAAAGCTGGGCGTTTGTTTCACACATTTTGTGTTGATGCTTATACCGCTGTTCTCGATCATGATCTAGACTGGTATAAACGAAACCAGAATACGATACGATCTGAGCTATATAATGGATTACATGATCGTCTTAGTAATGGAGAGACAAACGCTGAATCGATTGGTCGGAGAGTTATCTTGCCTTCTTCATTTACTGGGGGTCCTAGACATATGATCCAACAATATCAAGATGCAATGGCTATATGTCGTTGGGCGGGACCTCCAGATCTTTTTGTAACTATGACGTGCAACCCACAATGGCCTGAGATTCAACGTGAAGTTGAAAACTGTATACCCGGCCAACCTACAGTTGATAGACCGGATACCATTGCACGTGTTTTTAAGATGAAGCTAAATGATCTTATGGACGACATTAAGAAAGGAAATCATTTTGGACGAGTAAAAGCTGGTGCGTATTTACTATATGCTTTTCATCTTCTTTTAAAAGAATGTCCATTCTATTACTAAATAATTAATATAATTACGTGTGCAGTTATTTATACAATCGAGTTTTAGAAACGTGGATTGCCACATTGTCATGCACTCATATTTTTACACGAACATGATAAGATTTCTCTAACTGATGAGATAGATCATGTCATATCAGCGGAGTTGCCTTCGAGGTTGATGACCGATAGGATTTAATGCTGTTCATTCTCATATGATGCATGGGCCATGTGGAGAGCTATACAAATCGGCCTCATGTATGTCAAGAGAGAGGTGTGTAAAAGGATACCCAAAGGAATATTGTGAAGAAACATTTATTACCCGTGACGGTTGGCCCCATTATAGGAGATCAAATAATGGAAGGAAAGTACAAGTTGGACGACAAGATATTATGCTTGATAATCGATTTGTTGTTCCCCATAACATTGATTTGATAGTAAAATATGATTGTCATATAAATGTTGAATGGTGTAACCAGGGATCCTTGGTGAAGTACCTTTTTAGTTATCTAAACAAAGGACCAGATCGTGCAACGATTGTGATTGAAGGTCAAAGAAATGACGACATGCACAACAACACCACCACCACGGCCAACATCAACAACACTACTTCCTCCTCTAGAGTGACCGCCAACAGCAACAACACCCCCACGGCCACCACCACCACAACCACCACCACCAACAACAACAGAACACCATATCGAGCTATATTACAACATGAAAACGAAATTGAACAATATCTTAGTTGTCGTTATATTTCTGCATCAGAATCATGTTGGCACCTCTTAGGATACGAAATGCATTACCGATCAATTGCTGTAGAAAGGCTCCCTTTTCATGAAGAAGGGTGTAATAGAGTTTACTTCAGGGATGATGACGAAGTTGATAATGTTATTGGAAGGGAAACCGCATCAATGTCTAAGTTTACTGAATGGATGAAAGCTAATGAGATATATCCAGAATTAGGTAGTAGTCTAACATATGCCGAGTTTCCCACAAAATTTACGTGGCATGATAAGGATAGAGTATGGAGGCCACGTAAAAGTGGAATGAGCTTGGGCCGTATTTATTATGTCAGCCCTTCAATGGGCGAGAAGTTCTATCTACGAATGTTGCTAAATGTTGTACGTGGTCCCAAAGGCTTTAAAGATATCCGAACGGTAGATGATGTATTATACCCAACATATATGGCCGCTTGCAAGGCGTGGCATTTACTTGGAGATGACGTTGAGTGGGTCCAAGCAATAACACATGCTTCTCAATGGAAGTTAGGCGATCAGCTTCGAGAGCTTTTCGTATCCATATTGTTGTTTTGTAGAGTTTCTGATCATAATAATTTATTTAGAGAAGTCTACCAGTACATATCAGAAGACATTGTGCGCAAACATCGCAGGTTATTGCATAATGAAAATGTGGTGTTTACAGATCAAGAAATTCAGAATTACACACTATTAGAGTTAGAGGCGATATTGAATGGGAATAACAAGTCGTTGCTTGATTTCCCGGAACTCCCTCAAATTAATTACACATTACTGAATATCGGCGGGAATAGGTTGATAGCTGCTGAAAGAATGTATAATGCGAACGAAGAATGGTCTCGGTTTACCAATCTGTATGGTGGATTAAATCCACAACAAAGGGATGTATATGATAACATCATGCACGCAGTTAATGAAAGAAATGGCGGGTTATTTTTTGTCTACGGTTGTGGAGGTACTGGAAAAACATACTTGTGGAAAACAATTATAGCATGGATACGTTCGCTTGGAAGAATTGTCTTATCTGTTGCCTCATCTGGTATTGCATCACTCTTATTGCCTGGTGGACGAACCGCACATTCAAGGTTTCGTATACCTATGGAACTTGACAGCGAATCGTGTTGTGGAATCGATGTCATTTCAGATCTTGCAGATTTGATTAGAGCTGCTGATCTTATTATTTGGGATGAGGCACCTTTACAACATCGACATGCTTTTGAAGCCGTTGATCGAACATTCCGTGATATTTGCAGGCATGATAATCCTAATGCTGATAATCAAGTTTTTGGCGGAAAGGTTGTTGTGCTAGGTGGAGATTTTCGACAAATCCTACCAGTTATTCCGAATGCACCAAGGGCTGTAGTGGTCGCTTCTGCTGTAAACAAGTCCTCCATCGTATGGGACTATTGTAGGGTTTTTGTTTTGTCTATTAACATGCGGCTTCGTGATCCTACGTTTGATGTTACAAATGCAGACGAGATGATGCTTTTTCACAATTGGCTTATAGCCATGGGAGATGGTAGCCTTGCGTCTATTGCACTAGATGGAGAAGATGAAGCTACATGGATAAAAGTTCCTGATGACCTTTTAATTCCTGTTAATGATAACCCTCTCGGTGCTATTGTTTCGAGCACATTTCCAGATCTCCCAAATAGAATCCAAGATATCAATTACTTAAAAGAAAGATGTATCCTATGCCCAACGAATGATGTTGTGGATAAGATCAATTCGCACGTTCTTGAATCAATGTCAGGTGAATTGCATGAACTTCTTAGTGCCGATATGATATGTCCTACCACAGATAACTTAGAGGATATGCAAATCATGTACCCTCCTGAATTTCTAAATACTTTGAGGTTCTCAGGTGTCCCAAATCACAAACTTGAGTTAAAGGTCGGTGCTCCAATCATTTTATTACGTAATACAGGCCTGCAACGAGGTTTGTGTAATGGGACGCGTTTGGTAATAACCCAGATTACCCGTACTGTTCTTGAAGCTCAAATTATTACCGGCACTCATATTGGTGAAAAGGTTTTTATTAATAGGATTGATATGACCCCGACTGATTCATCTTGGCCATTCCGATTTATACGAAGGCAATTTCCTATAAAAGTATGTTTTGCCATGACAATAAACAAAAGTCAAGGCCAGACTTTTAATCATGTATGTACGTATCTTGAGAAACCAGTATTTACTCATGGGCAACTTTATGTTGCTGCATCGCGTGTGACTTCCCGCGCTGGACTGCGATTTTATATTGATAACGGAGGAATTTGTGCTAATAATTTGACTAAAAATATTGTTTACAAGGAAGTCTTTTATAACTTGCCTAGAGGTATATTTAACAGTTTAATCATTTTACTGTTTCATGACCTTACTATATGATGATATATTGTTTCTTTTGCAGTTCCCGTTCAGCGACAATGAGTATCCGTTATCATTATGTCAGTGATTTGCATCCTAATCTTACCGATAAGTGGACAGTTAATGTTATGGCTGCACGTGTATGGACTACTTACAATCCAAAAACCAATCGAATTCTTTCTATGGACCTGATTATAGTGGATGAACGTGTAAGTACACCCCACCTGTTCTTTTTTACGTGTATAATCATTTGATTTACATTACATTTCTACTTAACCTTTTCATTGATTTCAGTGTACTTCAATTCATGCAAAGATTCCTGCGACTCTCATTAAAAGATTTGGTAATCGTGTCAAAGAGGGTTGTGTCTATAAGATACACAGATTCACAGTCGATAACTATGGGGATACAAAATACAGGCCTTTGGAAATCAAGTTCTTTGTGCAGTTCGGTTACACAACTGACATTCAACCATCATCTCTTCAGCCTCAATCGTTTGACAGATACGTGTTTAATTTTGTACCGTTCGGAAACCTTCATCGTCGTATTGGAAACGATACATATCTCACAGGTTAGCATATAATTAGTACCTTTGTATTCTTTATTTAAGTTGGTCATTTCTACCATTATTGTATTTAAGATTCTACTCAGTTAAGGTGTTGTATAACTTCAGTAGCTGATTATAATTTTGACATAGTGACCCATTTTGACAAAATGGCCCATTGGAATATCAAAAAATAAATTGACCCGATTCGGATTAGGATCAAAAAATCTGCATTGTTAAGGATGCACATTAGAGTTATCACAAAAGTTTGAATGATTTTGATTTCACATGTATCAAAATTTTAAGTAGATTAGAGCTACGTTTAGGACTTTATTTTGGTTTTGCAAATAGGTAGTAGTACTAAGTTCATTAATTAATGCTTATTTTTGATTTAGTACCTTATTTTTGCCATCAAAAACCCCCCTTCATGCCTTTATTTTCTGTTACAGTAGCCCACCACAGTTACCATTAGCCACTTTTAATCTTAGATTTAGGATAGTTAAAGTTAGTTTTAGCTCTTGATAATGATAGCATAGGTAGTTTGTAGGATAGTCTCAATTTGTATTAGCTTAATTTGGTCATTAGAACTTAATTGCTAGCTTATTTTTATGCCTCAATAAGCCCATATGGACTGTTTTGAAAACAGCCAAACAGCAGCTATTGTTAGTTTTTTTTAGCTTTTTGCTTTTCATTCTTGCCTAATTATGTTCCCTTAGTAGCATTTAGCTTTTATATATTAGCTTTTATCCATTTGTTAGCTTATAGTAGCTCATTTTAGCTTTAATACTGCCCATTGTATCCTTTATTTTTATATGTTCTGCTGTCCACTAGGCCCCCTTAACAGTCCATTTTAAGCTCCTTATAAGCTCCTTTAAAGCCAATTTTTAGTTTGTAGGATCTTTACGATATGTATTTCAGTTTTTTTAGATTTGTAGGTCCTTTAGTGCTTATTTTAAAGCTTAATTTTAAGCTCAAAAAGCACCTTATGGGCCTACCTCACATAATACAGATGTATCGTAGGTCACATTGTAACTATATGCTTATTAATGTACAGTTACATGGTCTACCTCACATTGTACATGGTCTAACTCACATGGTCTAACTCATACACTTACATGGTCTGTTTGGTAGATCAGTTGCGAACTGCAATTGGTTAGTTTGGTACATGGTCTAACTCACATTTTACGTAGTATTTTCTTACATGTTTGTAATATATATAAGATGTTATGAGTTACCAGCTTGGGGTTACTTATTCCAAAAATATCATATACCCCAATATATGATAACACTTGCCAAGGATAAGGGAATAAAAAAATAAAAATAAAATAGCATTTCCATTTATGATACGGCAATATTATTGATTCAATGTTCACATTTTCATGTTGCATACTTGAATGAGTTGAATCTATTAACATGCTCATACTTAAAGCCCATTTGACACCATATACTCATTTAATTTAACCATTTTACACCATATCCTTCATTTATCTTTAGAATTTTTATCTCCTATAAGTCTTATATATATTTTTTGAATAGATGTCATAGGTATTCTTCGAGAATGGGGTCCTCTTCAAAATAATGAAGAACGCGTCCAAGGTTGTAACCCCGAGGTGCGAAAAATTGTAATTGCTGATATGAGGTATTTTATCATTTTTTATACCATACATTTTTTCCATGTGTAATTTGAAAAGTGTAACCAACTTTCGACGATTAATCAATCGCAGTGATATAAAACTAAACATATCATTGTGGGGGAAGTGTGCTTTGATGTACAAAGATAACATAATCGAGTCCAAAAAAAATACCAACATAGTTGTGGTATTGACGTGTTGCAGGGTTCGGCTTTATGCAGGTTGGCATCTTGAATACTTAGATAAACTAATCGTATGGATATAATTCAAATATGGTATTTTGAGTTGATAAGTGTACTTTTTTCTTTATCTCAGGTGCAACACAATTAACAACGACGGCATCGACACAATTTCATTTAAACCTCCCGATCGCTGAAACTCTTGCATATACCCAAAGGTGACATTTAATTTCTATCGGGACACATGTTACAAAATTCCATATGTTTTACATACTACATATATTAAAATTACCTTGACATATTTTTTTTAAGGCATATCCAACCCGTTGTCTTTACATCTACAATTGATGAGACTGATATGTTAAAAGTAACACCAGTTACAGACATTTATAAGCGCTTGGCTGATGGCGCTACTCTGGTAATTTCTCATATTACAAAATCTTAATTACATATTTGCTTTCACTTTACCATTCATACTATCATTTGATGTTATTCTCAAAGGGAACAAGGTTCATTATATATGGAATGGTTATCGGTTTCGACATAGATAAGGACTGGAAATTCATACAATGTACTAAGTGCTTCCACAAAGTGACGTTAGATGGTGTTCGATATTATTGTGATAATTGCAAAATGCACGTTACCAACCCACGTCAAACGTACGTTCTATATATCCTCATGACATTTATGTTACTAAAAAAAAAAAGTTATAAATATTTTTCCTTATAGGTACAAGTTAGTGATAAGAGTAAGAGACAACGGAGAGGATATTGATTGTGTACTTTTTAACTCGGATGCCACTCAGATTTTAGGCCTTACAGTGGATGAGTTGATTACCAAGACTTTAACAGAGGTAAGCTTTTTAAAAGAAAATATTTCAATTTTTATGAACACATGTTACAACTGTATTAGAACCACGGTCACAAGTTTATGTTACTTACTATGCTCCTTATATTACGTTACTTACTATGGTCACAAATGCATCCGTTTGTATCACTACGTATCATATGATAACTTATATACGCTATTATTTTTAGGGTGCAGGCGACCCAAACTGGATAGTGGATTACTTCTTTGATACTCTTTGCACTCAGTTGGTTGTTCTCGAGATCAAGATTGATAAATTTAATCTACCACCTACATATGTCAAAAGATATACTGTTACAAAATACTATGGTAGCGATGTCAGTGACTTGAATAAACATCGTGGGAGTTCGTCAATGTCTGGATCGGTACCAAGTCTCGCAAATTCTAACGTATCATCGGGATTAAACTATTCTAATATGGTTGATTATGTTGTTGATGATGAAAATTTGGGAACGACCGTAACGGAAGATGAAGAAAAGTTGATGGATGAAATTGAGTCGAGCTGGGTCTGTGAAAGAATGCCTCCTACAACTCATACAATTACAAATCAGGCTCCTCATGCACCTAATACAAACATGAATGATCCCGTTGATGATCCCGTACATGATGAGGTTAATGCTACTATTGTTGAGGCTCCTTCTGATGATTCCATACATGATGTATCTTATGCAAACACAGTTGTGTGTCCTTCTTCAAATGCTTCTGCTGTAAGAGAAATTGATGACATACCACATGAGGTCAATGTAAACAACATGACCATTGAGGTTAATGAGGTTGCAATTCCTCAATGTATGGAGATTATGCAGGATCAGGGAGATGAAGAAGTGGTTAATCGTTCGTAGTCCTTTACTTGAATCGTTTAGACAATTTGCAGCCAATAATTTGTTCACAAATTTACTTTGATCATTTAGTACATTATGAAAATAATGAGTTTAGACCATCATACTTTATGCTTTATTTAATTATTCTATTAGAGTTTAAATATGTTTTTTTTTTCAACTTTTCGATGTTCTATCTCTTTCTAACTTATTGCAAACATCACATAAAAAATCGTCTGCCCGTGCAACGCACGGGTATTGTTCTTGTTATATATAATGCACACATTAATTGCCAACTTTCACAAGTTGGCAAAAATAGTCCCTGAGGTTTAAGTGTCGTTGCAAAGTAAGTCCAAGTTGGCAAAAATAGTCCTTAAGGTTTAAGTGTCGCTGCAAAGTAAGTCCTTTATAGCAATTTGGCAAAAATAGTCCCTATCCAAATTCACGGCTATAAAAGCAATCCCGCTGCATCGCGCGGGTTCCCACACTCGTTTAATCTAATTCTTTTTTATTTTCGAATTGTTTTTTATTGATTTGGAGTTGAATTTGTTAAGAGTGTTTTTGGCTGTAAAGTTATGATTTTTAAATGATTTCGTTGATTTCACAAATTTGGATATTTTGTTTGGGCTTATTAGACCGTGTTTGTTAGTACATTGAGTTGGGCCTATTGGACTTTTATAAACTTTGTTAAATGTAGGTAAACCAGGTTATTATCTCCGCTTTACATTTGATATGCCCCCCAGCCTCACCGCTCAGGCGCTCATTACACTTTACGCTGCATGTATCCACTATTTTCAGTCATAAAAGTTACTAACAAATATGAATTGCTTTACACTACATGTAACTCACCACTTTCCGTTACAAAAAGATGTGCCTAATGTACCTTAAAATTTGCCGTCACAAAAAGTTAACAACAACATGAATTAATCAAAGATGATATATTAAGAGGCATAATTAATTCATGCTCCCGAATATATCCCCCAGCCTCACCGCTCAGGCGCTCATTACACTTTACGCTGCATGTATCCACTATTTTCAGTCATAAAAGTTACTAACAAATATGAATTGCTTTACACTACATGTAACTCACCACTTTCCGTTACAAAAAGATGTGCCTAATGTACCTTAAAATTTGCCGTCACAAAAAGTTAACAACAACATGAATTAATCAAAGATGAATTAATTCATGCTCCCGAATATATCCCCCAGCCTCACCGCTCAGGCGCTCATTACACTTTACGCTGCATGTATCCACTATTTTCAGTCATAAAAGTTACTAACAAATATGAATTGCTTTACACTACATGTAACTCACCACTTTCCGTTACAAAAAGATGTGCCTAATGTACCTTAAAATTTGCCGTCACAAAAAGTTAACAACATGAATTAATCAAAGATGATATATTAAGAGGCATAATTAATTCATGCTCCCGAATATATCATGTTCGATTACATCATATATCAACTTATGAATTGCTTTACACTAACATTTTCAGTCATAAAAGTTACTAACAAATATGAATTGCTTTACACTACATGTAACTCACCACTTTCCGTTACAAAAAGATGTGCCTAATGTACCTTAAAATTTGCCGTCACAAAAAGTTAACAACAACATGAATTAATCAAAGATGAATTAATTCATGCTCCCGAATATATCCCCCAGCCTCACCGCTCAGGCGCTCATTACACTTTACGCTGCATGTATCCACTATTTTCAGTCATAAAAGTTACTAACAAATATGAATTGCTTTACACTACATGTAACTCACCACTTTCCGTTACAAAAAGATGTGCCTAATGTACCTTAAAATTTGCCGTCACAAAAAGTTAACAACATGAATTAATCAAAGATGATATATTAAGAGGCATAATTAATTCATGCTCCCGAATATATCATGTTCGATTACATCATATATCAACTTATGAATTGCTTTACACTAACATTTTCAGTCATAAAAGTTACTAACAAATATGAATTGCTTTACACTACATGTAACTCACCACTTTCCGTTACAAAAAGATGTGCCTAATGTACCTTAAAATTTGCCGTCACAAAAAGTTAACAACATGAATTAATCAAAGATGATATATTAAGAGGCATAATTAATTCATGCTCCCGAATATATCATGTTCGATTACATCATATATCAACTTATGAACACTAATTGCATCACAACATATAAACAAGCAAAGTTTCTTGTTTTCAACCTATGTGGGACAAAACATTCATAAAGTTGCTCAAGAAACACATGTAATCAAATAACTTGTACCTTCTCTTCATACATTGTTTTTCTTTTTGTAGCTATGAGGTCCGTACCAAACTCAAATGCGGTTGTACGCCTGTAGGCAATATATACGATTGGATGTAGCGCAACCTTTATAATATGCTAAGAAAATTTAGCTATATTTTTAATTTGATAAACTAAACACTAGCTCTATAAGGTTATTCTTGGTAAGGAACTCATAAAAATACTTTCAAGGCATTGGTAGTGTTAACCGCTAATGAGAACATAACTTAACTTTTAACATTTAACCTTTGAGATACAACTTGAAGTAAACTCTTTCACTTGCAAAACAAAATGATACAACTAACAGGATTCCATTTGGGGCAGTTAAGGACAATTGGATGTTTGGATTAATGCCAATCGAGTCCACCTATTATGGCAGACCACACTCCGTGCCACACTTCACTGGAACCAACTGCTTTGTTGTCAATACCTTCCATATCATTGTCCGAATCACGAAAACTCATACGTTTAAAAATTAAAATGAACACGTTATATTCCTACCTATTTTGACAACTTAAGTCACTTAACTATCACCTCAACCCATGGAGTGACATAACCGCCCCAATCCAACTAAGCTGCACATGACGGTGGGACGTATTATAGTAATGTGCTTGCGTGTAATATTATCAAGCACGTAAAGTTTTTTGGAGACTAGTGAAATGGAGTAACGGTCATTGTCGTGAATGTAGAGTATAACAAAGCTGAATATCATGTCACTTAATTCAGTTTGGTATGTAAGGATGTTTAATGTCATTATCCATGATTTGTATACAATAAAAAAACACACACACACTAAGTTTTAAGATTGAGCTAGATATAAATGAGTTAATGAATGGAAGTAAAGTATATGAAAATTGAAATAAATGGATTAATTAGAAAGAACATTACAATTGTTAGAGCCACATAAGTAAAAAGAAGAGAATTGATGCTACCTAATATAGGATGGTATACATGAGTCATTTGTGTTTTGTTTAGTATAATGTTTCGCACCAGGTGATTGTATAGTTTAGATTTACATAATCAGAGTTTGTTAATATCTAAAGTCTATAAGCATTTCGTGTTTGCAAATATGTTTACAAAATATGCTTTCGGTTATATTTAAAGCATAATGTACATGGAGGCCATCCAAGTTTTTAACTTTTAACATATAGGCCACCTATTTATTGAAATAAACTTATAAGTCATTCATCTATTGGTTTGTTTTCGTTTTCACCAATTCGAGCCAAATGTATGCCCGAAAACTATAAAATATAAGTAAGGAACTAACCTCCAACTTATCCAAGAAATACGAATGAAAAGTCTGATGTAAAATACCGATTATACATTTATACCCTTAATTAAGTGTGAATTTATATTATTTAAAGTACGTTAGAAGGATAAAACTGAAATTTCGCGGCTGGTTTTTTATTCATATTAGTTTAATATGTTAGTGTTAGGTTCATTCTTGTCGTTCAATAAATATTCAAATTAAATTTGACCGGAATTGGTGTAAACAAACATAAATACATAGTTTGATGGCCTATAAGTTAATTTCATTAAATGGGTGACCTATATGAAAAAAACTTAAAAGTTGGGTGATCTCCCGATATATTATCGCTATATTTAACGAGCCCGAGCCCATACAACATGTGTGAACAACGTTAAACTCCTAACTTCTTTATATTAAATACATAATAATTGGTAAGGTGTTTATACCTTAGATATACACAATCTTGTTGAGTTTGTTAATATCGATCTATTGAAACGTTTGATGAGACATGAGGCTTACATACTCATATTGCGCTTGGTCAGGTTTGGAGGTCGATCGGAATTCTAACTTCTGTTTGTTTTTATTTTCATTTTAAGCGTTCTCGGTCCAAGAATAAGTTGGAGTTTGGTCGTGTAGTGTGGCAGGTTCGTGGTTGTAAGCTTATGATTAGTTGTTGTGAGCTTTGGATTAGTTGGTAGTTTGGTCGTGTAGTGTGGTAGGGTCGTGGTAGTAAGCTTATGATTAGTTGTAAGCTCATCGATGTTTATATCTAAATATCTCATATGGAATCTTCAAAAGTTCATATCCTCCATTGTCTTACAGATTCTTTAGGAGTCTTTGCAACAATCAAACGTGCATGCAAATTAGACCTCAAGCTCATATGCCAATGCATCATAAACCATACGATTCGCTTCATAATTAGGTTTTGCCCATCAAATTTTCGTGAAATAACTTTCACATTAAATATGTGTTTCATTCGCATTATCCACAACATCATGTCGGCCCTGTGTGCTGATAAGGTGCATCTTCCACTTCCTACGTACACTTAGCGGGTCTAGGTTTGATAGAGAGTGTAGTTATATAACAATTACCCAACGGGTCTAGGCAAGTTTAGTGTGTCATCGATATTGATCTTCAGTTTAAGTAACCGTCGTCGAACTATTGATCACATGTAGAAAGTAGAAATATAGGCAATATTGAAGTATGAAATATTGGGAATATACAACTTGTAGCCATGTACATGTAGAACGTACGTACACCATCAGGCCCATTCCGTGCACTTATTTTACCAAGAGAGCAACATCTCCACCGCTATATCAATTTTCTCTCTCGAGACCAACTTCTAACAATTTCGCCAACAACGTTCATAGTTCCATTCACATAGCAACGCATGCTCCTACGCGACTTATATTCACTTATACAACATCAAAAAAATTAGAAAAACAATGACATATTCGACCGCTTATTACTTCCATTATACTTCTCTCTACAATCCAAAGCAATTTCTCAAATTAAAAATATGAAAAAAAATACAGTTTATAAATTCTGGGATTATTAAAGGCTTACTTATTATTATCATCTGATTATCAGTTGATGTTTGTTGAATAAATGTAGACCAAATTAATCATTGTCCACGAACCCTTACTCTTGACTGATTTGAATTCATTTTTTTAACAAATGTTTTTTGATTGATTTTGGGGGTTGAATTTGTTAAGATTGTTTTTGGCGGTAAAGTTTTGACTTTTAGATTATTTCATTGATTTCCTCAATTCAGATATTTTGCTTGGGCTTATTAGATTGTGTTTATTAGTGAATTGATTTGGGCTCATTGGACCAGCCTTATTGTTTATCGGGGGAATTTTATATATACCAAAGAAACTTTAAAAATTACATATTTTCTCAAAACATAAGTTTTTAATGCATTATGTACAATGCTATTAAAACATGCTTTGGGAAAATATGTAATTATTGAAGTTTGGTTGGGGATGTATGTAAATGTCCCTTGTTTATTGATTTTTCATAAACTTTGTTAAGGGTATAATGATAAGGACGAGTCATTGAGTAAGATGTACATGACTAAATTAAGGTATCCTCGTGATTGTGTTTTAACTTTTTCTTGGACACCCGAAATGTGTATTTGATGAGGTTTGAACTGTTAAGGGAAATGTATACTTTAAATCTATGAATTATGAAGAGGTAAATTGATACTCTAGCGACCGACCCTGTAAATATATAATAGGTAAATCGCATAAAACTATCCTTAAAGTGACATAGGTTAAGATTTTAAGTTCATAATCTTCGTTTTACATTGCATGTACCTCATCATTTGTCGTCACAACAAAGTTACTAACAAAGACAAGCCGCTTCACCTACATGTACCTACCTTACTATTTGGCGTCACAAATAGGTCCCTAAGAATTAATCGCTCTATTGCATGTACCTACCTCACCAGTTGGTGAACAAAAAGTTTACGAAAATATAAATCAATCAAGGACAACAAATATCAATCACTTTACCTGGTTGTATCTACCCCACCATTTGGTGAAAAAAAGTTAAACGAAAATATGAATTAATCAAAGACCACATGTTGAGTCGTATGTTATACGACTCATTTGGTGAAAAAAAAGTTAGCGGAAATATGAAATAATCATGACCCTGAAGCTGAGTCGTATAAATCGTATGTTATACGACTCATTTGGTGAAAAAAAAGTTAGCGGAAATATGAAATAATCATGACCCTGAAGCTGAGTCGTATAAATCGTATATTATACGACTCAACATATCAATCATGACCCTGAATTAATCAAAGACCACATGTTGAGTCGTATGTTATACGGCTCATTTGGTGAAAAATAGTTAGCGGAAATATGAAATAATCATGACCCTCAAGCTGAGTCGTATAAATCGTATATTATACGACTCAACATATGAATCATGTATTACATCATATTACTATCAACTTACATGCACCATTTGCATCACAATGTATAAACAAGCAAAGTTTCTTGTCTTCAATCTATGTGGGACAAATAAAACTTTGGGTAAAAGCCATAAAATAACAACGTACTTTCTCAAATTTACCGAGTTGAAACACATACTTTTTTATTAACATATACACCCATGTACTTTCAAATTTTGTTCCGACTTTACCATATTGTAATAAAATAATATTATTTAATATAATATTTTATTAATATAAATCGGTCATATGGGTGAAGTCGGAACAAAATTCGAAAGTACGTGGGTATATATGTTAATAAAAAAGTATGTGTTTCAACTCGGTAAATTTGAAAAAGTACGTTGTTATTTTATGGCTTTTACCCTAAAACTTTATACAAGATTGAAACAAGTTGCTCAAGAAACACATGTAATCAAATAACTTTTATGTTCTCTTCATACATTGTTTTCTTTTTATAGCTACGAGCTCCGTACCAAACTCAAATTCCGTTGTATGTGCCATTATGTTGCGCAGCCTTTACAAATGCTAAGAACTTTCCTTAACTATATATAATTAATTTGATATAAATCAAACACTACCTATAGTCATATTTTTAAGTAAATAAAATCGGTTACTCTAGCTCTATGAGGTTATGCTTGGTAAGAAACACATAAAAAAAAATTACTTTTAAGGCATTTGCATTTTAGTGTTTTGATCTGGTAACTTTTTGGATAAACTTTTTAAAAAATGTTGGATTGTTTATTGAATGCTTGCAGTGAAACGCTAATGAGAAAATAATAAAAGAATTTAGCGTTTAACTTTTGAGATTTTATATTGTTCTACAATTCAAAATTAGTGATATATTTTTTACAAGAGTAAAATGCAGAAATCGTCTCTGTGGTTTGCCCAGATTGCAGATTTCGTCCCTACAATTTCGAAAGTGCAGGCGGCCTCCCTGTGAGGAAAAGTTAAGTTCATTTTCGTCCCTGGCCAAATTGAAATGACTAAAATACCCTCGTCTTCATCCCCTTTAACTTTACAGGGACGAAATCTGCAATTTGAACAAACCACAGGGACCATTTATTTTTTGTCGAAATTTTTTTTTCGAAAATAATTTTTTTCCGAAAATAATTTTATCAGTTTTCATCCGTTTTTGTCCGTTTTTTGTATATATTTTTAGATTATTGTCCGTTTTTTATCCATTTTTCTTACGTTTTGTATATTTTTATTCGTTTTTGCCCGTTTTTATCCACTTTGTCCGTTTTTTTTCCATTTTTGTCTGTGTTTCTTACATTTTGTCTATTTTTCTTACGTTTTTGTTTGTTTTTGTAATATTTCATCATTTTGAAAAAAAAAATCAAAAAGAAAAAAATTCCAAAAAAAAATTTTCAAAAAAAAAAGTATAATTTTTTCGCAAATTTGAAATAAAAATTCCAAATTTGCAAAAAAATTCTACTTTTTATTTTGGAAATTTTTTTTTTCAAATTTTTTCAAAATTTTTTTCTTTTTGAATTTTTTTTACGTTTTTGTTTGTTTTTGTAATATTTCATCATTTTGAAAAAAAAAAATCAAAAAGAAAAAAAATTTGAAAAAATTTAAAAAAAAAATTAGAATTTTTTCGCAAATTTGAAAAAAAATTTCCAAATTTGCGAAAAAATTCTACTTTTTTTTTTGGAAATTTTTTTTTTCAAATTTTTTTTCTTTTTGAATATTTTTTTCAAAATGATGAAATATTACAAAAACAAACAAAAACGTAAGAAAAATAGACAAAATGAAATAAACACAGATAAAAATGGAAAAAAAAAACGGACAAAAACGGATAAAAACGGGCAAAACGAATAAAAATAGATAAAACGTAAGAAAAATGGATAAAAAACGGACAATAATCTAAAAAAATGAACGAAAAACAGATGAAAACTCATAAAGTTATTTTCAGAAAAAAATTATTTTTGAAAAAAAATTTCGACAAAAAATAAATGGTCCCTGTGGTTTTTCAAATTGCAGATTTCGTCCCTGTAAAGTTAAAGGGGATGAAGACGAGGGTATTTCAGTCATTTCAATTTGGCCAGGGACGAAAATGAACTCAACTTTTCCTCACAGGGAGGCCGCCTGCACTTTCGAAATTGTAGGGACGAAATCTGCAATCTGGGCAAACCACATGGACGATTTCTGCATTTTACTCTTTTTTCAATTAAGTAAGACTCAATGCGTACCGCTAGATGACCATTGCACTTACAATTAAGTGGTTAGTTAAATAGATTATTAGCAAGGCGAGTACCTATTTTATCTCTTGATTGTTTCTCACTTAGTTTTAACGAGTGTGGGAACTCGCGCGATGCAGCGGGATTGCTTTTGTAGCCGTGAATTTGGATAGGGACTATTTTTGCCAAATTGCTATAAAGGACTTACTTTGCAGCGACACTTAAACCTTAGGGACTATTTTTGCCAACTTGGACTTACTTTGCAACGACACTTAAACCTCAGGGACTATTTTTGCCAACTTGTGAAAGTTGGCAATTAATGTTTGCATTGCAAACACTGTTGCTCACTCTATAGTTATATATAGTAATTATCTTTTAGTCATTTCTGTTCTTAGTTGATTTAGTAGTCTAATTTAGTCAAACTCATAATCTCGTGGATTTAAAGCAAAATTATCTTAAAAATAGTTTACTTTAAGAGGTACCCCGCGTTCCGGTGAATGACCCGGTCTTACCGACTCTATACTATCACGAGCGGGTACACTGCCCGTGAGTGTTGGTGAAGTCTAATCGTAGTCTAATAGAGAGAAGTTAAATAAACTTAAAGCTAGATTTCACACATCAAAGAGGTTTTAAGGAAATTATCCAATTTAGTCGAGTCACGGGAGTTTAAAAGATGAGATTCTTTGTCGACTTGTTTAACTATGATCGTCGTTTCACAAATAGTTGCAAGTAATGTAAGGGGGTGTTTGATAGCCACTTAATTGAATTGGCCAGTGCTTATTACCTAGTCGGTCAGAGATTGAACATGTTTGGCAAGTGAAATTGATACACTGAGTCACTCAAATTGATTCTGAATGGGCCATGGTAGATATGTAGCTCCGCCATTGCTCAATCCACTCTAAAATATTTTATTGCACTACATCACGTCATTTTATTTTATTTCTTTTTAATTCACATAGCTTTATTTTACCAATTCCTTTCATAATTATGTGTTTGGTCTCGAACCATACTTGTTTTAGAGTCTGAAGATTATATATTATAGAGTACATTTATATTGTTAATGCATGGCAATATGGCTATGCTTTTACCTTAGAACTATTAAGGTACATAATTAACTTCTTGTGTAACATTCCCAATCTATATTATACGCCATGTCACTCGTAACTGTTATCAAACTTTGACATGAAATAAATATGAAACGCCCGTACTAGTTTTTTATTTTTATTTATTTATTTTTTTATTATTATTATTTTTTTGGGAGCATACGTGTGTATGCTAAAATAGCATACGGTTGTATGGTCATCTCAAGAGCATACGGCTGTATGCAAAAATAGCATACGGCTGTATTGTCTTTACACAGATTCTGCCAAAACACTTTTTAGAGCATACGGCTGTATGAACATATACCATACGGCCGTATGGTCCCCTGACCTGCTCATTTATGCACCAAATTTTCTGCACAATTCATATTTTTTGGAAAATCACTTTTAGCGACATAAACATGACAAAACCTGAACAAAACATTTGAATTCATTTTTTTTAACAAATGTTTTTTTGGATTAATTTTGGGGTTGAGTTTGTTAAGAGTTTTTAGCGGTAAAGTTTTGACTTTTGAAAATTTTCACCGATTTCCCCCAATTCGGATTATTTTGTTTGGGCTTATTAGACTCTTATTTATGGCTTAAGTTGGGCCTATTGGACTAACCTTATTGTTATTTGGATTTTTACAAATCTTCTTTAGTGTATGTAGAGTGTAGTCGAGAAGGTTGACTCATTTGACTACTTGACTAAGATGTAAATAACTTAATCGAGGAATACTCGGGACTAGGGGTGAGCAAAACCGACCGAATCCGGAGAACCGTCCCGATCCGGACTAGTCCCGAACGTCCCGAAACTAAACCGAGCTCAATCGGGTCGGGATTCGGTTTTGGTTTTCCGGCTAGTCCATTTCGGGACTAGTCAGGATCGGGTCGGTTCGGCATAAAAACAACAAACAAAACCGAGAAAACCAACCGATCCCGACTGTCCCAAAACCGAACCGAGCTCAATCGGGTCGGGATTCGGTTTTGGTTTTCCGGCTAGTCGGGATCGGGTCGGGACGGGTCGGTTCCGGCCCGATGCTCACCCCTACTCGTGACTGTTATTAATTTTTATTTATTTATTTATTTATTTATTATTTTTTAATGTGTATATGGTGAGGTTTGAATTGTATACTTCTTGTATATTTTGTACGAGGTTTCAAGGAAATTATCCAATTTTAGTTTATTCGCATTGAGTTTCAAAGACGAGATTCTTTGTCGACTTGTTTGACTATGATCTTCATTTATTAAATTGTTTCAAGTAATGTTCATGATGTTGTAGTTTAGTGGTAGGAGACATGTAGCTAACGAGGAGGTAACTGGTTTAAAATGAGTATGATATAATATTACGCATTTTACCTTTTGGTTGCTAGCAATGTACGAAGATAGCATCATCATGTTTCTTATTTGTATGCAAAGATAGATTCATAATAGAAGAGGATGTGGGGTGCGTGCCAATAATGAATTGCACTAGCAGTGACAAAAATGTGAGTAGTGATCGTGTATGCACAAACATTTTAAATAACAAACACTAATAATGACTATAACTAACAAATGTTATAAACGACGTCATTAATAATATGACGGTAAAGATAAAATGAATAAGAGAAGTAAAATCGCACTCAAGAAACAATTAAATTACAAAAAACCAGCCATATATTTTTATTGCTCATATAAACTGAATCACAAGAAGACGAGTACGAAATTTTGTTTAACTAATGAGATGTAATAAGACTACTTAATTTGAATATTTACACATATGACATGTTTGAGAGTGTTAGTTCAGAGTTGTAAGAATGGTTAAGGGAATTGTATACTTCAAATCTACGAATTATGAATAGGTAAATCGACACTATGGCGACCTCCTCGGTAAATAAGTAAGAGGTAATCGCGTAAACTAGCATTAAAGTGACGTGGGTATAAAATTTTAGTTTATTATCTTCGCTTTACATTGCATCCCACTATGTTCCGTCACAGAAAGTTACTAACAATTATGAATCGTTTTACACTACATGTAACTCACCATTTTTCGTTACAAAAAGATGTACGTTACGATTTGCCGTCACAAAACTTTAATATATGAATCAATCAAAGACGACATATTGGTAGGCATAATTAATTCATGACTATCAAAATAGCATGTTTGATTGGATTATAGATCAACTCATATGTACTATTTGCATCACAGTATATAAACAATCAAAGTTTCATGTCTTCAACCCATGTGGGACAAATTTCAAACATGATTAAAACAAGTTGTCAAGAAACACGCATGTAATGTTTCTCTGTTAAGTCCCTCGCATGCAGGTCACATTAAGGTATTTTGGTCATTTAACCAAAGATCCTCTTTCACATTTACTTTTCCTTAGAATTTTTGTGTGCTTTAAAATCTTTGTAACACAATCACATATGAGATTTTAAATGATACTCTTAACACAAAATAAAATGCCAAAATCTCTGTAACGTGGTTTTTGACCGACTAGAATTCATTTTAGTTCTATTCTCTATTTTTCTTTGCCTTTTCGAATTGCTATTTATTATTTTTGGGATTTTTTGTTAAGAGTGTTTCGGCCTAAAGTTTTGGATTTTATTTCACTGATTCCCCCACTTCGGATAGTTTGTTTGGGTTTATTAGTGTGTTATTAGTGTATTGACCTAATCAATGTATCCTCGTGAACATTTTCTACACTTTTTTTAACACCCCAAAATATCTATCTGGTGAAATTTGAATTCTATACTTTTTGTAAAGTTTGTAAGATTGATGACATCGTAAGAACATATTTTTGCCATCATTTCCTTCAATTATCGCTCCTTTATATAGCATCTATTTATGATACTAATTTGCTAAATTTATATTTCTGAGCAATGGAACAATTCTCAAAAAAAAAAAAAAAAAAGGAGTAAAAGAAGCCTAAATACGAAGAAGTATACAATTCAACAAGACCATGCGTCGTATGCCCTCAATATAGCATACATCGTATAAATGTTACTTCGAAGAAATATTCTAAGTGTTGAAGACCATACGGCATATTCCTCATTACATGCATGCGTCGTGTGGAACTGATCAGTGAAGTGACTAAGAGTTATCAAGAGCATACGGCGTATGTAACCCAA
This sequence comes from Chrysanthemum makinoi, assembly GCA_910596185.1. NCBI lineage: Eukaryota > Viridiplantae > Streptophyta > Magnoliopsida > Asterales > Asteraceae > Chrysanthemum > Chrysanthemum makinoi. Next base: position 359,636,658 of record OU343224.1, on the reverse strand, counting down.
TAGGCATATGCTGTATAGAGTTACGGGAATGGGTTATTTTCAGCTCAAATCTCCAAACTAATGCAAATTAGGTATCGCTTTTCATTCCCAACTTCTGGAGACGAACCCTAGAGGCTGCAACACGAATCCCAATGCTAGAAACATCAGAAGATCGAAGAATTACACATCATAAACATTGTTTATCGTCGGTTAGATCGTTATGACTATTGTTAATCTTTCAAAACTACTTTATCTTTGCTTATCGTTTGAAATAGAAGGCTAAGCCTTTAGTACTTGCCTTGTTATGACTTTGTTATATTTAATTACGTGATTATTTTGTTTTTCTTAGTTATATTGTGGATGATTTATATCCTTGTATAGACTTATGTCCTTTTATAGACCATGGCTACGTGTTGATAGTAATTAGTTAGTAGGTGACAATGTGATTACATGAATCATATAAGGTATTTCGCAATAGTGGTTGGGACCATGACGATTGGCTTGGCGGCGTTGAAAGTGATAGATAGTAGGATGTAAGATTCGACGAATGGTAGATTTAGGGAGTGCCGACCGAATCACACCCGATTTACTTAGTAGTTGAGTGCTTTGCAAAAACAAAACATAGTCATTTAGATTGGTTGAGCAACTTAATGCACAGAGGATAGATCGGCCCTAGTGCATGCGTGAGCCACGACTAGGAATTAATCTAAAGAAGTTGTAGAGAGTGTCAACCGTATTACACTTGCACTACATAAGACTTAATGTGGACCGCTAGATGATCATTGCACTTACAATTAAGTGGTTAGTTGAATAGAAGATTAGCAAGGCGAGTACGTCTTTTATCTCTTGATTGTTTCTCACCTAGTTAGTTTAATTGTCTTTTAGTCATTTCTGTTCTTAGTTGAATTAACAGTTTAATTTAGTCAAACTCATAATCTCGTGGATTTAAAGCACAATTGTCTTAGAAATAGCTTACTTTAAGTTAATTAGGTACACCGCGCTCCGGTGAATGACCCGGTCTTACTAATGGAGTTATCAATACCATCAAGACACAAGTCAAAGATGATCTTAAAGATGCAGTCAAGCAACCAGGCATCAAAGTTAATACAAGAATCATCTCCACGGTTATCTCATCCAACTATCTTCATCACCATAGATGCTTAGTTGATTGTAGCAACATGTAGTTTACATTCTTAGTTAAAAGTCAACGATAGTCAATAGTAGTTTCAAGTTAGTTAGTTTCCCGCCTTTTCTATTTCTGTATAAGTACTGATGTAATCTTCATTTGTCATTCAAGTAATGGAATAGTCATTTCCACTTCATCTTGTTTACTCTCATTATGGTATCAGAGCCAAATGGCTCCAACAAACCTCTAACAACCTATAACTAACTCTCAACAAATCTCTAACAAACTCCGATCATCTTCTCCGGCATACTCACCAGATTCTGATCAATTCTCTGATTAATTCATAACATTTCAATCAACAATTCACTATCCAACATCAACAAAACACCATGAGCACTTCAGATAACTCAAACACAAACAGAACCACCACAACAAACACCATTGATGACGTCACTTCACCAAATCATCCTTGATAACGCTACACGCGTCGTTCGGGGTCAAAGGAACTTCCTTTTCTTTGAGCAAGTTTTATAACACCCTAGGCAGTGAACCTAATCGTTGTAGTGTAGTAATTAGGGTAAGCCACGGGTATTGATATTGTTCTCTAGGGGAATAGGAATGCTAGTGAGAAGTTACTACGCTAAGGTTGGGGTTGAGGAAGATTATTTTTTTATCTTTTTATATTTTTTTAAGGAAATTGAAATGTACGAATCTCGGGGTTTGGATTTGGGGGGTTGGTATTTCTACCGATTACTCTACTTATCTAATTATCTAGTATAAGGTGTATATAGTCTATGTCTAATTATTGTGTGCTCGTATGATAGTTTAAAGATGTGTTTACTTAGGTTTTTCTACTCCTTAATTATCTCCTATTGGTGGTTGAATTGTCACGTCCTTATTCTTAGTTGCGTTGTGTGTCTAAAGTTGTAAGGTATGCGTTTCTCCCTAACTCTTTGAACTTACCAAAGGGTCTCGTCTACAAAACCCACTAGGGATAATAAACTCTTACTCTAAGGCACTCTTTGGATGGTTTAGCTTACAACTACTCAAGGAGTTATATTCTAAGGTTCACAAAGATTTAATCAAGCATTAAGTACACAACGAATGACCTATCGCATTACTAGATCATTAACAAACTAAGATAAGAGACAACCAATCAATATTCAATAATTAAGTTTCATATTCCCTAAGCAAACACAAAAGTAAATTAGCCGGACATGGAGAACATGCAAGCATACACACAAATAATCAAAGACATAATTGAATTAATGAAGTAAAACACTTATCTTGGTGTAAGATAGGGTTTGGAACCCTAAAATATTGTACAAGACAGCCTTGGTTCGGTTTAGGTTTTTACTCCAAAAGACTACACACTAATACTGAAAAATTAGGATTCTATATATAAGATTACACATGCGACGGCGTCACCTTATGTTTTGTGACGCCGTCGTGTCGCTGTCATTAGGGTTTCGTCTTGGCCATGTTAGACTTGCGACGGCGTCACCTTGTACTTGTGACGCCGTCCTCTTCACTTCGACGCCGTGCGGATTGAATCTAGGCGTCGAGTTGCGACGGCCTACTCTTTTATAACTTGACGTCGTCACTTGAAAATAAGAGTTTTGGCTTCCGTCCCGTCACAAAATCCTCCGACGGCGTCGCAGATAAGCAGTGACGCCGTCACCTTGTATTTTCAGCAGCTGGAGTGTCTCGATTCTTGACTTTGGCCATTTTCTTCGTATATTCGCACCTTTTCGTCCAAATAAGTGCCATTACAGCAATTTGCCTTCAAGAGACCTAAAAAGTGAAAAGGAATGATATTAAGTAATAACGGATACAAAAGTGATCAAATAAGGGCTTAAACGACCCCTCAAAAAGGTACCTTTTAAAACCTTATCAATCCTCTATACTTACATCAACATGATCATCCTGGTTTGATTCGCATCTCTAAGAAACTCACAGGGTCTGATAACTATGGATCTTGGAAGAGATCCATGATGATTGCTCTTAATGCAAGAAACAAACTCAAGATTGTCACTGGTGAATATGAAGAACCAAGAATTGATTCAAAGATTAGACCAATCTGGGAGAGAACAAATGATATGATTATATCATGGATCTTGAACACCATTGATGAACAAATTGGTAATTCATTGAACTATGTGAATTCTGCTTGTGATTTATGGAAGGAACTGCAAGAGCATTACTCTCAACTTGATGGACACAGAGTTTATCAACACACTCATGATTTGGTTCAGTTGAAGCAAAACAACACTGCAATTGAAATCTACTATCACAAGTTGAAGGGTCTTTGGGATGAGTATGATTCATTGGAAGCACCATATCTTTGTCTTTGTGCATGCAGTTGTGAGAATTGAAGGATCAATGGTGAGAGAGATCAAAGAAAACGGTTAATTCAGTTTTTGATGGGTCTGGATGAATGTTATGCTAATATCAGGGGTCAAATTCTTCTAATGAATCCTATGCCAACTGTTGCTAAAGCATATAGTATGATTAGACAAGAGGAGAAGCAAAGAGAAGGTAACACCATCAAAGTCTCACCTGCAGTTGCATTATCTGCACACACTAACAATTCCAAGAACAACACTTACACTGGTAACACAAAGTATGGGAGAAACTATGTTTTTGGTGACACATCAGCAAGAAATCACAATTCAAGAGATACAGTACCAAGAAGAAGTAACTTCAAGAAAGGGGTTTTCTGTGGCAATTGTGGAAAAGAAGGTCACCAAAAGGAAGAATGCTATCAGTTGGTTGGATATCCAGTTGGACATCCATTGCATGGGAAGTTTAAACCTCCAATCCAAACACCCAGGAATGATTACTCAGGGAATAGAACAGTAAACATGGCAACTACACAAGGATCCAATGCTGAAGTGACAAGTGATTCAGGACAAAATGATGTTGCAATGAGTGCTTGAATGGATCAGCTTTAGAATCAGTTGAATCAGATGATGCTCATGTTAAAAAATAACAAGGAGACAACTGGTATGCCACTTTTTCCCACAGAAGGTATTCCAAGACTCATTGCTACTCATACCACTTTGTCATACAAATTGATTGCTTCTAATATCAATGCTAAAACTCATAAAATCATTGCATCTATCCTGATTAGGCAAAGGTATCTTTGGGTTGTAGACAGTGGTGCAGCAGATCATGTTTGCATTTCACTAACCCTTATGCATAATGTTCAAATCTGCACACAACCCATATATGTCACATTACCAAATGATCAAAACACAACAGTCACCCAATTTGGATCAGTGCACATTAACTCTGCCATCACACTACACAATGTACTTTACATTCCATCATTCTCCTACAACCTGTTATCTGTAAGCAAATTAGGCACACACATTCCTCTATCTGTGCTATTCACACCATTTTCCTGTTACTTCCAGGACCACCACAAGAGAATTGCCCATGGCAACCTTTATAATGGACTCTACATCATTCAACAAGAACCTAAAGCAACTCCCTCTACCATACTCACAGTCAACACCAACAACATGGATCTCTGGCATTCAAGACTTGGACATCCCTCACTATCTGTTTTACAACAAATAAAGTCAATCTCTGTTTCAAAGAACTGTACTGTACATAATTGTAATGTTTGTCCACTTTCAAAACAATGTGCTTTACCATTTCCTCAAAGTGATTCACAAGCAAAATCTGTATTTGAACTAATACATGTTGATGTTTGGGGACCATACCAACACCCCACAGTGGATAAATGTAGATATTTCCTCACAATTGTGGATGATTTTTCAAGGGCAACCTGGACTTATTTGTTACCAAGCAAACACTACACCATCTCAAACATCAAAATGTTTCATGCTTACATTCAAAATCATTTTCACACTTCCATCAAAACAATCAGGAGTGACAATGGAACAGAGTTCATTAACCAATCCTTAAGTGACTTTTTCAAAACCAATGGCATTCTACATCAAACCACCTGTCCATATACTCCACAACAAAATGCCACACCTATTAGAGGTAGCAAGAGCCATAAGATTTCAAGCCAACCTTCCAATTCGTTTTTGGGGATACTGTCTTTTAGCTGCCACCTATCTCATTAACAGATTACCCTGCAAACCTCTGAACAATAAGTGTCCATATGAAATGTTATATCAAACACCACCTTCACTACATCATTTGAGAATTCTAGGCTGTCAAGCTTATGCACATCAACACACCATAGACAAATTTGAGGCTAGATCCATACCATGCATTCATATTGGCTATCCCACAACACAAAAAGGTTACCTTCTATACAATCCTAAGACACACAAAACCTTTGTGAGCAGGCATGTAAAATTTCATGAACACATCTTTCCTTTCAACATCAAACCAACAAAATCTTCACCAAATCAAACTCCATTATCAACATCAGAACCTCAAAACATTCCACCACCTATTAATATCACATCACCATTTCCCATACCAAGTCCATCCACTGAAGAACACCTCAACAATACACAACCCACAACATATCCTTCATCATCACCATTCATACCACCAGAGTTAAGCACTGATCCATCACCTACATCTTCTAATGCACCAACACACAATCACACAGAATCACCTTCATCTCAGTCATCTACACATATCACACCACCAATTGTCACAAATCCATCTGAACTCACATCCAACTTATCCTCACATACACCAATACCATCACCATCTATCACAACTGATACATCTCCCATACCATCACCACCATCACCATCACCAATTAGGAAGTCCACCAAAACAACCAAAATACCATCAAAACTCAAGGATTTTCAAGTTAACATACCCAAGAAGAACCACACTTTTAACACTGACATCAAATTCCACCGTTCAAAATATCTAAATTATCACAATATTACATCACTCAAACACAGACATTTCATAAACACAATCAATCATTCCACAAAACCAAAATACTACACCCAAGCTTCCAAAGACTTAAGATGGGTAGATGCTATGAATAAAGAATTACAAGCACTTGATTCTAATCACACATGGGTGGTCACTTCTCTTCCACCAAACAAGTTACCCATTGGTTGTAAATGGGTATTCAAGATCAAGTATAGATCAGATGGTACGATTGAAAGGTTTAAAGCAAGATTAGTGGCAAAAGGATTCACTCAACTAGAAGGTATAGATTACACAGAGACATTTGCTCCAGTGGCTAAGATGGTAAATGTTAGAACTCTGCTGGTAACTGTTGTCCATCACAACTGGTACATTGCTCGATTAGACATCAACAATGCCTTTCTTCATGGAGATTTAGAAGAGGAAGTATACATGACTATACCTTAGGGATACAAGTATGATACTTCCATTCCAAACCCTGTTTGTAAATTACAAAAGTCTCTCTATGGCCTCAAGCAAGCAAATAGACAGTGGTTTACCAAGCTCACTACCTTCCTACTTGACAAAGGTTTCACTCAGAGTTATCCAGCCACTTCATTACTTACCTACAGAAAGGGACAAGATTACTTAGCTCTAGTGATCTATGTTGATGACATTATTCTCACAGGAAACAATCTCTCTTTCATCAATCATATCAAACAACAACTGGATACAACATTCATCATCAAGGATCTAGGTAGTCTCAACTACTATTTGGGTATAGAGTTCATGAGAAACTCAAAAGGCATCACCATGACACAAAGAAAATATGCCCTTGAGCTTCTTCAAAGTGCAGATGTTTTGGATCTCAAGCCTGCTCATATACCAATCAACCCAATTGACAAACTCAATGACATAGATAGAGAACCTCTCTCTGATCCTTCACAATACAGAGCTCTAGTAGGCAAGCTTCTCTATCTTACTCTCACCAGGCCTGACTTATCTTATGCTGCTCATGCCTTAAGTCAATTCAGTCACAATCCAAGGACACCACATTGGAAGGCTTTGCTCAAAGTTCTCAGATACATCAAGTTATGTCCATGACAAGGCTTGTTTTTCCCAGCTAACAACAATTTACAGCTTAAGGCCTATTGTGATAGTGATTGGGCAAGTTGTCCCATTTCAAGAAGGTCAACCACTGGCTTTTGTATCTTCCTTGGTTCCTGTCTCATTTCCTGGCAATCTAAGAAACAAACAGTGGTTTCAAGATCCTCAACAGAAGCTGAGTATAGAGCCCTTGCAGATTGCACATGTGAAATTACTTGGTTACTTAGCTTGCTCAAGGATTTACAAATAACAACACCAACTCCTATCTCCATCTTCTGTGACAATCAATCCTCAATAGCTTTAGCTGCCAATCCAGTCCAACATTCCAGAGCAAAACACATTGAGATTGATTGCCACTTTGTTAGAGACAAGATCAAAGCAGGGGTCATTCTTCCCATATTTACTCCCTCACACACTCAAATTGCAGATGTGTTGACAAAAGGACTTAGCAGATCTCCATTCCATAATTGTGTTTCCAAGTTTGGCATGTGTGATCCATATACACTGCCAACTTGCAGGGGGGTAATGGAGTTATCAATACTATCAAGACACGAGTCAAAGATGATCTTAAAGATGCAGTCAAGCAACCAGGCATCAAAGTTAATACAAGAATCATCTCCGCAGTTATCTCATCCAACTATCTTCATCACCATAGATGCTTAGTTGATTGTAGCAACATGTAGTTTACATTCTTAGTTAATAGTCAACAATAGTCAACAGTAGTTTCAAGTTAGTTAGTTTCCCGCCTTTTCTATTTCTGTATAAGTACTGATGTAATCTTCATTTGTCATTCAAGTAATGGAATAATCATTTCCACTTCATCTTGTTTACTCTCACTTTCTCATAACTTACCGACTCTATACTATCACGAACAGGTACACTACCTGTGAGTATTGGTGAAGTCTAATTGTAGTCTAACAGAGAGAGGTTAAATAAACTTAAAGCTAGATTTCACACATCAAAGAGGTTTTAAGGAAATTATCCAATTTTAGTCAAGTCACACATAGTTCATGTGGTGATAGTTTAGTGGTTGCAGACATGCAGGTAATGTAGAGGTAATTGGTCCAATCTCCGTCTTTGTGAAGTTTGTAAGAGGTTTTAAGGAAATTATCAAAGATGTATATGTCTTTAGGTCGCTTTTAAAATGAATATGATATAACATTACGCAATTTACCTTCAACGGTCGGTCTGAGGTTGCCAGTGGACTGGTTTTTCTTTAGTTGCTAGCAATGTACAAAGACAAAGATCATCATGTTTCTTGTTTGTATGCAAAGATAGATTCATAATAGAAGAGAATGTGGGGTGCATGCCAGTAATGAATTTCACTAGCTGTGACAAAAATGTGAGTAGTGATCGTGTATGCACACACATTTTAACTAACAAACACTAATGACTATAACTAAATTTTTTTATAAACGTCGTCATTAAACATATGACGGTAAAGATGAAATGAATAAGAGTAGTAGAAACGCACTCTACAAACAATTAAAATACAAAAAACCAATCATATATTTTTATTGTTCATATAAACAGAATCACAAGAAGACGACTACGAAATTTTGTTTAACTAATGAGATGCAGTAAGACTATTTAATTTGAACATTTACATCATTTCTGAGTGTTAGCTCAGAGTTGTAAGAATGGTTAAGGGAACTCTATACTTCAAGTCTACGAATTATGAAGAGGTAAATCGACACTCTGGCAACCTCCTCGATAAATATGTAAGAGGTAATCGCGTAAACTAGCACCAAAGTGACGTGGGTATAAAATTTTAGTTCATTATCTTCGCTATACATTGTATGTGCCTCATCGTTCGTCACACTTTACACTACTTGTACCCACTATTTACTGTCATGAAAAGTTATATTTTATGTCATAACAAGTTAACATATGAATTAATCAAAGACGACACACTTTACACTGCTTGTACCCACTATGTACATTTGCCGTCACAAAAAGCTAACATATGAATTAATCAAAGACGACATATTAAGAGGCATAACTAATTTATACCTCCCAAGATAAGGTGTTTGAATATATCACAAATCGGCTTATATACATTACATCACAATATATAAACAAGCAAAGTTGTATGTTTTCAACCCATGTGGGACAAAAAATTTATACAAGATTGAAACAAGTTGGACACAACATGTAATCAAATAAGTTTTATGTTCTCTTTATACATTGTTTTTATTTTTGTAGCTATGAGCTACATACCAAAACCCAAATGCGGCTGTATGTGACTTGTACAATTGAATGTAGCGCAACCTTTATAAAACGCTAGATATGACAAAAATGTGAGTAGTGATAGTTTATGCACAAACGTTCCAAAAATGACACCATTAAACATATCAGAGTAAAGATCAAATGAATAAGAGTATCAGAATCACACTTTACGATCATTTAAAATACAAAAAGCAATCATATATTTTTAGTTGTTCATATAAATAGAATGAAATAAAAACAACTACGAAATGTTGTTAACTAGAGAGATGTAGTAAGACCATCTAATTTGAACATTTACACATATGACGAATGCTCAAAGAAGTGTAACATGTTTCACAGTGTTAGCTCATAGTTGTAAAAGCTGTTAAGCAAAATGTATACCTCGAATTTACGAACTATAAAGAGGTAAATCGATCCTACCTCCAGGTAATAATGTAAGACGTAAATCGCATAGACGTGGGTCTAAAATTTAAGTTAATATCTTCGCTTTACATTGCATGTACCTCATCATTTTCCATTACAAAAAGTTAACAAATATGATTTAATTGCAAAGGGGAATTGCATATATACCCACTAAACAAGGATATTAATTTCTAATAAATTGAGATGTGCAATTATATTATATTAATATGATCTTATCTACAATGTTTGTGTTGGGTCTATTATAGATTTGATGATACAAAACAAGAAGAATGAAACATGAAGGACTAAAAGTGACAAGAAGGGAAACAACAAAAAGATGAAGGATTTGGAAGATTCTAGAAGATATGCTTAAAAGAATATTTAGTTTCCTAATTGTATTATGATTTCTCTTGTAAACCCTAGATGTCTCTAGTATATAAAGAGACATATGATCATTAGTTTAATTGTACGTACAAGATGTAAACCAAAAAGGTGTGTGTGTGTGGGAACCTAGGCGTAGGGAAAACGCCTAGGGTTTAGTTAGTTAGTGTTGGATCAAGTCTTTGATCTTTATTATAGTTGGTTAGTTAGTTTATGATAATGAAAAACCTTGTTCATAATAATGTTGATTCTATGTTTGAATATTCCGCTTTCATTATTATGTGTTCCTAGATATAATATTAGACCTAGTCTAAGAGCTTACAACGATCTTTACATGTGGTATCAGAGCCTGGGGCTCGTGATATTTAGGATCTACAAGGTTTTTCGAAGAAAAAAAAATCGTGTCTGAAATTTTCGTATTACTTCTGCAGCACTGTTTTCAAGAGGCCATAACTTTTTATTGAACCGTTGGATCGAGCTAAAATTTGTGCTGGTGCATCTCAGTATATTCATCTAAAGTTTCACCGAAGGGATCGTCAATTGGAGCTTTCAATAGAAAGTTATAGGGTGTCGAAGTCAGCTGCTGAAACTGAAAGAAAATTCCGTAAGGCTTCTGCAGGACTGTTTTGAAACGATCATAACTTTTTCGTTAACCGTTGGATCGTAACGAAATTTTGGGTGGATGTTCTCTATATATCAATCTAACTTTCAACCGAAGGGATCTTAGATCTGAGCTTTTATGTGAAAGATATATGCTGTCGAAGTTGGCTGCTTTGAAAGTACTGCTGGAACACGCAAAGTACTGCTACCCTTTTTCAAAGTACTGTTAGGGTTTTTACAAAGTACTGCTCTGACCCGAAAGAACTGCTCATTAGGATGAAAGTACTGCTCTTGAATTAAAGTACTGCTCATTGGACGCAAAGTACTGCTTGGAGTTTTTAAAGTACTGCTGTTTGACGAAAGTACTGCTGTTTGATGAAAGTACTGGTAGATGAAAGTACTGCTTGGACGTTTGTACTGCTATGTTCCAAGATGATATATAATGGTTTATTACGAGGAGATTTGGAATTAAGGGAAAGTCGAGCATAATTATTGTTATGGTTTTTGGACGACACACACACAGGTTATTGTTCACACACACAAGGAGTTTGGTGATTTGTTCTTAAAAGGATTCAAAAAGGCTCGTATTTGATTCTTATGGATTAATTGATTACGAAGAAGGTTGAATATCATTTATTTGATGTTGTAGTTGAGTTTCACGGGTTTGTGTTCTTATCATATAGCTTGATGAATCTAGCAATGTGTGATTTTTCTTATGATGCTCTATGCACACATTGGCTATCACTTAAAGGAGTTACATTGTAGTGCTCAGTGTCTCATATTAGTTGAGGATTTTTGTCAAGGGATTGCGGTCTACTTATATTTGGTGATTCGTATAAGTATGGAGTTCCGTGGATAGTACAAGATTTAAGACACAAGTTTGGGAAATTCTACTTCTTCATCAAATTCGTTATATTTGGTTTTCTTCACAAGTGATCATTACAAGGAGCTTACCGATTTGAAGAATCAAGAAGATGGTTAACATATGGGTTTTAGGGGAAGCTTATTGTTAAATGTTTAACTATCTACATGCATCACTCAAGGGGAAGTGTTTGATTTTTACTAGTGTTGATCATTATTACTACTGCTAGTTGGAGTTTTCTACTGTTTTTGATCCATTTTTCCTATGGTGCGTAATGGTGGGCGATTTGAAGCATTGGAAGTCTTAGATTGGAAGTATGATATTGGTTCGTGGTGGTCATGATCATTATTTGCATACGTTCTCTATTTGGATAATAACAAAAAGGGGAAGAGATGTTTGAGTGACATGTTGACAAGATTGTTCCCTAATTATCTCAACTTCTGCTACTTCGTCTAGGGAAGTTCGTACAAGATTCGTGTTTGTTTTGTCATCATCAAATATGGGAAGATTGTTGGGTCTATTATAGATTTGATGATACAAAACAAGAAGAATGAAACATGAAGGACTAAAAGTGACAAGAAGGGAAACAACAAAAAGATGGAGGATTTGAAAGATTCTAAAAGATATGCTTAAAAGAATATTTAGTTTCCTAATTGTATTATGATTCCTCTTGTAAACCCTAGATGTCTCTAGTATATAAAGAGACATATGATCATTAGTTTAATTGTACGTACAAGATGTAAAGCAAAAAGGTGTGTGTGTGTGGGAAAAAACTTCACAGTTTGCATCACAATATATAAACAAGCAGAGTTTCTTGTCTTCGGGACAAAAACTTCACACAATATTGAAACAAGTTGTTCAAGAAACACATGTAATCAAATAACTTTTACGTTTTCTTCATACATTGTTTATCTTTTTGTAGCTATAGTCATATTTTTGGAAGTAAATAAAATCCGTTACTCTATATCTGTAAAGTTATGCTCGGTAAGGAACTCATAAAAATACTTTAAAGGCATTGGCTCTTATTGTTAAACGCTAATGAGAATATAATTTCACTTTTATCGTTTAACTTTTGAGATTTTGTATATTTGTTCTACATTTTATAATTAGTAACACAACATTTACAAAACTCTTTTTACTTACAAAACGGAATGATACAACTTACAGGATTCAACCTGCCATTTCACTTAAAGTGAGACTCGATTTAGGGTGAGCCATTTCCATGATATCATGACCATTTTCAAACGCGTGACCCATTGTCGTTATATCATGACCATTTTCAAATGTGTGACCCATTGTCGTTATATCGTGACAATTTATTTGCTTAAAATGAGAACATTATATTCCAACTTCTTTAATGAATTAAGTCACTTAACTATCATCTGAATCCATGGAGTGACATAACCGCCCCAATCCAACTAAACTACACATGACAGTGGGACGCATATAGTAAGAGTTGTGGAAGGTGATGTGCTTGCGTGTAATGCTATCAAGTTCGTAAGTTTACGGGAGACTAGTGAAATGGAGTAACGGTCATTGTCGTGAATGTAGCGTATAACACAGCTGAATACCGTGTCTGTTAATTCAGTTTGATGTGTGAGGGTATTAAATATCATTGTCCATAGTTTGTAAACAATAATAAAACACACACTAAGTTTTAAGGTTTAGTTGAGTTCATGAATGGATGTAAAGTATATGAAAATGGAAATAGGTGGACTAATTAGAAAGAATATGACAATTGTTAATCCCATATAGGTAAAAGAAGATAATTGATGCTACCAAATATAGGATGCTGTAAATGGGTCATTTGTGTTCGGTTTAGTATTATGTTTCACAGCAGGTGTTTATGTGTTCATAATGAGTTTGTTAATATCTAAACATTTGGTGGTTAACTTTATACGAATGTTTAACTTTTTTATATTACACATTTGCAAATGCGTTTACAAGATGTTTTCGATTATATTAACGAGCCGGTGTTTATGTGTTCGGTTTAGTATTATGTTTCACAGCAGGTGTTTATGTGTTCATAATGAGTTTGTTAATATTTAAACATTTGATGGTTAACTTTATACGAATGTTTAACTTTTTTATATTACACATTTGCAAATGCGTTTACAAGATGTTTTCGATTATATTAACGAGCCCATACAGGTGTTTATGTGTTCATAATGAGTTTGTTAATATCTAAACATTTGGTGGTTAACTTTATACGAATGTTTAACTTTTTTATATTACACATTTGCAAATGCGTTTACAAGATGTTTTCGATTATATTAACGAGCCGGTGTTTATGTATTCGGTTTAGTATTATGTTTCACAGCAGGTGTTTATGTGTTCATAATGAGTTTGTTAATATTTAAACATTTGATGGTTAACTTTATACGAATGTTTAACTTTTTTATATTACACATTTGCAAATGCGTTTACAAGATGTTTTCGATTATATTAACGAGCCCATACAGGTGTTTATGTGTTCATAATGAGTTTGTTAATATCTAAACATTTGGTGGTTAACTTTATACGAATGTTTAACTTTTTTATATTACACATTTGCAAATGCGTTTACAAGATGTTTTCGATTATATTAACGAGCCGGTGTTTATGTGTTCGGTTTAGTATTATGTTTCACAGCAGGTGTTTATGTGTTCATAATGAGTTTGTTAATATCTAAACATTTGATGGTTAACTTTATACGAATGTTTAACTTTTTTCTATTACACATTTGCAAATGCGTTTACAAGATGTTTTCGATTATATTAACGAGCCCATACAATATTTGTGAGCAACTTTATATAAACTCCTAACTTTTGTATATTTAGATATATAATAATTTAATAAACTGATAAGGCGTTTATACCTTAGATATACACAATTTTGTTGAGTTATTAATATCTAATGAAACGTTTAACGAGAAATGATGGTAGGACCGAGTAAGAGAGTTATGCGCTTACGTGTGGTACTATCGAGTTCACATAGTTTACGTAATACTAATGAAATGGAGTTACGGTCATTTTTGTGAACGTAAATTGAATATCGTGTCAATTAATTGAGTTAAAATATACGAGGGTGTTTGATATCATTGTCCTTAATTTAAATACACTTAAAATACTAGGTTGCTATGAATGAAATGTTTGAAAACTTGAAATGAACCGTTTGGGAATAAGGGGTAATTGGAGAGGATGGCCTCTATTAGAAGTTTGACCAAATTTGGCATTGCTTATTTTTTGTGTTTGCTTCGATTAAAATTATTTGGGTCAGATTACACAGGTTAGTAACGAGGGTTGTTTGAGTTGACCCGATTAACGCAAAAGTAAGGTCAATGTCAGGTTAAATAAGCTTTGATACCCCCTTGGTGTACGTAAACGAGAAGGTCGAGTCATTGACTAGAGATTTTTACTAAATTAAGTGATTATTATAAAGCTCTTAATGAGAGAGAGTGTAGTTTTAACAAGTTCCTTAATTAAGTGACATTAAAGATTTTGGGCCCACAATTCTCTCCACTAAAAGAAAAGTAAACACCCTCGATGCACATGACTTAATTAAGGTATCCTCGTGATCATTTTCTACCTTTTTGTTGGACACCCAAAATGTAACTAGTAAGATATAAATTGCATACTTTTTGTAAAGTTTGAAAGAGGTTTTAAGGAAATTATCCAATGTTAGTTGAGTCGCGCGTATTTAACAGGTGAGATTCATTGTTGACTTGTTGACTATGATCGTTATTTCACTAAGAGGAATGCTAGACTCACAAAAAATATCAACAAAATCATCCACAAAATGAGTTGTCAAGATGTGATTGGCTTAATCAAAAAGAAGAGAGAGAAACTATAGCAAAATACACCAATCACACTCCGACAACTCATTTTGTGGAGGTTTTTGCGAAATTTTTTTGTGAGTCTAGCATTCCTCTTTCACAAATAGTGGTGGGAGACATGTAACTAATGCGAAGGTAACTCGTTCAGTCTTCATTTTTATGTCCCTTTAATCACGAATATGATACGACATTACAAATTTACCCGGACCGAGCGGTGAGAGGTTGTCACTGGGCCGGTTTTCCATTACTTGCTAACGATGTGCTAAGACAACATCATCATTTTTCTTGTTTGTATATAAAAATAGATTCATAATAGAATGGAATGTGCGTGCCAATAATGAATTGCGCTAGATGTGACAAAAATGGGAGTAGTTATTGTGTATGCACAAAGGTTTTAAATAACTAAAACTAGTGACTAGAACAAAAATATAAGATTAAAGATAAACAAGTATATATTTTTAATCGTTCATATAAACATAATGGTCAAAAAACGACTACGAAACACTGTTAACTAGAACAATGTAGTAAGACCCTCTAATTTGAACATTTACACACATATGACGAATGCTGAAAGAAGTGTAGCATGTTTCTGTTAGTTCATAGTTGTAAAAACTATTAAGCAAAATGTATACCTCAAATTTACGAATTATGAAGAGGTAAATCGACACTCTTGTGACCTCCCAGTAATAATGTAAGAGAATCGCGTAAAACTATCATTAAAGTGACAATCTTCGCTTTACATTGCATATACCTCACCATTCGTCACAAAACGTTACTAACGATATAAATCGCTTTACACTGCACATGCCTCATCATTTTGCCGTCACAAAAAACTTACTAACAAATATGAATCGCTTTACTTGCATGTGCCTACCTCACCGTTTGGCGTTACAAAAAGTTAATGGGAATATGAATTAATCAAAGACAACATATTGACATGTATATCACTACAACAATCGGATGGACGGGCGAGGAGACTTTCGCCGGGGACACAAAGTCCGCGACGAAAGTCACTAAACGACAAAATTACATCCGCGTGGCACATGAACGCTACCGACTGTTTGGGAAAATTCAACATCAAGTTTACGTGGGGACATGTCCCCGGTGAAAGTATGTTGGAGTTTTATCAAATTTTGACCGGATAGTCAAAATTCAACGTGAACTTTCTCTGGCGACACGTCCCCACCGAAAGTGTATTCCAATTTTACCAATAGTTTGACCAAGTCAAAAGCATGCTAATTGTTCGCGGGAAAATTCCCGCCAAATCTTTCCCCGAGGACATGTCCCCGGCAAAACCTGTAGTTATAAAAAATACATTTTATTGCAACTATTAATACATAACTAAAACCCCGTTGCTTGGATAGTCTTTTCATTACGTAAAACCCTAAAATATTTTAAAATTAAAACGGCATATCTTTAGTTCCATCGTCTGCCGTTACAAAATATTTGGTCAAAATAAACGAAAACTTGAATTTTGAGCAGCTGGGTTGTATCTCCAGGTTATCCAACGCTTGGGATTTATTGATGAGACTTGACGAAACATAGTAGATATATAGCTATGGGAAAAACAAAAATGTTAAATTTATGATGAATTAATATGATTCTTAATTCGTGTTTGTTAATATTGGAAAAGGGGTGTTTGGACACCATAATGCAGTTAACTAAGAACATGGTGAGCTTTACAAATCCAAAGATGTGCTTTGATTTATAAAAATACCTGACGGATACATACTACAAGAACAACAACAACATCAACAACAACAACTACAAACACTATTATATTGTAACATATCTAAACATATAATAAAAAGTTGATCAAATATTTAAAGAAGTTACTACCTTGAGCATAGAGTTGCCATTGATGTCTAGTTCTTTTTCCAACAGGCAAGTTAAAAAAATCTATTATGATCAAACAATGTTGTTTAAGAGTTTGAATTTTTGAAGTTTTTTGTGATGATCATATGAAATGAACTGTTTTTTAATGAAGAATATGAAGCATCAGTGTCAAGTGTGTGTTTTCTTGGTGTAATAAGTATGTGGAAAGGGGGTGTTTGGACACCATAATCTGGTTAACTAAGAACATGGTCAGCTTTACAAATCCAAAGATGTGCTTTGATTTATAAAAATACTTGACAGATACATACTACAAGAACAACAACAACAAGAAAAACTACTACTTTGATCAGCAACAACAAGAACAACAACAACAACAACAACAACAACAACAACAACTACTACTACTGCTGCTGCTGCGACTGCGACTACCACTACTACTACCACTACCACTTACCACTACCACTACCACTACCACTACCACTACCACTACCACCACCACTACCACCACTACCACCACTACTACTACCACGACTACACTACTACCACTACTACTACTACTACTACTACTACTACTACTACTACCACGACTACCACTACTACCACTACTACCACTACTACGACTACTACGACTACCACGACTACCACTGCTACTACTACTACTACTACCACTACTACCACTACTACCACGACTACCACTACTACCACGACTACTACTACCACGACTACTACTACTACCACTACTACCACTACTACTACTACCACTACTACTACCACTACTACCACTACTACCACTACTACGACTACCACTACTACTACTACGACTACCACTACCACTACTACCACTACTACCACTACTACCACTACCACCACTACCACCACTACCACCACTACTACTACCACCACTACTACCACTACTACTACTACTACTACCACTACTACTACTACCACTACTACTACCACTACTACCACTACCACCACTACCACTACCACCACTACCACTACCACTACCACTACCACTACCACTACTACTACTACTACCACTACTACCACTTCCACGACTACCACTACTACCACTACTACGACTACTACGACTACCACGACTACCACTACTACGACTACCACGACTACCACTACTACCACTACCACTACTACTACTACCACGACTACCACTACTACCACGACTACGACTACTACCACGACTACTACTACTACCACTACTACCACTACTACCATTACTACCACTACTACTACCACTACTACTACTACTACCACTACTACTACTACCACTACTACCACTACTACGACTACCACTACTACTACTACTACCACTACTACTACGACTACCACTACCACTACTACCACTACTACCACTACCACCACTACCATCACTACTACCACCACTACCACTACTACTACCACCACTACTACTACCACCACTACTACTACTACTACCACTACTACTACCACTACTACTACTACCACCACTACTACTACCACCACTACTACCACTACCACTACCACTACCACTACCACTACCACTACCACTACTACTACTACTACTACATACAAAGATTTTCCATGTCACCTAACAGCTCACGAAGTAATGCATCCGACTGACATGCGTGGTCGTTAGGAATCCTTGCCATTTCAAGTCTTGCCTCCAAAGATCCTTACTCTTGTCTCTAGCACTGTTTTGTGATTCCAGCAAGCTTATCCTAAGATCTTTTTCATGGCAGCTGGAGCACTCTATTGGTGCAGAGATTGTTCTTAAGTACTCGTCAAATGGATCATTCCACATAAAATATCCGCACCCATTATCTTTTCTAGGGTGTTACATAATAAGAAAATTATAAGAGATTACAACCCAATTATTTGTATATTTACATAAATAGGAAATGTATGATTGTTCACCTTTGATAGAGGGCATGAATAATATTGTTGTCGGATGAATATTCTCTATGTGATGTTCTTAATTTTATATTTCCTGCTCCACAAGAACACATAAAAGGATTAAATTGCTCCATCTCGGGTTTTGAAATTTGTGTGAAGATAAGAGGTTGTGAGGTTGAGTGGTTTTGAGGATAAGATCTGGTAGCTTTTGGTGGGATAAGATCTCAAGTATTCTTTATGTGATATATAGAGCAGATCCGTAGCTTTTGGTAAGAAATTTTTGGCGCCATGTTTTTGGTGGGAATTCTTGGCGCCATGTTTTTTGTGGGAATTCTTAGCCACGTTTTTTTGGTGGGAAGTTGAGACAACTGCAACAGTTTGGACCTATGTAATAATAATAATAATAATAATAATAATAATAATAATAATAATAATAATAATAATAATAATAATAATAATAATAATAATAATAATAATAATAATAATAATAATAATAAAGCAAAACCAAATGTGCTGATATTGGATATGGGTTCATCCCCTTCTCTTTCTCTTCCTTTGGTGAACTCGAGAAGGAGGCTGGTGACCTGGCGATCCAAAGTTCTCGGTCACTCAAGATATTGGCGCGCGTGGTGCTTACTATATTTTTAGTAGGATTTGTTTTGCTATTGCTAGAGGAGTGGGGGCCCAGTTAGTTTCTCGGCTCCCCACTAATTTCTTGTAATTTCCTTTGATTTTCAAATGAAGTGATGTTTTTTTATTAAATAATAATAATAATAATAATGATGATGATGATGATGATGATGATGATGATGATGATGATGATGATGATGATGATGATGATAATAATAATAATAATAACAATAATATACTTGGTTGTTTAACATGATCGTATACCAATGCACCTATACTTGCTCGTTTAACATGATACGTATACCAATGCACCTATACTTGGTTGTTTAACATGATACGTATATCAATGCACCTATACTTGCTCGTTTAACATGATACGTATACCAATGCACCTATACTTGCTCGTTTAACATGATACGTATACCAATGCACCTATACTTGGTTGTTTAACATGATACGTATACCAATGCACGTATACTTGCTCGTTTAACATGATACGTATACCAATGCACCTATACTTGCTCGTTTAACATGATACGTATACCAATGCACCTATACTTGGTCGCTTAACATGATACGTATACCAATGAACCTATACTTGCTCGTTTAACATGATACCTATACCAATGCACCTATACTTGCTCGTTTAACATGATACGTATACCAATGCACCTATACTTGGTCGTTTAACATGATACGTACACCATAGCACCTATACTTGCTCGTTTAACATGATACGTATACCAATGCACCTACACTTTCTCGTTTAAAATGATACGTACACCATAGCACCTATACTTGCTCGTTTAACATGATACGTACACCATAGCACCTATACTTGCTCGTTTAACAAGATACGTACACCATAGCACCTATACTTGGTCGTTTAACATGATACGTATACCAATGCACCTATACTTGGTCGCTTAACATGATAATACACCATAGCACCTATACTTGCTCGTTTAACATGATACGTACACCATAGCACCTATACTTGGTCGTTTAACATGATACGTACACCATAGCACCTATACTTGCTCGTTTAACATGATACGTGCACCATAGCACCTATACTTGCTCGTTTAACATGATACATACATTTTAGCACCTATACTTGCTCGTTTAACATGATACGTACACCATAGCACCTATACTTGCTCGTTTAACATGATACGTACACCATAGCACCTATACTTACTCGTTTAACATGATCATGCATACACCATAGCACCAATACTTTCTCGCTTAACATGATACGTACACCATAGCACCTATACTTGCTCGTTTAACATGATACGTACACCATAGCACCTATACTTGCTCGTTTAACATGATACGTATACCAATGCACCTATACTTGCTCGTTTAACATGATACGTACACCATAGCACCTATACTTGCTCGTTTAACATGATACGTATACCATAGCACCTATACTTGCTCGTATTCTTGCTCGTTTAACATGATACGTACACCATAGCACCTATACTTGCTCGTTTAACATGATACGTATACCATAGCACCTATACTTGCTCGTTTAACATGATACGTATAGCAATGCACCTATACTTGCTCGTTTAACATGATACGTATACCATTGCACCTATACTTGGTCGTTTAACATGATACGTATACCAATGCACCTATACTTGGTCATTTAACATGATACGTATACCAATGCACCTATAATTTTTAGGTTAAATTTAATTATAATTTTTAGGTTAATTTAATTATATAATTTTATAATATATTATTAATTCTAATTATATAAAATGATAATTTTAATTTTACTATTAAACCTTTTCCCGGGGACATGTCCCCGGGGAAAGTTTTAGAGTAAATTTTCATTTTCCCTCCGCACTTTTACTTTATCCCGCCATCATTTTTCCGGACTTGTCCCTAAAAAAGTGTCGCTAGAAGACAAAGAAAACTTTCACGGAGATTTGTCCCGGCAAAAGTTGAAACGAAATATTAACCTCAATTATTGACGATCGGTCTCACTCGGGAAAAAGCGACTAAAACCACTCGCTCTTTTCCTCCCTCTCAACTCACCACCGGCACCACCACCACCTCCACCGGTATCTCTCACCACCACCTCCACCGGCTACTCTCACCACTAATACTTCAACACCACTGCGTTGTCTTCTTCCCCACACTCACACCATCGCACGATGCATCTCAACCTCTCTCATTGTTTTATTCTTTCCTCAAACCCTCTCATTGTTTGATTCTTTCTCTTCTCTTCTCATTTCTTACGCTCGACAGTGGTACCACATTACAACTGAGGTTAATATTTAATTTTTTCAACTGTTTTTAATTTTTGCTAATTTGTGTTAATTTGAAATTTGTGTTAATTTTTTTCTAATTTGTGTTAACTGCTTGTAGTTTTGATTTTTATTAATTTTTTGTTAATTTTGTTTTTGGTATAGTTTAATGCTGAAGCCATACCGGCCGATACCAGCCGGTGAATTGAAGCCGAGACCATAACGCACGCGTGCTCTGAGACCCCACTACTAAGGTATTTTTGTATGTTTATAGTTTGAAGCGGGGACATGTCCCGGCGAAAGTTTATAGTTGAGCATTTTAGCTATCAAAATGGTTTTAGTAGTGTTCTTTATGCAAGTGTTAGCTTATTTACTATCATTGAGCTTTAATTGAAGATATCAAATCGCTTTTTTTAAAGCCCCAAGTTCACAATAAAAAAATTGATTTTACTCCGCCTGAAAATTTGTTTGGAACAAGATACTGAGTGGGTCAAGACCCACATTTGACCCATGTTTGAAACCATTTTGCACTTGGTTAATTGTTTGTTTATAGTTAGATTGCGTTTGGGGTTAATAGGTGCGTTTAGTTAATAGCGACCCACATAGGGTGTTTGGATTGTGGTTATATATGTCAAAAATATATATAAGTGGCTTATGAGCTTATTTTTTTTCGGCTTATATTTCATAAGCTTCAATTTTTTAGCTTATTTGGAGACTTGTGGGCTTATATAAGTATATTATGATATAATAAACTTATATAAGCCGGAAAATTGAGTCTTATGATATATAAGCCGAAAAACAAATAAGATTAAACAAATAAGCTCATAGTATTGTATGGTATTTGATTGTGTTGAACTGCTGTAAATGATTTTAGGACTTTAGTGATTAATTTCGGAAAGTCCCTGTCCGGGTTAATCATCCTATAGAAAACCCGTCCAAATTAATTTCGAAAGTCCCCTGTTTGGGACTGCTTTTTGAATGTTTTGTCTCATTTAGGATATGAATGCGTATATTTGATTTACTATTTGTGAAAATTTCGACATTGTTTCCCTTTACTCCTACGAATATGTCTTTAATGCACATATTTGGGGAGTTGAGGAAATGTCAGCCAAATTTTCTCAAATAGTAAATTCAATTAAACGCATTCATATATGAGACGAAACATTCAAAGAGTGGGTTAGGATTGCCTTTCATAGTTGGATTAGGTGAAAATTTTAAGTCTATATAATTATTTGTTGCTTCATTAAAACGCAGTTATGCCAATTGATAAAAGTTGGGTCTCACTAGCACGTACCACTAGAGAATTCTTAGTTGGTCTTAAAGCTTTCTGCAAGCATTGCAAGCCCTTGGTGAATATTGATGGGAATATAAAATGTCCCTGTGCTCTTTGTTTAAACATAAACTAGATAAAGCACCTAATTTTGTTTGACCACATACGCACAAATGGTCGGGACCATAGTTATACGAAATGGTATAATCATGGTGAGCCGGATGGCCGAACAACCGTACACAACACAAGAAACCCTGGGATGAGTGACATGGCTGAGTTCCTTCATGATATTGGTCCGAATAACGAACCAGATGATCCAAATCAAGGAAATATTGGCGATACAAGTAACGACGCAATTCCTCAACGTAATGAGTATGAGGAGTTACATGCCACTGCCAACGAAAAACTATACCCAGCCTGTGAGTGGATGTATTCATTAGACTTTCTGGAAAAGATTACGCACATCAAGGTCAAAGGTAAAGTGAGTGACACCACATTTAATGAGTTCCTAACTTTATTCAAGGAAGTTTTCCGCGTTCTAGGATACAAGATGCCATCGTCATACTATGAAATAAAGAAGACATTTAAAACTATCGGGTTAGGATATGAATCGATACATGCTTGTGTAAATGATTGCTTTTATATCTGGGGCGGTAACGAAGATTTGTAGACTTGTCCGACTCTGGGCTAGTAGATGGAAAGAAAAGAACACACCTGGGAAGAAAGTTCTAACAAGGTGTTGCGTTACTTTCCTATCATTCCTAGACTACAACGTTTGTACAAGTCTAAACACACTGCAAAACATATGGCTTGGCATGCGCGGTCTATGGAGAACGGTAAGATGCAACACCCTATTGATGGTCAAGCATTGAAGAAATTTGACATCAAGTATTCGAAGGAATTTGCTAAAGAAAAAAGAAACGCCCAGGGTTAGGGTTGGTCGCGATGGTTTCAATCCGTGCGGCAACCTTAGTCGATCATACAAAGCATGTGGCGGTCATGTTAACCACATACAATACGCCTCCTCGGATATGTATGAGAGACTTCTCTTATGTTGACATTGTTAATTCCGGGCCCCAAATCACCAGGGAATGATATTGATATTTACCTGAGGCCTTTGATTGATGACCTAAAGACTTTATGGAAAGATGGAGGCATGACTAAGGATGCCTTTATTGCATCAAATTCGTATGAAAGCGGCTTTTATGGACTATCAATGACTTTCCCCGCCAAGTAGTTTGTGCGGGTGGAGTGGGCAAGGTTACATGGCATGTCCGACATGTAATGTAGACACTCCGCTATGCGTGTTAAACAAAACCGCTTATATTGGTCACGTAAGATTCTTAAGCATGACCAATAAATGGCGGAAGAAACGTAAGGGCATTATATACAGAGGTAGATAATACAGACCCTCCTAGAAAATTTACCAATGATGACATCTTGGATCAACTAAGAAGATTGCCTAAACGTGTCTCGGGGAAACATCCAAGATATGGGGGTGAGAAAAAAAACGTGATCAAGATCGCGAATTGAATTGGACAAAAAAATATGTTTTCTATGAGCTAGAGTATTGGTCTTTTCTTACACTAAAACACAATTTAGATGTCATGCATATCCAAAAAAATGTGTGTGCGAGTGTGTTGGGTACTTTGTTAATGAATGACAAATCAAAAGATACCAACAAGGCAAGACAAGACTTACAAAATTTGAATATTCGTACTGACTTGTGGCTCGTCAACAAAGGAAACATGAAGTGCTCTAAGCCTCATCCACGTGACTCTTTCACAACCAAGAAAGAAAACTTTTTGTCAATTCATTAAAGGTACGCATTTTATTTGAAAATTTCTTTGTTCGAATTAATTCGCGTATTCATTTCGACAACTTATTCTAATATCCTGATTTTTTTCTTAATTCATCAAAGGTGTTAAACTACCCGATGGGTTTGGATCTAACTTCAAGCATAAAGTGACCGACAACGATAGCAACATAACAGACTTGAAGGCTCATGACTGTCACATAATGATGCAACGGTTGCTTCTCTTGGACTTTAAAATTACTTGAAGGACTAAACCACCACGAACACCAATAATCGAAGCTTTGTTCATTCTTTAAACAAATATGTGCTCGAACTTTGATGGTGGATGACATGTTGAAAGCTAGAGCACAACTGATCAATATTTTGTGCGATTTCGAGCAAATATATCCTCCACTTTTTGACATTATGATTCACTTGGTTATTCATCTACGGAAGAGGCTATTGAAGGCGGTCCTGTTTACATGAGGTGGATGTATCCATTTGAAAGATACATGAAAAAGCTCAAAAATTATGTCAGAAATGAAGCCAAGCCTGAGGGTTCAATAGCGGAGGGTTATATTGCAGATGAAGCATTAACCTTCTGTTCGCATTATTTTCGAGGTGTTGAGACGAGATTTAATTGTCCTGACCGAATGAGGGACGGTCCAAGGCCAACAAGTCGATTTGAGGTGTTTCGATCAGTCTGCAAAAGAATGGTAAACAATCATTAGTTCGGTTTAAAGCAGACACAATTAAGCAAGTAGTATGGTACGCATACACAAATGTCATGAAATCGACCATACATGAACGCGCATACAAAGAGGTAATGCGTTTTATTTCAAAATTTGTTTCACGTAAGTTGTTATTCGACGACTTATTCTAATATCATGAACATTTACAGGGCATTTCCTGGCAGAGACTTGAAAGAAGGGTTTCCTCATTTGGTTTGAGATGAAGGTAGACTTATTGTATGTATTACCTCAGTATAAATAATGACTATTACTCATATCTATCTATTCTTAACTTTTCATAGATTCGTGAATTAAAAGTACAGAAGGACCTAAGTTGTACCGCCGAGTTATTCGCTTTGGCTTGTGGACCAACATGCTACCGCAGTCTCGGTCAACTCTTGCATAGTCAACGGTGTGAAGTTTATCGTACACGACCGTGATTTACGTCGTTCAACTCAAAACAACGGAATTTCAACTCCTAACCCCGATGGAGGAATGCATTATGGCCAGCTTGAAGAAATTCTCGAGTTTTCATATATTTCATTCAATGTTGTATTGTTCAAAGTCAAATGGTTCGACACTAATAACACTAATCGCCTAAAAACGCTACCTATAGAAACAACATAACGCAAATTATGACCGATCGTGTATCATTTCAAAATGAACCATTCATTCTTGCAACGCAAGCAACACAAGTCTTTTACCTTGATTTCCCGGGTAAACGTGGTAATTGGAAGGCCGTCCAAGATTTTTATCATCGAAAGATTTGGAACCCGGATATCATTGTGGTAGAAGACAACTAGGATGTTGTACATGACAACAACTCATCACATATCACACTCTCTGCTGAGTTGGATCGGTTGGATTATAACATTATAAATATAGATGTTCAACCAGCGAAAGTTGAGGCACCAACACCAATTATCACTATTGTGGAAGACGAAGATGATATTGATTATGATGATCACGTTCCTCATGATTTAGCATCTGATGATGATGACCACGAGAATGAAGATGATGAAGATGTGATTACTAATAATGTTGAATTTTATGTTGATGATGTGGAAGATTAATCTCGAATTGTAATTTGTAGAACAACACTTTATTATAATTATCTTGTTGATATATCTTTGTTAAATGTGTTTGTTTATTTGTTTGTTTATTTATTTAATTATTTATTTATTTATTTAATTATATATATGTTTCTTCACTAATTTCTATGTTCGTTTAACAGATGGCAGATGTTGTAGCTATGTCTCACGGTGGCGATGGAGGTAATTTGCCACCTCGTGGTCCTTCGAGGAGGATAGGCACCAATTACTAGCGTAAGCATTTCTGAATTATTTTTCAATAAACGATTATTTGATTACATGTTATTTTAAATTGATAAAATGTTATTTTATGTCATCATCACTTGAATTTGATTACTTGTAGGCTCTAAATCCAAAGCTGCCAACCCAAACGCCAAAACTGGGAAAGGTGGGAAGGTGGTGCGTGGTCCCACTAAGAACATGGCACTCAAGGTGAAGAGGGCAATGGATGGTCGTCCTGTGTCGATCGATTTTCGGGTCAACCAGGAGGGGGTTTGGACACACGTGGGCCCTCACTCTTCTTGGTTCTCAAACTATGTTGGGGAGGTGTTACGGGACTCGATTCCCATGTTTTGCGATTCATGGGCTAAGGTTCCCGAAATGGCCAAGGCCCACATCCATGAGCATTTACACGTAAGTTTTTTAAACCTTTATTTTTTTTTAATTATTGTGTTTATTTATTTAAATTTTTATATTTATTCAAACTTGTTTGTTTATTTGAATTTGTATATTTTTTTATTTATATTTTATTGCAGCACTACTTTGATCTCGACAGACACCTTGATGGCCCGAATGGAGACAAGATTGTTGACATGATCGAGTATTATCTCCAAAACGATACGATGCTGACAACAAATATAGGTACAAAAAGATAACTTTACTGGCCAGTGGGGTCGGAGAAAATTGAGGAGATCAAAAGCGTCGAGAACAAGACGCGGGGATTGGGATCGTTGGTAAATTTCTGGATCGACACTTTATAATAATAATAATAATTCATTTATATAATATTTTTTATAATTTAAAATCACGCGAGGTTAAGCTTTGGACAAACCCCAAGAAGCGACATCTCGAGGTGAACCGACAAAACCAAATGGCGAACACGAGTTCTAGCCTTCACGGATCTCGATCATATCTTTGCTATTCGCCATAACTTTGTAAGAAACTATTTAATCATTTTATTTATATATGTACATGGTGTTGGGTGTGTCGTTATTGATTTTATTTCTAAATAGTTGACCCGGTCGTAGCGGTTGGTGAAGACTTGATAGAGCTTTACCGTCGGAACCATCTGAAGGGCGATGTCTTTGAGTCCCGTTATCCGAGGCTAGATATGTAAGTATAATTTATTTTCAAAGTCACCCATTTTGATGATATATAATGCATCACGATTTATATATTACTTTTCTTGTAACTAAACGAAGCGAGATGTTGCGGATGCGGGAAGAGAGCACCTCCGATGGGACCGCATAATCGACCGCGAGATTTCGCGTGCCGTGATTGGTGGTAGCGGCCGGTCATATTCTGGTGTAGGTCGGGTCTTACGGCGGTGGAGTGAAGAAGACCTTTAAGCGCCTCCGACCTGCGTGATGAAGCGGATGTGTCCTCAATGAGCCGAAACATTGCGAGAAGCACGAGGAGCTCGCTACACGAGGAGTCGGATGGACCATGTCATGGAGTTTGTGAGGACATTGTCGGGTTGGCGAGGGCGAATCTGATCCACCGGGATCAAGTGCTACTCCACCAGGTGGGTCGGGATCTGGAGAGGGTGGGTCGGGATCTGGTGCTACTCCATCCGGTGAGTCTAGAGATACCGGGGATGGTAATGGGGGTAGTGGGGTTTGAGATGCCGATTTATGATACTTTAATACGTTTTGGATATGTTTGTAGAGAATAACATGGATTGTTATGTCGTTTATGTGCATTATGTGCTAGGATTCCCGTAAATGGATTATACGTATAGTTTTGGACCATTTGCGGATAGGTAGTTTTGGATAGTTTTGTAGATGATCATGCGTTAACGGTTTAAGAACCGTTTTGGCGATTTTGGAAAAGGATAACTATGTTAACGATTGATGGGTATATATGATATTATGTTTAGCGAATTTGTGTTATGATTGGCATATTAAACATTGGTAAAACAGGTTGTAGCATATTAAAACAGGTTGTAGATTTTTACGGAGAATTGCGGGAAAAATTGAAATTACCCATTTTGCGGCAATATTCTCGCATAATGGGTTAGTTTTGCTTGGGGACATGTCCTCGGAGAAAGTACAAAAGCATATGAGTTTAGCTCAACAGTGTTTATATACTCCACGGGGCGTGTCACGGCGAAAAGGTTAACTCAGCGGTGTTTACATACTTCGCCAGGGGACATGTCCCGAAAAACGTGTGCCACGCCGGACTAATAACGTTATTAGGGTATTTAAATTAAAGTCCAAAAGCGGTTTCTCGGGGACATGTCCCCGGCAAAAGTAGATGCCACGTCGGACTTGTTTGATCTGCGACAATTGGCTGTGGGACCCACATGTCCCCGGGAAAAGTATTCCCGAGAAGGTATTTCCGGGGAACTTTTGCCGGGATATGTCCCCGGGGAAAGTTTTCGCAGGGGACATGTCCCCGGGGAAAGCCCTGAAATTTCGCCTGCGAAAGCGGCGATTGTTGTAGTGTATTAACTAATACTTGTCAATATGTTGAAATTTGTATTACATCATATAATATCAAGGTTATAAATAGCGCAAAGCGTGACGTGGCGGCATAATCAATCTTCACGTTTTTGCGACAAAGTTGAAGCTTTTGGGTTTATAAGCCGTGGCATATGGAGACACAAAATATGAAAATATTTATATATTTATATCATATTTCATATATATCGAGTTTACAAAAAGACGTAACATAAGACGGCGTGACGGCATGCCCAAGCCTCAGCGCCCACTGCGAGACATTTACGAGTCTTTAGAACCATGTTTAATACTCCTCCGTCTCAAAATTATTGTCGGGAGGCAAGAAACACACAATTTAATAAAAGTGTGACCAATTTAATTTTCAACCATTCAAAAGGAATATTCCCCCACAATATTCTCTAGTTTTTACTATAAAAGGAAAGTGGACAATTAATTTGAGACATCCAAAAAAGGAAATGTGGACTATTATTTTGAGACGGAGGAAGTATTAACTTATATGCAGTATTTGCATCAAAATATATAAACAAGAAAAGTTTCTTGTCTTCGACCTATGTGGGACAAAAATAATAATTGTGTTTGAAAAATATGGAAAAGAAATAAAATGAGGGTGGGTGGGGCCCAAGTGAAGAGGTTTGGGTTAGTTGTGAATGGAGGGTATTTTTAAGTGGGTGTGTTGAAGTGATGTGGCACATGTGAGACCCAAGTGAAGAGGTGTGGCTAAGCCACCACACACTAAAAAACCATAAACCACAAGAGTAAATACAGAACATCCGAATGCTAGCCAGAATCAGTTTTAGAATCTATATGAATATATATTGGAAGAACACTATCGGGGAAATCTTTCAATCTGCCAGAAAGTGAATAATGTGCAAGCAATGAAAGTGTTCTCTTTTGAGAGGAATGCCCGGGTACGTCTAGAAAATATTTGTCATGTGTAATTAACTCCATATTACAATATGGGTGAGCCATTTCCATGATATCATGACCATTTCCAAAAACGTGACCCATTGTCATTATATCATGACCATTCATACGGTTAAAATGAGCACATTATATTCCAACCTTTTTAGTGACTTAAGTCACTTAATTATCACCTCAAGCCATGGAGTGACATAACCGCCCCAATCCATCTAAGCTACACATGACGGTGGGACATATATAGTAAGAGATGTGGATGGTAATGTGCTTGCGTGTATTGCTATCGAGTTCCTAAAGTTTACGGGAGACTAATGAAATGGAATAACAGTCATTGTCGTGAAGGTAGAATATAACAAAGTTGAATATTGTGTCAGTTAATTCAGTTTGATATGTAAGGATGTTTAATATCATTGTCCATGATTTGTATACAATAATATAAAGACACACTAAGTTTTGGGGTATGGGGTTTAGTGAGATATAAATGAGTTAATAAAGATTTAAGCATATGAAAATTGAAATAAGTAGATTATTAAAAAACAACATGAAAATGGTTAATCCCACATAGTTTAAAGAAGAGAATTGGTGCTACCTAATATAGGATGGTGTACATGAGTGATATGTGTTCGATTTAGTATAATGTTTCGTACCAACTCATTATGCTTTAGATATACACAATGTGAGGTGGTTGATTCTAAGGTATCTATTGTAGTGGTTCGTAACTTTATACGAATGTCTAACTTTTTTATGTTATACAATTTCCAAATTCGTTTGCAAGATATTCGTTTATACCTTTTTTATGTTATACAATTTGCAAATTCGTTTGCAAGATATTCGTTTATACCTTTTTTATGTTATACAATTTGCAAGAACGTTTACAAGATGTTCGTTTATATTTAATTTAACGAGTCCATACAACCGTGTGAGAAACTTTATAAGTTATACAATTTGCAAATACGTTTACAAGATGTTTTCGTTTATATTTAATTTAACGAGCCCATACAATACTGTGAGCAACTTTATATAAATAGCGAATTTTTTATCGACCCATTTATGATGCTAGTTTACCAAATGGATGTCGCTTAACACTTTTTTTTTTTCTCAAAATGGACTTTTAACTTAGGCGACCTCCGGGTGACGGGCGACCTAGTTGAATGATTTTGTTTGTTTACCTTTATACGAATGTCTAACTTTTTTATGTTATACAATTTGCAAATTCGTTTGCAAGATATTCGTTTATACCTTTTTTATGTTATACAATTTGCAAGAACGTTTACAAGATGTTCGATTTAGTATAATGTTTCGTACCAACTCATTATGCTTTAGATATACACAATGTGAGGTGGTTGATTCTAAGGTATCTATTGTAGTGGTTCGTAACTTTATACGAATGTCTAACTTTTTTATGTTATACAATTTGCAAATTCGTTTGCAAGATATTCGTTTATACCTTTTTTATGTTATACAATTTGCAAGAACGTTTACAAGATGTTCGTTTATATTTAATTTAACGATTCCATACAACCGTGTGAAAAACTTTATAAGTTATACAATTTGCAAATACGTTTACAAGATGTTTTCGTTTATATTTAATTTAACGAGCCCATACAATACTGTGAGCAACTTTATATAAATAGCGAATTTTTTTATACGACCCATTTATGATGCTAGTTTACCAAATGGATGTCGCTTAACACTTTTTTTTTCCGGACTTTTAACTTAGGCGACCTCCGGGTGACGGGCGACCTAGTTGAATGATTTTGTTTGTTTACCTTTATACGAATGTCTAACTTTTTTATGTTATACAATTTGCAAATTCGTTTGCAAGATATTCGTTTATACCTTTTTTATGTTATACAATTTGCAAGAACGTTTACAAGATGTTCGTTTATATTTAATTTAACGAGTCCATACAACCGTGTGAGAAACTTTATAAGTTATACAATTTGCAAATACGTTTACAAGATGTTTTCGTTTAAATTTAATTTAACGAGCCCATACAATACTGTGAGCAACTTTATATAAATAGCGAATTTTTTTATACGACCCATTTATGATGCTAGTTTACCAAATGGATGTCGCTTAACACTTTTTTTTCCCTCAAAATGGACTTTTAACTTAGGCGACCTCCGGGTGACGGGCGACCTAGTTGAATGATTTTGTTTGTTTACCTTAAGATATTTTTGGATCTAGTTTAGTTTAGTTTTATGTTGAATGTTGTTGTTTTGAATGAGGTGGTATGGATGGTTTAAGAGAAGAAGTGAGATGAAGATGAATGTTATTAGTTTATTTTTTGTGAATTAGAATGAGAATGAATGAAGAGATGATGGTCTTGGGAGGGAAAAGAAAAATATCAAAAAATGGTTTATGTTAAATCTGTATTCAATGGGTAATAGCTCAAAAGTTCATTTTGATTTTTTTTTTAAAGAATGGTCCATTCTAATATATTGGATTGGATACTAGTTTATTTTGGTAAGAAAAAATTACACGTTTGGTCTCTGTGGTTTCCTCATATTTCAAGTTTAGTCCCTAAGTCGTTTTAATTACACCAGAGATATCTATTTTTGAAACCTTGCACTCATTTAGTCCTTATTTTGGATGGACCGTTAGTTTCTCAGTTAAGTATTTGCACCGTGAGTCCCTCCGTTAATAATTTTTGCACCGTTAGTCCTATTAATAGTTTTTGCCAGTTAGTCCCTTCGTTAATAATAGTTTTCGCCCGTTGTCATCCGTTTTTTTACGTTTTCGCCCGTTTTTTTTACGGTTTATCTGTGTTTTTATCCGTTTTCGTTTGTTTTTTATCCGTTTTCACTCGTTTTTATCCGTTTTCGCGCGTTTTTTTACGTTTTTAAATGTTTTCGTCCGTTTTTGTCCGTTTTTATCCGTTTTCTTCCGTTTTTTACGTTTTCGCCCGTTTTTTAAGTTTTATGTTTGTTTTTTATCCGTTTTTTACAATTTTTTTACGATTTGTCCGTTTTTATCCGTTTTCTCTCATTTTTTTACGTTTTTATCCATTTTCATTTGTTTTTTTATCCGTTTTCACACGATTTTTATGTTTTTATATATTTTCGTATGTTTTTTTACGTTTTTGTTCATTTTTTATCCGTTTTCGCCCCTTTTTTTACGTTTTTATCCATTTTCATTCTGCTTTTATCCGTTTTCAAACGTTTTATTTCCGTTTTTATTTGTTTTCGTCTCATTTTTTACGTTTTTCATCCGTTTTTTATGGTTTTATCCGTTTTTACCCTTTTCGTTCGTTTTCGCCCGTTTTTTATGTTTTTGTCCGTTTTTTTACGTTTTTATCCGTTTTCGTCTGTTTTTATATGTTTTCGTCCATTTTTTTTACGTTTTTGTCCGTTTTTTATCCGTGTTCGTTCGCTTTTATATGTTTTCATCCTTTTTTTTTTTACGTTTTTGTCTGTTTTTATAGGTTTTCGTCATTCTTTTACGTTTTAAAACGGACGAAAACAGACAAAAAAATATAAAACAGACAAAAACGTAAAAAACGGACGAAAACATATAAAAACGAACGAAAACATATAAAAATGGACAAAAACATATAAAAGCACGTATAAAAACGAAACAAAACATATAACAACGTATGAAAACGGAAACATAAAAACATAAAACATAAAAAACCGATGAAAACGTAAAAAACAATGAAAACGGACAAAACGAAAAAAAAGGCAAAACGGATAAAAAAACGAACGAAACGGATAAAAATAGAAAAAAACGAGCGAAATCGTAAAATAACAGACGAAACGTAAAAAAAGGACGGAAACATATAAAAACGTAAAAATCGTGCGAAAACGGATAAAAAACAAATGAAAATGGATAAAAACGTAAAAAAAAGGGCGAAAACCGATAAAAACGGACAAAAACATAAAAAAAAAATGGTAAAAAACGGATAAAAAACAAACATAAAACTTAAAACACGGGCAAAAACGTAAAAAAAAGGGACAAAAACGGACCAAAACGTAAAAAACGAACGAAAACATATAAAAACGTAAAAAAACGTGCGAAAACGGATAAAAACGAGTGAAAACGGATAAAAAAACGAACGAAAACGGATAAAAAACAGATAAAACGTAAAAAAAAATGTGCGAAAACGTAAAAACGGACGAAAACGGATAAAAACGTAAAAAAACGGACGAAAACATATAAAAATGTAAAATACGTGCAAAAACGGATAAAAAACGAATGAAAACGGATAAAAACTGACAAAAACGTAAAAAAAAAACGTTCGTAAACGGATAAAAAACAAACAAAAATGGATAAAAACAGATAAAAACGTAAAAAAAAAAGGCCGAAAACGTAAAAAACAGATAAAAACGTAAAAAACAGACGAAAAACGTAAAAAAAAGGGGAGAAAACGGATAAAAAACGAAAAAAAACAGACAAAAACGTGAAAAACTGGCGAAAACTATTATTAACAGAGTGACTAACTGGCAAAAACTATTATTTGAAAAAATAGGACTAACGGTGCAAAAATTATTAACGGGGGGACTAACGGTGCAAATAGTTAACAGAAAAACTAACGGTCCATCCAAAATAGGGACTAAATGAGTGCAAGGTTTTAAAAATAGGTATCTCTGGTGTAACTAAAACGACTTAGGGACTAAACTTGAAATATGAGCAAACCACAGGGAACAAACGTGTAATTTTTTCTTTTGGTAATTTGGTTTTATATAAACTTCTAACTTTTGCATATTAAGATATATGATAATATAATAATCTTATAGGCGTTTAAACATTAAAGAGTAAATTGCATAAATGGTCCCTGTGCTTTGCTCAAATTGCAGATTTCGTTCTTGAGTTTTCGAAAGTGCAGGCGGCCTCCCTGAAAAGTTGAGTTCGTTTTCGTCCATGGTCAAAGTTCAATAAATAAAACACCCTTATGTTTTCTTTTTCCAAACAAATATTTAGGGACGAATTTGTAATTTGAGGAAACCACAAGGACCATTTTTGCAATTTACTCTTTATTTAAAATGAAACTTTGAAAACCAAACTCAGGTTTATAAACCCAATTTCACACAATACACATTTTGCCTTTCTTTTGATTCTTTAAACAAACATAAAAAAATTCAAAACACCCACTACAAAACACCCACTAGCAGATATGCACATTTGCAATTCTCACAAACATTTTTTTTCTCCCCTTCCTTTTCGTCCATTCCTCATCTCATATTATAGCTTCCACCTACCATCACCCTCATGACTATAGTCAAACAAATACAAGATTAGGTGAGACCCCGGCGGCGGCGCATGTGAACGTGAAGCGACGACACCGGTCAGATCTATAATGGTACTGATCATTGATGTAGTGATATGTGTGTGTTTGTCGAGGTGCATGTGTATTTTGTGTGTGGTGGGAAAGAAGAAAGGTGGAGTGAAATAGAATGAGGTTAAAAAAAATCTTTGCTTTCATTTATAAGTATGAAAGATTAAATGTAGTGTGAAAAATTCAAGAACTTGTTGATTGAAGGTTAAGTTGTAAATGAAGATGGATGAGTTCTAGTTTTCTTTGTCAATATTATGTTTTAATTTTGTTGACCTATGATTTTATTTTTGAAGAATGATTATGGTTTTGCTGATTTTAGTGCGTGTTTGAAAGTTAAATGTGCTCGTTAATGGTGTATTTATATAATTCAAGAAAAAGGAAAAAAACAATGTTTTGAAGAATCTGGGTAAAGGATGAAGATGGATGAATCTCTTTTAAAGAAGTAAATAATAATTCAGTTTTAAAATCAAAATGAATAAAATGAGTAAATTGCATAAATGGTCCCTGTGGTTTGCTCAAATGGCAGATTCGTCCCTGAATATTTGATTGGAAAAAGAAAACATAAGGGTATTTTCGTCACTGAACTTTGACCAGGGACGAAAATGAACTCAACTTTTCCTCACATGGAGGCCGCCTGCACTTTCGAAAACTCATGGACAAAATCTGCAATTTGAGCAAACCACAAGGACCATTTATGCAATTTACTCTACTTTAAATATACAAAATTTTTTTGAGTTTGTTAACATCTATTGAAATGTTTGATGAGACATGCAGTGGGATGGAGTAGGAGGTGTGGAGAGTTATGTGCTTACGTGTGGTACTAGCGAGTTCGTATAGTTTACGGGATACTAATAAAATGGAGTTACAGTCATTTTCGTAAAGTAAGGTAATATTGTGTCAATTAATTTAGTTAAAGCATACGAGATTTTTGATATCATTGACCATAAATTGAATACACTTAGAATACTAGGTTTTGGGGTATATTTAGCTATGAACGAAATGAGTGATTTAATTGATAAAACCCGAGACTAATATGAGGGTTGACCGGCGGGAGTGATGGTGTTTGAAAACTTGAAATGAACCGTTTGGGAATAATGGGTAATCGAAGAGGATAGCCTCTAATAGGAGTTTGACCAAATTTGGCATTGCTTATTTTTTTGTGTTTACCTCGATTATAATTATTTGGATAAGATTAAACAGGTTAGTAATCTTAACTAGGGTTGTTAGGGCTGACACTATTAACTCAAAAAATAAGGTCAATGCGAGGTTATGTACGCTTGATACCCCCTTTGTGATTCTTTCTCAATAAAATCCCTTACATTCCGGGTGCCTATATCAATACATTACATAGACATATAGTGTGTTAGGCAAAAGTAGCTGTGAGCTGTAGTAGTGAGCAATAAGCGTGAGCATGTGGCAGAGTGAGAGCTGTGCGGAGCAAGCACGCTGCACTCACTACTCACCGCTCACAACTTCTTAAAAAACATTGGAAAATTGAGCATTCCTAAAAAATAGAAAAGCTCACCGCTCCTTTGCCAAACGACTAATAAAAATCAAAATGCTCATTGCTCACCACTCATCGCTCCAAAAAGCTTCACATCGCTCCGTGCCAAACATACCCATAAGCATAAGTGAAAAAAGCAAACCACATTCGACAGCATAACAACGTTTGCCCATACGAGACTTATATTCCATAAATAAAAAAACTTTAAAAGGCCTAATAGAAAACAACCTTAACTATAATATCGAAGGATGAGAAGTTTTATGCAACATCCGGTCAAGAAAATCCGAAAATGATATATTTAGCCGTTTCTTAATTCCATTCTCCACTTTTTCCCTACAATCACAATATCCAAACATCACACAATTACTCAAAATTTATGTTAAAAAAAAAAACTAATGTTTTTTAAAGGCTTACGTATCATTATTAGTGGATGTTCGTTGTATAAAAGTTGATGGAATCAATCGTTGTCCACAAACCCTTATTTTTTTTTTATCTAAATCCATTTTTAGTAATCTTGTTTTTGACAAAATTGTTTTTCATATAAAAAAAATAATAAATAAAAAATTCGGGGTTGAATTTGTTAGATGTGTTTTGGCGGTAAAGTTTTGACTTTGGAATTATTTCATTGAAAATCGGATAATTTGTTTGGGCTAAATGGACTATTGGACCAACCTTGTTGTTTATTAAATTATTATAAACTTTGTTAAATGTATGTACACGAGAAAGTCGAGTCATTGAATAAGATGTACATGACTTAATTAAGGTATCCTCGTGATTGTGTTGTACCTTTTTCTTTTGGACACTCAAAATATGTATCTGGTGAGGTTTAAACTATCCTTAGTGTGACGTAGGTTAAGATTTTAAGTTAATACTCTTCGCTTTACATTGCATGTACCTAGGGGTGTTCAAAAAATCCAAGAAACCGACGAACCGAGCCGATCCGCTCAATCCGAAACCGAAAAAAACCGATAACAGAAAGAAACCGAAACCGAGAAAAACCGAAACCGGAAAAACCCGCTTATCATGATTCGGTTTCGGTTTTTACTTTTAGTTATCCGCGGTTACCCGAAACGAACCGCCTATAACATACATGTAGGTTTCAAAAAACCATTCTTAAAAATGTACAAGTATTAACTATCTTATTGCATTACTTTTATCGTATAACGCATTTTTACTTACCTAATGTGATCATTTACTAACGACATGGATTACATATGATTAAAGTTATCGTACTTATAAACGTCAAATAAATAGAATTAGTTATTTTGTTACATATGATAATTTGAATGCTTTTATTGCGACGGAACAACATTATTATGACTTAAATCTTTTCAATGTTATTTAATTTTACTACAATTGACATATTACGTTCTAATTTATGTTATTGTTCGTCCGATTCAATTCGATTAATTTTTTAACATGGTTAACCGTGACCCGAACCGCGGGTAACCGTTCATTTCGGGTACCCGCCGGTTACCCGCCTAGTACGGTTCGGTTTTGGTTAATAAAATGAACTACCTGCCCCATGATGGATAGTTAAAATCTCTAACCGAACCGAGCCGAACCGCCCTGTGAACACCCCTACATGTACCTCACCATTTGCCGTCACAAACAAGTTACTAAAAATACATGACTAACAAATATTAATCGCTTTACCTGCATGTACCTACCTCACCTATTGGTGAAACAAAAAGTTAATGGAAATATGAACTAATCAACGACAACATACCAAGGGGTATATTAATTTATACAACTTGATATGAATCTGTTATTACATCATATTAATATCAACTTACATGCGTTATTTGCATCCCTAACATATAAATAAGCAAAGTTTCTTGTTTTCAATCTATGTGGGATAAAACCTTCATAGAAGATTGAAACAAGTTGCTCCCGAGACACAACATGTAACCATATAATTTTGTGTTTTCATACATTGTTTTTCTTTTTGTAGCTATGAGCTCCATACCAAACTTAAATGTGGCTATATGTGACATATACAATTGGATGTAGCGCAACCTTTATAAAATACTAAGAACTTTCCTTAACTATATTTTTAACGAGCATGTAACCCGCCGCGTTGCGGCGGGGGTGTTTTTCATCTTTTTCGTTGGTTCTACTTGTTCAGTGTTTCATTGTCTTTTCTGATATTCGACACAGTATAAGCTAAAACATGTATGTTTAGTTACATTAAAAGTCTTTATATTGATAACAAAGTATAGATCTGGAACTAAGTACATCGGCTATACTCAACATATACATCATAACATCAGGTCAACAAACATTTATTTTACTTTACCAAGTGTGAATCTGGTAATGGTTCAGCAGTTACGCCATACTTTTCCATTCGCTGCAAGTCACGCGCCGAGCTTGAAAGTTCTGTGGCGTGCGCCCAGCTTGAAAGTTCTGTGGCGTTTTTCTTTGGATCTTGGAACATTAAACATGACACAATTAGGTAAGGTAAGCGTCCAAATAGAGTTCAAACCTGAAAGGAAATAATATATAGGATAAGAATAGCATATAGGTTCGTTGAGTCTAATGGTATGTCACTTCTATTTACGGTTTATATTTAGAATATGTTGCATACCTCAAGAAATTGATACTCCAAAATGACCCGTTTCAGCAACCAGTTTATCCGGTAAACGCAACCAAGGAAAACCTACGTATGCACAACGCTCGTGTTTTACAGTAAGTGAAAAAAAAGCAAATGGCCAAATTACTACAATAAGAGCATTCAATATTGAAAGAACATTAACAATGAAACAACTGATAGAATAAGTATCAGGAAAACAATACAAACGCAAACATCTATGGCAAAACTTATGACTAAATGACAACAACCAACCTAATACCAAACAAACAGTAAACTCTAAAATACGAGGCAAGACTGAATTAGTCATTAGTAGATTAATCCTTAGATACTATTGTCTACTGAAAACATTTTTAAACCGCCAACAAAGATCGATACTCTAAAATTAAAAGCTAAAACAATCATGATTCCCAAAGCGCATACCCAAAATACAGGCCGCATGTCACGAAATGATTGTAAAGCAGAGCAATACACGAAGTTTATAATAGGGTCATATTTATCAATAGTCAATTTCAACTGCATGTCCAAACACCCCTTTACTCATATGTGTAAACCTAGATAAGGGCACTTACTTATCAAGAATTACCCATCTTGCAAGCATTTCTGTTGCTACCATAGGAATTGACCCAACTGGAGAATACGTCATGATTTTTACTTCAGTGTCAACCTGCATTCATTAAAAGCATTAGATTAGCATATGCTATAACCTGTCACATTATATGGGGTGTTTGAATATGGGTTAGTTTAGAGCGTTTAACAAAAACTGACTAACGATTATAATTGTTTGGAAATTTAGGTCGACATAATCAGAAATTGAGTTTTGTATGTGTAAGTAATTACCGAGCAATTCATAATTCTAATTTCTAACACACTTGATTATGCAGTTAACTGATTAGGTTAGTTGTTTATAACGTTTCAAGCCACAATAATTAAGTTTAACTGCACGTCCAAACACCCCGTTACTCACATTTATAGACGTAGATAAAGGTACTTGTTGATCAAGAAATACCCATCTTGCACACTTTTTTGCTGCTATAGCAACTGATCCAACTGGAGAATACGCTACAACTTTTACTTCAGTATGAACCTGGATTCATTATAAGCATTCGATTAATACATTTGAATGACTAACAATGGCATTTGCATCAGAGAGTGCATATATACCTTGACTAATTTGTGAAGGGAAAAAAGATCGTGTATCATCTACGCATACACATCGTAAGCTCAGTGTGACATCTCATGTCCTTCATCTACAAACCCATCCTCATCAAATGCATCATTTTACCAGTTGTATTCTTTTTTCCCAACAACCATGTTAAAGCGCAAACTTCCGTAGTAACCGTCATCCTACACTTCAGAGTCAGTATGTATGTGTGTGTCAGAAAGATAAGTAGTTGAATGACCTGGTCGAGTTCAGGGTGCACGTCTGTTGTTTGTATGTAAAATTGAACAATCTGCTTCTGGTTGTCCGCTCCTACTGCAGTACATGTGTTATAAAATTCTTAGTTACTATTTTGTAACTTTCAATATGTCGCAGCACTTCTATTCAACAGGGTCGATCAAACAGCATTTTGGTTTTTTCTAATATTGAGTAAATTATTAGTTATGCTATTAGGTTTACTCAATATTAGAGAAAACCAAAATTGGTCAGGGTCGATCAACAGGGCCGATCCAACTTGGAACTATTGTTAGTGACCTCAGGTGGGCCAACAACACCATTATGTATCGATGTAACTTGAGCATGTACGTCTACAACCCCTGAACCCTGGCCAACAATATTTTGCAATCATGTAGGTAAGTAGTAAGAAAAATTGAGTTTTGAAATTAACTACACAAAGAAGACAGTCAGACATGGTTGATAAACTTACAAAACCATTACGTTATAGCATAAAAGATAGTTAGGTTAATAAACTTACAAATTTGATTTCATGTTTATGAAAGTGTTGATGAAGAGAATCTGCAGTTGTACACCCTCTTCCTGTTCATTTAGAAAAAAATGACCATACTTTAGATCATTGTATACTTAAACTATAAATCAAACTTGTAACCTTTTAAATAAAGATATGGATTCCATCACCATTAACATGTCCTTGTAAGTATTTGCAGTACTTATTGTGAAATTGAATTTCGTGAAAGAATACGTTTTGGTTTTTTAGTTTTATCAAAACCCTGTCGACTTGAACTTCAAAAGTCATAGTCATTGAAGATAGGTTCCATTTATAGAATTTACGAAAGCAAAGCTAATACCTTTGGATGCGTTGTAAGCTCATTACCATGTACAATGACGGCTTGATTTGTTCGACCATATGCTTGATATTTACTATACCTGCACAACACACGTAATCAAGTTATGCATTCACACAAACTTATCTGTAGCAAAATATGATTTAATCTAACTCCAAAATTTGTCATCCGATTAAATGATGTAATCGTGTAGAAACACTGATCAACTAAAACAATAATATACCTTTGAGAATTCCTCGTCTGCAACCTGTAACTTCTTCTGCATCGATATTTTCTCAAAGTAGTGTAATAAAATGAAAACATAACAATAAAATTACAGATCTAAAATAACATCTCATAATAGGTAAGACGAAAAAAAATCCAAGCTTGGTAACCATTAGCTGCTGTAGGTGCACAATCCGCGAAGACAAATCTTCCACCTGAACGGAACAGATGCAAACACGTGAGCGTAACATTCCAAACACTCCTAAATCCTCATTACTATAAAAAATGGCCAGTGAAGAAAATTGCCTGCATTCATTGTGATATTTTCTGTTTTTTATATTATTATGTTATAGAATAGCCGCAAATTAATGAAAAACTGCAATCGTTAGCCAATAGTTTAAAAAACTTATTAGGTTGCCTTATTTTTTTGGTTATAATATTATCATCGTGACCTCATGTGCTATGAATAAGCCATAAGCGTTAGCATATGTTACAACGAAAAAAAGATCGTACCTATTTCATCATTCCATTCATAACATCATCCAAAGAGCCGTAATTGTTGCTTGCAACATAACCACATTCCCAGGTACAGTTAACTCTAATCTGCGACCTCATTCGGGATCCCTACATATCATATGAAAATACAAACTCAGTACATATTGCAAATGTAATAAAACCCAATAATCTTGGAAAGTATATATTGACATATAAATTCTGTACAGGGTTGAAAGATGCTTAACATGCTGTTTTTATAAATATCATATTAAAGTACCTCGTGTTGCACAAACACTCATCAAATGGTCGTTGCTCCATCCCTGTTTTCCACTCCAAC
Source organism: Chrysanthemum makinoi (assembly GCA_910596185.1). Classification (NCBI taxonomy): domain Eukaryota; kingdom Viridiplantae; phylum Streptophyta; class Magnoliopsida; order Asterales; family Asteraceae; genus Chrysanthemum; species Chrysanthemum makinoi. Next base: position 359,593,537 of record OU343224.1, on the reverse strand, counting down.
AGTCCTAACATATTTGCCGAAAACACACAATCAAAAACCCAAACTCAAATTGAAAACACCCTGAACATATAAGAACATAAAAGACCATAACCTCAAGTATTTTCGAACTTTTGAGTGACTGAAACGTTTTATCAGAAAGTTTATCAACAATAAAACATTAAAACTATGAATAAACGCTCAAATAATTAAACTAAAGCTGGTCGAAACTGGTGTATAAAAACTCACCAAACAAATCAGGGATGTGGTGTTGTTAAAGACATGGCCAATTATTCCGGTCATCAAATTGTATGCCGCTCGTTGCTGAACATCTCAAATCTACTGTTTTGCTTTTCCACCAACGAATCAATAATCAGCGTATGTATTTTTAGTAGGTTGTTTAAGATGCAAAAGATGAATCCGAAAATGAGTCGGTGTAAATGTGTGGAGTTATCTAGAAATTGATAGTGTGTAGAAGAGGATATATGTACCGGGTAGGAGGGCAGCAGATATATTTGGGAAAGAAAACAGGCCGGTGCAAAGAAAACAGGCCGCTGCATGGGCTAACCGAAATGGGCCAATGGTACTGTTCATCGAACGACGTCGTATTAAATGACTTTTAATATATATAGTAATTGGTTAAATCTAATTTTACATATTGTCCAGCTCTATAAGGTTATGCTTGGTAAGGAACTCATAAAAATACTTTACAGGCATTGGCTCTTAGTGTTAAATGCTTATGAGAATATGATTTTACTTTTAGCGTTTAACCTTCGAGGTTGTATATTTGTTCTTCATTTTTTAATCAGCGTACCAAACTCTTTCACTTACAAAACAAAATGAAACAACATATAGGATTCAACCTAACATGTCACCTAAAATTCGAATCGATTTTTGGCAGCTAGATGTTGGTACAAAAGTAAATTTCAAACACACCGAGCCAGTTAAGATTCAAGGATAACAACATGAGGTAGTAACAGACTAAGAAAACCATAGAAACAAGAGTAAATATGAAAAATGACATCATCAAACATATCAGAGTAAGATCAAATAAATAAAGTAGTAGAATCACACTTTACAATCAATTAAAAAACAAATCAACCATATATTTTTAATTGTTCATATAGATAGAATGACAAGGAAACAACAATAAAATGTTAACTAATGAGGTGTCTCTAATTTTTGAACATTTACGCATATGACGAATGCTAAAAGAAGTGTAACATGTTTTAGAGTGTTAGTTCATAGTTGTAAGAACTGTTAGAGCATTCCCATCAATAACATGATTTATCCTTTAACACCGTCCACGTCAGCGCCACATCAGCTTTAACATCCCCAAAAAACACCACATCAATAACATCCCAAGTTAAATTTTAACATTTCATATTTTCAATTTCAACCCCTAAACTAAAACAAACACTTCATTTATTAAAAAACATATGACATTTAACATTAAACACAAATTACATTAAACGGTAAACACGAATTACATTAACATACTAAAACTACAACGCATACTGATGGAAATAAAACTACTGAAACTTCAAAAAAAAAATGAATCATCTGAGACCCAACCCTCAGAACTTGAAAGGGAATCAAACTCCCCATTAAAGAGCCGACACTCCATTATGTCAAAGTAGTTGTCTTGAAGATACTGAACTTCCCGTGCTTCTTGCTCACGACGAGCAGCTTCCTCACGTGCCTGCTCTTCCATAATCTCCCTACCGTTTTCAATATCTTGTTCTAGTTGATGAAGGGAAGCCTCACTTAACCCGCTGGGGTTGTTTTGAAGATCCACCTGTGGACTGTTCACAGGGGGAGTTGGAACAATTGGATTGTTCACAGGTGGAGAGTTTAAAAATACATTTTCCGGTTGGAAAACTGGAAAGACAGATTCAGGTGTTGTTGAGTAAACATCAAACTCTCGTAGAGTTGGAAAGCTGGTTTCCGGAAACTGATTTGGAGTTGGAAAGTTGGTTTCCGGCAACTTTTCTAGACTTGGGAATTGCTTTGAAAAATCTTTGCGAGAATTTTTTTTATGTGTGAGTTGTGTGTGTAACTTGTGTGTGTTGTGTGTTATAAACAACTCTGTTAGAGTTGTATATATGGGCAGAGTTGATTTTGAGTTTGAATAAATCCCGCTCATAATTGATTTTTAAATTTCAAATTTGAATTTGAATTTATCCCGCCCAGAATTAACCAGTATTATTTAAATTTGAATTTGAATTTTGGTTGAGGGGGTGTAAGTGAAAATTTATTTGAAATGGTTTAGGGGGTGAAATGATTTTTTTTTTTTACACTTAACGCTCGTTATGGGCATAACTTGGACCATATAATGCCGTTATACTCCCTCCCTCCCATTGGTTAACGCCTAGTAACGCCCCGAAATTTGCACCTTAACGTCGTTGCAGCGTTACTACTGGAAATGCTCTTAAAGGAAATGTAACTTCGAATCTAAGAGGTAAATCGACACTCTAGCAACCTTCCCCGTAAATATATAAAAACTATTATCAAAGTGAGGTGAGTTAAGATTTAAGTTAATAATATTCAGTTTACATTGCTTACACCTCACCGTTCATCACAAAATGTCACTAACAAATATGAGTCGCTTTATACTGCACATGCCTCACAATTTGTCGTCACAAAAAGGTTACCAACAAATATGAATCGCTTACCAGCAAGTACCTACCTCACTATTTGGCGTCTCAAAAAAAGTTAACGGAAATATGAATTAATTAAAAACAACATACTGAAAGGTATATTAATTTATTTTGGGTCACAAAAAATTAACAGAAATATGAATTAATCAAAGACGACATGAGAACGTATATTAAAAAGCTAACATAAATATGAATTAATCAAAGACAAACATAGTATGACGTATATTAATATTAATTTATACAGATGATATGTAGAAATTTATGTTACATCATATTAATATCAACTTATATGTACCATTTGCATCCCAAAGCAAAGTTTCTCGTGTTCAACCAATGTGGGACAAAAAGTTTATGCAAGTTGCTTGAGAAACACAACATGTAATACAATAACTTAATGTTCTCTTTATACATTGTTTTTCTTTTTGCATCTATGAGCTCCGTATCAAACTCAAATGCGGCTGTGTGTGACATATACAATTTGATGTAGCGCAAACTTTATAAATCTATAAGGTTATGCTTGGTAAGGAACTCATAAAAATATAGTGTTAAACGCTAATGAGTACGTAATTAAACTTTTAACGTTCAACCTTCGAGATTCTATACTTGTTATACATTTTATAATTAGTGATACAACTTTTACAAAACTCTTTCCCTTACAATACAAAATGATACAACTTACAGGATTCAACCTACCATTTCACCCAAAACGAGACTCGATTTGGCCATTTGGGGCAGTTAGTTGTTTGGATCGATGCCAATTGCGCACACTTATTAAGTAAAAGATAAACTGATATTGTCGTCATGTATGTATCTTAGTGATAGAGCATAAAAGATACTTTAAATTATCAGCCATTTACATAACACACGGTGAAAAGAAATATGTCAGCAAAACATATTTCCTTGCATGATTGTTGCCATGATATCAAAATAAATTTCTAACACTCCGAGCCAGTGATTCAAGGATAAATTCATGAGATAGTAACATACTAAAAAACCAGAGAAACAAGAGTAAATGCTGTATACAAAACACCCCGAAGCTAGTCGGAATCAGTTTCAGAATCTATATATGAATATATTGGAATAACAATACCGGGGAAATCTTTCCTTCTGTCAGCAAGTGAATAATGTGCAAGCAGTAAAGGTGTCCTCTTTTGAGAGGAATGCCCGAGTACATCAGGAAAATATTTGTCATGTGTAATTAACTCCATATTCCAATATGAGTGAGCCATTTCATTTCCATGATATCATGACCATTTTCAAACGCGTGACCCATTGTCGTTATATCAAGACCATTAATACGCTTAAAATGAGCACATTATATTCCAACCTCTTTAACGACTTAAGTCACTTAACTATCACCTCAAGCCATTATAACCGCCCCAATCCAACTAAGCTACACATAACAGTGGGACGTATATAGTAAGAGCTGTGGATGGTAATGTGCTTGCGTGTAATGTTATCGAGTGTGTAAAGTTTACCGGTGACAAATGAAATGGAGTAACTGTCATTGTCGTGAATATAGGGTATAGCACATCGAATATTGTGTAATTCGATCAGTTTGATATGACTATATGAGGATGTTTGATATCTTTCTCCATAATTTGTATACAATAATAAAAACACACACTATGTTTGGGGTTTAGTATATGCAAATTGAAATAGGTGTCCATAATTGTTAATCCCACATCGGTAAAAGAAGAGAATTGATGCTACCTAATATATGATGGTGTATAAAAGTCATTTTTGTTCGGTTATTATAATGTTTGGCACCTAGTTGTTGCAAATGTACACAATCTAAGTAATATCTGAAGTATGTTTGTATGCCATTTGGTGGGTAACATTATGCGAATGTAACCTTTTTATATTATACAATTTTCAAATGTGTTTACAAGATGTTTTCGTTTATAGTTAAATTTAACTAGCGCATACAACATCAGTGAGCAACTTTATATGAACTCCTAACTTTTTAATATTAAATATATGATAAATTGATAAGGTGTTTATACCTTAAATATACACAATCTTGTTGAGTTTGTTAATATCAATTGAAACGTTTGATGAGACATGATGGTGGGACGGAGTAAGAGATGTGGAGAGTTATGTGCTTACGTGTGGTACTATCGAGTTCGTATAGTTTACGGGTACTAATGAAATGGAGTTACAGTCATTTTCGTAAATATAGAGTTATAGTCCGTATAGTTCCATTCGCATAACAAGCCCTTTGGTTATTAGAGCACAAGGTATGATAACCTTGAGTTATATCATAACACCGTGCCACGTCATGGCGTCCACACATCAGCCTTTAACATTTTAACCTTAACTTAAAAAAAACACCCTTTATCATAACGCCACATTTTGGGCCCATTTTTATCATAACTCAACCAAAAAAAACCTCGAGTTATAACTTAACACAACACACGGTGTGGTAACTCGCCCTTAACGCAGGCCTTAACGCCCGCCCTTAACGCATGCACAATAAAGTGTGGTAACTCGCCCTTAACGCATGCCAAGTTAAGCCATAACTCAGCTGCAAGGTTACCATACCCAATGCTCTTAAGATATTCTCATTTTACGATATCACAATAGATAAATAAAAAACAACCTTAACTAATTTGGATGGATTAGTAATAGTTTTCTGCAGCATCCTGTCAAGGAAATCCGGCAACAATATCTTCGACCGCTTCTTACTAAATATCATTCAATTGCTCATAAAAATTAAAAAAAAAAACAAACAAAGCCCTTATTTTTGTCTGATCTGAATCTATTTTCAGTAATTTCTTTTGTCTAAATTAATTTTTTTTTAATTAATTTGGGGTTGAATTTATTAGATGTGTATTGGCCGTAAAGTTTTGACTTTTGAATGAATTCGTTGATTTCATCAATTCGGATATTTTGTTTGGGCTTATTAGACTGTGTTTATTAGTGAATTGAGTTGAGCCCATTGGACTAGCTTTGTTGTATATTAAATTTTTTTATAAACTATGTTAACTATATAACGAGAAGGTAAAGTCATTGATTAAGATGTACACGATTTAATCAAGTTATCCTCGTGATCTTTTTCTACCCTTTTTTGGACACTAAAAAGTGTATCTGGTGAGGTTTGAATTGTATATTCTTGTGAAGTTTGTAAAAGATTTTTAGGAAATTATCAAATTTTAGACCAGTCATAGGGTTTCAAAGATGAGATTCATTGTTGACTTGTTAGACTATGATCGTCATTTTATAAATAGATGCAAGTAATGTTCATGCGGGGGTAGTATAGTGTTGGGAGGCATGTAGCTAGCGAGGAGGTAACTGGTTCAAGCCCCGTCTTGGGCCGGTTTTCCATTAGTTGCTAGCGACGTACTAAGACAACATCATCATTTTTCTCGTTCGTATGTAAAAGATAGATTCATAATAGAAAATAATGTTGGGTGCGAAGAACAAATTGCGCTAAACGTAACAAAAACGTGAGTAGTGATATGTTTATGCACATACACTCTAAATAACAAACACTAGTGACTAGAACAAACAAATATGATAAATGACATCATCAGACATATCAAAGTAAAAGATCAAATGAATCACAAGAAGAAGACTACGAAATGTTGTTTAACTAGGGATGAGCATTTCGAACCGAATCCCGGAACTGAACCGGAACCGTACCGGTACCGTACCGAAACGGTACCGATTCTTGAAATACGGTACGGTACCGGGACTACAAAATAAGGTGAAAAAAAATCGGGACCACTAATTCGGTACGAGACCGGTACCAAATCGGGAAATTCCCGAAAAAAGCGAGGAAAACCCGATTTCCCCGGTACCAGTACCGGTATCCGAATCCCGTTCGGTACGGTACCGGTACCACTAATTTATGCTCGGGAAAAAATCGGTACCACTAATTCGGTACGGGATCGATACGGGACCGGTACCGTGCTCATCCCTATGTTTAACTAATGAGATGTAGGGGTTGTTTACTTTTTTCCTTAACTAAAGGATTGGACTCACTTACCATTAAATATTATTAAATTAAATATTATTACTTTTTTAGGTAAGGCTCATAAAAATCCCTTATTTGATCTATACCCACAAGAGATGAAAATTGACATCCTCCCCAATAAGAGGCTTGGAGAGACATGAGACCCACACGAATCCTTAGCTAAAAAGAAAAATAAACAACCTCGTAGTAAGACTATTTAATTTGAACATTTACACATATGACATGTTTTAGACTTAGTTCATAGTTTTAAGAATGGTTAAGGGAACTGTATACTTCAAATCTACAAATTATGAAGAGGTAAATCGACACTCTGGCGACCTCCTCAATAAATATGTAAGAGGTAATCGCGTAAACTAGCATTAAAGTGACGTGGGTATAAAATTTTAGTTCATATCTTCGCTTTACATTGTATGTACCTCACCGTTACACTGCTTCGTCATGAAAAGTCATTTTATGTCATAACAAGTTACTAACAAATGAATCGCTTTACACTACATGTAACTCACCATTTTCCGTTACAAAAAAATGTACCTTACGATTTTCCATCACAAAAAGTTAGCATATGAATAAATCAAAGACAACATCTTAAGAGACATAACTAACTTATACCTCCAAAGATAGGGTGTTTAATTATCACATGACTAGCTTATATTTGCTATTTGCATCACAATATATAAACAAGCCAAGTTTTATGTTTTCAACCTATGTGGGTACAAAAACTTTGCACAAGATTGAAACAAGTTGCTCAAAACACAACATGTGATCAAATGATTTTTTTAGTTAGTTACATAAATTGCCCATGCGGTCTACAATTTTTTTTCACCTTTCTACCTAAAACTTCTAAAATTACACCATTCGTCCTTTTACTTGCCATTTTGTAATAGACCGGTCTTTTGACCAAACAGTTGTTAGTGTTTGTCTGTTAAGTCCCCGTGCATGTCACATGAGGGTATTTTGGTCATTTTACATTAAATCATCTTCCATGTCTACTTTTTTTTGAATTTTCAAGAGCTTTAAAATCTATGTAACACAATCACATATACTTTGCCAAAAGTCAGAAATTACAACACATTCAACTTTTCAAACACACGCTAGATTAGATTCATACACGCTAGATTCATACCAAGAAAGCAACTAATTATTATTCCCATATATATATATATCCTCTCTCCGATCCAAGTTAATTAAGAATAAAATATACAAAAATAAATTCAAGAAACAAAAATCCAAATACAAACTCACAACACATTCAACTTTTCATTGAATAAAAATACTCACACACCAAAACTATCAACAACAATGATAATCACAAACACCACTCAGCCCGAACTGAAAATTACCATCGCGGCTGGAATTTGATTTCGCCGGCGGGAGATGGAAGGTTCAGGTGGTGGTCGCAAATCGGTTCAACACATTCAACTTTTCATTGAATAAAAATACTCACACACCAAAACTATCAACAACAATGATAATCACAAACACCACTCAAGCCCGAACTGAAAATTACCATCGCGGCTGGAATTTGATTTCGCCGGCGGGAGATGGAAGGTTCAGGTGGTGGTCGCAAATCGGTTCTCTTCATTTGCGGTCACAAAAAAGTAACTAATATGATTTAATTTACCTCATCATTATATGAATTAATCAAAGATTGAGGTATATTAATTTATACAACCCGGTATGTTGTAGTTAGTATTAACTCATATTAATACAAACTTAACATCTGCCATTTGCATCACAATATATAAACAAGCAAAGTTTCTTATCTTCAACCTATGTGGGACAAAAATTTATACAGGATTGAAACAAGTAGCTCAAGAAACACAGTTACACGGCATGTAATCCATATTTTTTTATGTTCTCTTCTGTCATTGTTTTTCTTTTTGTAGCTATGAGCTCCGTACCAAACTCACATGCGGCTGTACGTGACATATACAATTGGACGTAGCGCAACCTTTATAAAATCTATAAGGTTATGCTAGGTAAAGAACTATAAAAATACTCTAAAGGCATTGGCTTTTAGTGGACACTAGTGAGAATATAATTAACTTTTAGCGTTTAACCTTTGAGATTGTATATCTGTTCTACATTTTATAACTGATACAGATGATGCAACTTACAGGATTGAACCTACCATTTCACCTAAAACGAGACCCAATTTGGGGCAGGTAATGATCAATTTGATGTTTGGATTAATGCCAATCGAGTCCACCCATTGTAGCAGACCCCACTCCCTCCCACACTTCATTGGAACCCACTGCCTCGTTGTCAATGCCTTCCAAATCGCTATCCCACAATCCACTGCCACCAGCATCTGTACACGGTAACAATTATCCGCTGCTATTACATTTTGTATGAAAACTTTGCATACTCGTTTTCAAAAAGTAAAAGGATTTGGTACTTACAGTGGTTATAAAGAGGCAGTGGTTTCTCTTTTCTGATAAAGGGTCTGTTATAGTTTGTTTGCCTCGGTTTTGGATCATCTCCCAGAACAACCAAAGGCTTTGGAGCAGGCGGTTTACCATACAAACCTTGTGATCATTAGAAACAGTTAAATGTAAATAAAGTAAGTATGACTCAGTAGCAAACAAACAATAAAAGAGTAAGTCGGCTACAGACCTCCAAATGTGTTTCTTCTTTTGGACGAATCCTGAGTTTGTGATTCTTCTGTTAATTGTGTGAGAATACTACTTTGAGTCTCATCTTCTAGATCTATAAAATTATCTTTTTCATTCTCTTTATTGGGCTTAAACTGTTCAAGAACAACGTCAAGTAAACCATTCAGCTCTGGTCCCTTAGAATTCTGCTTAGCACTCATACTTGTTCCCGGTGATGGAAATGGTCTGTCTTTACCCTGACAATAATTGCTAATGAGTTCATGAACACGGCACAGTGAAAGAAAAATGAAAATATAACAGCAGTTTTAACTGATCTTATGGGTAGGGCACTTAAATCATATCTCCTACAGAGGCCGACACGTTTTTAACTTAAATTTCCAATAAGTCACTCATGTTTTCCAATGCTAATCTTATCTTACTGAGTTCTTGAATCCATCGCAGGGAGAAAAGGAGGCACAAAACTATATATAGCTTATGGGTAGCACTATACGAGCACCTAAAAAGGCTAAAACGTTACTTAACATAATCTTCCAAATAATCACTCATTTTCTTCATTACCATGGCGAAAACGTTACTTAACTTTATTGTCCAACTAATCACGCATTTCATAAATTACTGTGAAGGTAATAATTCAGATATAAGAATGTTGATCTCAATGGGGACGGCAAGTTAGGGACACTCAAAGCCTTATTTTTAGTTGCTGCATTCCTTGATGTTTAGTACTGTATCAAATATAAACAAAGCTTCAAAGAAGTATATTAATGTTGGTGACAAAGACGTGTCCTACAAGGCTACAATTCATTGAACTTTTCAATAGTCTTGACTCTTGAGAACGGCATAAACATGTTAATAGAATCATGAATAACTGGGAAGTGAATATAAACTCATTAATGACAGATAAACTACTGTACACTATTGCTTAGAAATCTCAAAGAGGCAGTGCTTATGGTACTCCGTTTACAGACCTATTTTACTCAACACATTGAAAGTAATGAAAAAAATTTCAACAGATTTCAACTTGTCTTATGGGTAGCGCAGTTTAATCATATCTGCTTTAGCTCAAAAGCCAACAAGGCAAGAAGTCACTCGTGTTTCTCCCATACTAATCTTCTCCTAACAATAGCTACTACCGAGTGTTAAATCCACTACAGGGAGACAAGGAAAAACAAAACTGCAAATAATGATATATATCTTTTGGGAAGCACAATTCAAGCGCCTAAGAGGGCCAAAACGTTGCTTAACTTATGTTTCAAACTAATCACTCATGTCCTCCATTACTTTGAAAGTAATTCTTCCGATGCAATAATGTTAATCTCAAGGGGACATCAAAGTCACATCGTTTTTATATGAGCAAACTGAATCTTTATGATGTTGGTAATTTATACAAGTAACCTGCAAAACTGTAAATGCAAACAACATCAACCACAGGGAGTAAATGCAAACACCATCAACCACATTACACACTACAAAAACAACACATAACTTGGCCGGCTCTGTGACTCTCATCACACTATCCTTTTCACTCTTCACTATTTCACCATTTCTCTCCATATCTTGGACTCAAGAAACATTCCCCAATGGAGCCTTTTAGATGTACGGCGACAATGTCCGCTTTGGTTATATTTCACTTTCACAAAAATACAAACCTAATTTCATAACATAACCGTTACAATACGTGATTGCGATGCATTTCACCATCTGCTCTACCACTACTTGTGAATTTATTGAGGCTTTTATACGTCATTTTGATCTTAATTCGACTCCGCCATCGTACATATATGCGATTATACATTCATAAGGAGGGTAGAACCTCGTTCTCTTTAATTATTAGAATGTATAATGCGTACATAAATGACATCCACGATGGACATAACCATTATGAAATTGGTTTCAAACCAGAAAGGTTTTTTCTATGTTGCTACTACACTAAATATGGTGAAGATTACAAGTTGTTATTGGGTACTGATGGTTTAGAAAGAATGAAAATTGGGCTTAAAGCACTAAAAGAATACGCTAGTTCTTCAACTCATTACATGACCCTCATCTTGGAAACGAGCATAGCTGGATTCTCCCTTACATTCCCTGAATGTGAGAGACTAAAATGGATGAAGGAGGATGCTATATGGGCATTTAATAATAGAATTGATTTAACTATTGGTGTTAGAGAAGGGACCGATTATATGAATCTTCTCTTCAGGTTATATGGAAATGTATGCGGCGCGTCAAGAGGATTGATTGATCCCAAAATGTTTCGGGACGGCAAGGATAGAGCGGATGATTTTCGACTTCCCATGTCACAGCCTTCTACCATAACTAGAAAGGCCTGCTACGAATTATTGGGTAATAGCAGGTATGCCGGGGACGGACTGGGCATCCGCACCATTGTAAGTACTATGAAATCAATGAATCCTTTTGCCGCATTGCATACTCTTCCATATAATCTGGTGAGAAAATTCATATAATCGGTCCCTTCTGTAACACCAATAGTTAAATCAATTCTGTTATTAAATGCCCATATAGAATCCTCCTTCATCCATTTTTGTCTCCCACATTCAGGGAATGTAAGGGAGAATCCAGCTATGCTCCGTTTCCAAGATGATGGGTCATGTGGAGTGAATTGAATAGAACAAGCGTATTCTTTTAGTGCTTTAAGCCCAATTTTCATTCTTTCTAAACTATCAGTACCTAATAACGACTTGTAATCTTCACCATATTTAGTGTAGTAGCAACATAGAAAAAACCTTTCTGGTTTGAAACCAATTTCATAATGGTTATGTCCATCACGGATGCCATTATACGCATTATACATTCTAATAATTAAAGAGAATTCTACCTTCTTATGAATGTATAATCGCATATATGCGATGGGGGGAATGATTAAAGCATGATAAACTTCACATAATAAGTGGTAGAGCCGATGGTGAAATGCATCGCAATCATATTGGAATATTATGTTCATTGAAATTAGGTTTGTATTTTTCTGCAAGAATAAACCAAACAATTGTTGGCGCCGTACATCTAAAAGGCACAATTGGAAAACGTTTTTGAGTTCAAGGTGTGAGAAAGAAATGGTGAAGTGAAGAATGGTAATTGCTAGTTTTATAAAGAAGAGAAGAAATGAGTAGTAGTTGGTTCACCAAAGAGGAAGACTTTATTGCAAAAAATTAGGTGGGGAAATAACTTCTTTAACTTGGTTCGTGAGATATTAAATGTAGTAAGTAGTTGGGAGTTGAAGGGATGATTATGGATACAATGAACGGTAGAGATTGTGATCTGTGTGATCAATGGTTTGACTATTTGAGGCTTGTTTGGCGATCAGTGGGTGGATCGATGACGTGGCTCATAAGTCAAAGCAACATTCATATGGAAGGAGCAAAGAACCACTAACGCTGTGTTCTCGAGTCGGATCATTAAAGAAAAGAAAATGAAAAGGAAGTAAAGTGAAGATATTTACTTCCACATTGTGTTCTTGAGTTTTACTTAAGGAGGAAAAGTAAATGAAATGGAAGTAAAGTTAGTGTAATTTGTGTGATTTTGTTTCCTCCCAAAAATGGGCGGAAAAGGAAGTAAAGTGTTTTACTTTACTTTACTTCCATTTTCTTTAATGACAAAACTCAAGAACGCAGCGTAAGCAACATTCATATGGCTACACGATAAGTTAAAAGAAGAAAAAGAAGTAAGCAGAAAGGTTGGTTTTGGACGATAAAAGAGCAGCGTGAATCAAACACAAATAACAACAGCACCAATGTTGTTTCATAAGTTTAATTAAGCAACATATACAAATGATCAATAGATATAAGTTACAACTAACATCGAACAACCTTAAGAAAAAACATTGACTTCCTAAGACTCTAATTCGTTGCCTCTAGGGGCTTTTTTTTTTTCGTGTTTGGAAACGATTTCTGTTTACATTAAGAATGATGTTTGGAATACATGTGTTTCTTTTTCATTCGAATGACCCTGTCCTAAAAAATCAAAAACCCAATTTAGCCTTGGTTTTATATTGATGTGTAATTTTTTTTTATTTTTTTACACTTATGATCCAAAATCAATACAATTTAAACCCAAACAATCAATATTATGTTTCAGTTGAATTCCAAACTCCCATACAAAAAAAAATAAATAAATAAAAAATAAATAAAAATAAAAATATATCTTGTGTAATAGCCATAATCAAAGATTGAACAAAAGTAACAAAATTAAACTTCACTTACCAAACTTCCTAAAACATAAAACATGGATAAACAACACCATTAACATACATTTTATAGAGAAAAAACCCCAAATTTCTAAATAGATCTATACACATGAAAGAAAGATAAAGTGATGATAGAGGCATGAAAAAAATACGTTGGAGGCGACGGAAGTGAAGACGGAGAAGTAGGGTGACGGATTAAAATGGAGATGACAGTGGAGTAAGTGGGCTGCCATGGGAGGTAGTTAGGTGTGGAAGAAGAAAAATCAGTTGGGGGTGTATTTGTGGAGAAGAGAGGGTAAATGAAAAAAGAGGGAAGGATGATTTTGGGATAATAAGTATACTGAATGAAAACAGCCTCACTTTTATAGCATTTTGTTCCATGTTAAGTAAAAAAGAAGCAATGTTTTTACCAGATGGGTTAGAGAGGGATTGATACTCACACTACACTTTTTGATTAATACACCATAATCATGCATTATAGTTTGTATCAATACAATCTGTAATGCCACATTGTGTGCATTAATCAAAAAGTTAATGTGTGAAAGATCACCTCCCTTGGGAAATGTTTTCATTTAGGGTGTTGATCGGTTCGGTTAATTTGGTTAAAAAATTTTATTAGGTCAATCGAGAAGAACCGACCAAATTCAAATTCGGTTTTCGGTTGGTTTAATTCTAATTCGGTTCGATTTTTGGGTTGACCGAATTTCACTATTTTTTAAGAAAAACTTAATAACTACATAAATATTTAGCAAAAAAATATATTTCAAGCATAAAAAGTATTTTATTATATTATGATAACCTTTTAATAGTATATATTTATATATAAATATACATAAATATATATAAATATATAAAATATATATATATTTATATGAATTCGGTTTTCGGTTCAAACTGCCAAACCCATAACCAACCCGAGAACCGAATTAGTAGTTCGGTTCGGTTTTAGCAAATTCGGTTCGGTTATTTTCAGTTTGGTTCGGTTTTCGGTTTATTCGGTCTTTTCGGTTTTTTCGCTCACCCCTATTTCCATTTAGGATATTAAGCAAAAAAGAAACACCCTCTAAGTTGACTACTGTAAGGGTGGCGTTTGGTTCGTGAATTTAAAATTTTTTAGAAATTTAAATTTTTAATAATTTAATATTTCGAAATTTAAAATACATTCGCATATTTTGTTGCGAGAAATTCATTATATTTGAAATCTGTCATTTTGTTTATTATTGCAATTTTTTTAGGGAATAACGGATAAGGGTGTTAAAAACACTGACCCCCCCGATTAAGCGTATTCAGGTCGGGTTACTCGGGTCAAAAAATGTATTTGGGTCACCCAAGTAACCCGAATACTAAATAAGGTCGGGTATCGGGTTGAAATTTTTTGATACTCAGGTTGGTCAACCCGACCCGAATAAATATTTTTTAATTTTTTTAGTATAAATTTTCTATATAAACGAGTAGAAAAACAATTTTATTACATTTATTCATATTCGGGTTGACCCGAATTGATGCGAACCGAATAACCCAAATTCAAATAAGATCGGGTTCGGGTATGAAATTTTTAACCTTGACTCGACTTTGACCCGCCCCTAATTGACCCGAACTAACCAACACGACCCACTAACGCTGCTAATGACATATTTCCTTTGACATAAGAAAAAATCAACAAGAAAAAAAGTTTATAAAAAAAATGTTTTCAAGTAAATCAAAGTTTCTCACTATTTTGAGGCATTTTAATTCTTCTCATTTTGGAAATTCATGAAATTTTTTTCTTTCATTTGAGATAGTGGCCAAATAATCATTTTAACGGGTATACCGTATATGAGTATCTTATTGTTTACAAGGCAATTTCACATGTAAATTCTTAAAAATTAGTAAAATTTTCTCAAACATTCAAACATATCACATCCAAACACTTATTATGCAACGTGATTTGCGCGTTGATTCATATTACTGCAGTACATAGGTTGGATGGTGAAAAGGATAACAAGAATTTAATGAAATCAACTTTCATTGTTTAAGAGCGTAGGTGCGTAGCTTTAATTATATCCTAGCACAATACATTCTAGATGCTTGCGTAGTTTGCACACACTGGTGACATTTGCTAGTTTGCTAAGTCTAAAATAAACTAATAAGCAGTTTTTGTGAATCACATGAAACTGCTTATTTGCAATCTAAATTGCCCTCTTAGTGGTTAAATAATCATTTGCCGAATAGTAGTTTCATACCAAACACAATATTTTGAGAAAATTTGACGACGTATATGCCCCTTCGGTCTAACACCGAAGGGACCGATACTCTTAACCGAAGGGACCCGATACTCTTAACCGAAGGGACCCGATACTCTTAACCAAAGGGACCAATACGCTAATGCAACAGTCCAAGCTGAAAGGTACGATGGCAGGTCATCCGTCCGAAGGATACGCCGACCTGACAGACTTTTCTTGGCTGCTGGATACACTTTGTCTCATCCCCGTGGATATCGGACATGACCCAGAGACGAGGATGGACATGTCAGCTCGATATCGCCGACGCCCCATGAAGTACGCAGGACTCGAGGGGCCAGACATGACATCGGTAGTATATATATGCATACAGTATTTGGGATTAAGGTATCATTTTACACACACATACATTTATACTATACCTTTCGGTAAAACATATACTTACTCTTACACAGGAGTCGGGTCCTGGGATAACACACGGGGCGAGACTAACACGTCGTTCATCTTAGCGGTATCTAGAAGACTTATTCCTAAGCTGAAGATAACTGCAACAACCCACAAAAAATTACTTCGACATTGGCGCCATCCGTGGGACCTCAAATTCAATCTACCGTGTAGGATGACGGGTTCGACACCACCAGAAACTTCAGGAGGAAGCTCCACACCATTGACGAGGGAGCGGTTAGAGTGCACGTGACTGCTCTTAAGTCAATGATAAAAGAACATAATAGCCGGAGGGACACTGTTGAGCCACTACGGTTGGACTTCGAAGATGAAACGACTCTTGATAAGGGAACGAGCGCGAATAAAAAGAAGGAAATAGTCACGGGGAACAAAGTGAAAGACGAAGACCTGGCGAAACCTTTCAAAGAAGTCTCGAAATCTCCATTCAAGGCGAATCATCGAGTTTTCCGCTTCCGACACAAGATGCCCACCCACATCAAGCATGACGATGGGTCTACGGACCCCCAAGACCATCTCAACAGATTTACTGAGCGCGGACATGGACGAGTGGCCCATGCCCGTGTGGTGCCGCATGTTCCAACAAACGTTGGATGGAAAAGCCCGGGGATGGTTTGATGGGCTCCCACCGGGAGGCATTGACGAATGGGCAGCTTTCATGGATCGGTTCGAGGCTCGCTTCTCCCTGCACAAAGCTTGTGTCAAGGACCCTACAGAGATCGCCAAGATAGTGAGAAAGGCTAATGAAACGCTGCCGGAGTTCAAGGAAAGGTGGACCACTGAGACAGGATTCATACAGGGGGCTCCGGAGATCATGAGGATCTCCTCATTCATGAGCGGGTGCAAGTGCCCCGAGCTGGCCAAGCGGTTCGCCGATAAGATCCCTAAGACTGTGGAGGAAATGATGATTAGGGTCGACGACTTCGTAAGGTCGGAAGAAGCTTTCGCACGCACCGAATTGCCTCGGGAGAACACTATGATACAACCAGAAGAGCCTCGACGGACCCCGAAAGGACGAAAGGGTCGTCAGGAATCATTACGGAGGAGATAAGAGGAATGAAGGACGACATGCGTACTTTCGAGGAAGAGACCGTGGAAGTTCACACCGCCAGGGTGACCAGGTCGCTCCTTATTGCCCCATCGCGGTGACCATCGAACCGAGGCAACCCCGCCTAACCCTAGATTCCCTTATTAAACCACCTAAGGAAATCTTAGCTACTGAGCACCAGTGCGCTACCCCCACCAAAGCCGATCGCGTGATCCCCACGCAAGGAAAATCAAGATAAGTACTGTGATTATCATGGAGAAAAGGGGCACTACACAAATGATTGCTATCACTCAAAAGACGTTAGAGATAGCGTTGGAGTCGGAAGCTAAATCACCTGGTCAG
Source organism: Chrysanthemum makinoi (assembly GCA_910596185.1). NCBI lineage: Eukaryota > Viridiplantae > Streptophyta > Magnoliopsida > Asterales > Asteraceae > Chrysanthemum > Chrysanthemum makinoi. The sequence goes on along the minus strand of OU343224.1, from coordinate 359,576,038 downwards.
GATCTCAGGCAGAAGGAAGGAAAGAACCAAGGAATGACGTAGGAGCTAAAGACAAGGTCATCAACATGATCCGAACCGGCCGAACGAAGGAAAAGGAAGTCATCAGAACAAGAGGAAAGATGGATGAATGTACCTATAACGTTCCCTCCTCTCCCCGACGGTGACGTGTCAGATGATCCTCTCATAGTTGAAGCCACGATGGAAGGATACTTAGTAAGGAGAGTCTTCGTAGATGAAGGAGCTTCGGTGGAGGTAATGTTCGAGCACTTGCTTCAACAACCGCCTCATGAGATAAGGAATCGAATGAAGCAAACAACAGACGGATTTGCTAGGGTTTGCCGGCGGTAACGCGCCACTGGGAAAAATCGAATTAGATGTATCATTCGGAGACGAGGGTTGTACAGAAGGTCGATGAAGTTCACAGTTATTCGAGCACCGTCACCATATAATGTCATCTTAGGAAGGACCGGATTAAAGATCCTGCGAGCCATACCTTCTACGGTCCATTCCATGATGAAGTTCCCAACCCCTAGAGGAATTGCCACGTTGGTCACTCGTTCGTCATCATTTCGAATGTAGGAGGTTGGAAAAATTACAGACCATCGTTCCGGAGCAAGACAAGGAAGAAACAGCACGGGAGAGGTGGGTTTAACGGAGGAAGTGGCGATCAACCCGCTTCCCCGAGAAGCAAGCTGTGACGATAGGAGGTGCACTGTCCGCTGAGGGCAAACGACGCCTCAAGAGCTTTTGGAACATCGACATATTCGCATGGGAACCGGCGGATATGACCGAGTCCCTAGAGGAATCATAGAGCATACCCAATGCCAACCCTTCAATAGACGGTATGTCAAAACGCCGAATGTTGGCTGCGCGGATCGGTCGGCAGTCCAAAGGAGGTGGAAGAATGGATCAAGGCCGGCATAGTCAGGCCGGTAAAATACCCCACGGATATCCAACCCGTTCGGTGAAGAAGTGCGATGGAAGCTGGCGTATGTGCATTGACTTCAAGAACATCAACTCCACCTGTCCCAAAGATTACTACCCCTTGCCAGAGATCGACTGGAAGATCGAGTCGGTCATGGGGTACAAATACAAATGCTTCTTGGATGCTTACAAAGGGTATCACCAGGTACAAATGGCGAGAGAGGACGAAGAAAAAACGGTTCTACACGGAGCAAGGAACCTCTGCTACACCAAGATGCCATTCGGCCTGAAGAATGCCGGAGCCACCTATCAACGGATGATAGACTCCGCTTTTCAATCACAGATAGGGAGGAACCTAGAAGCATATGTGGACGACATGGTCATCAAAAGCAAGGAAGAGCGGGGAATGCTAGCGGACATAGCGGAGACATTCGACAACCTCCGGAAGATCAACATGAAGTTGAATCCTAAAAAATGCTCTTTTGGGATGGAGGAAGGAAAATTCTTAGGGTATATGGTAACTTCGGAAGAATTCGAGCAAACCCAAAGAAGACAAAGGCAATAATGGACATGCAATCGCCAAGGACCCTGAAAGAAATGCAGAGCCTCGGCAAATTGGCTTAATCGTTTCTTGGCTCGTTCGGCCGAAAGATCCTTACCGTTTTTTGAAACACTCAAAAGCATCACCAAGGAGAATAAGGAGGAGTACCGGTGGACGGAAGAGGCGGAATCGGCATTCCAAGAGATGAAAAAGTTGATAACAGATCTTCCCTCACTAACAACGCCGTTGGCGAAACACTGTAGACGTATACCTAGCACCCGAAGAAGCGATCAGCGCGGTTCTCCTCACGGAAAGGAAGGGAAGGCGCTTACAGTTCGTTATATGAGTCGAACACTCAACGAAGCCGAGAAGAACTATGCCCCGATTGAAAAACGGCATTATGTGCATTACACGTGTCGAAGGCTCCGAGATACTTCGAAGCACACCCTATTAAGGTGATCACGGACCAACCGATAAAGCAAGTCCTCAACAAGCGAAGCGTCCGGAAGTTAGCTAAATACTCGGTGGAGTTGGGTGCATACAACATAACCTACGAACCCCGCGATCAAAGGTCAAGTGTTAGCAGACTTCCTGCCGAAGCCCCCCATCGGAGAAAACAATGAGAAGTACTTCAACCAACCCATGCCGAAGAAGGAGGAGGGAAATGGCTTTTATACGGACGGAGCATCCAATAACAAAGGCTCGGGAGCAGTCTCTGCTAATCAATCCGAGGGAATGAAATTCACTTATGCCATCCGACTTGAGTTCGACAGCACTAATAACGAAGCGAATCGAAGCCCTACTGGCAGGGTTAAGGATGGCGGAGAGTATGCAGGTTCGTAGCCTTGAGGTCCGGGTAGACTCTAAGTTGGTGGCTAACCAGATAAATGGAGATTATGTGGCGAGTCACGAAAGTATGATCAAGTACCTAGCAAAGGCAAAGGAGTACATAGCTAGTTTTGAGAATTTCACCATACGGAACATCCCCAGAGGACAGAATCAAAAGGCAGATGTTCTTAGCAAGCTGGCCACCGTTGCTTTTGACCACCTGACAAAGGAGGTACTGGTGGAGGTGCTAAGGGAAAGATCGACAGAAAGCAAAGAAGTCAACAATGTTGTTGAAGAGGAAGGAGACAACTGGATGACCCCCATCATTCGGTGTCTCGAGGAAGGAATATGGCCGGAAGACCCTAATGAAGCCCGCAACCCGAGGATGAAAATCACCAATATGTCATGGAAGGAGGGCATACTGAAAGCCTATTTAGTACCTATGATGAGGTGCGTCGGTCCCCTACAAGCAAACTACGTTATAAGAGAGATACACATGGGAGCCTGTGGTATGCATTCCGGTCCTCGATCGGTGGTGGCAAAGGCCATGCGGCAAGGATACTACTAGCCTACAATGCGGGATGCTAAACGAGAATAATCAAGTGTGACTCTGCCAGATCCACTCCCCGATACCACACTTCCAAAACCAAGCGACGCCCATCATGGCTCCATGGCCCTTCTACCAATGGGGTATGGACATAGTAGGACCTCTACCACCGGCGGCCGGAAAGGTCAAGTTCCTCTTGGCCATTCGACTATTTCACCAAGTGGACGAAGCAAGCCGTGGCAAAGATCACAGGAAGGATGTCACGAAGTTTGTGTGGGATAACATAGTGTCGCCGCGGTCTCCCGGCCGTCATCGTCCGCGACAATGCTAAGCATTCGTGACAACCCCTTCAAAAGCGGTGCGAAAAGCTCAACATCAAGCGAGTTAATACGGTGTGGCCCATCCACAGCCAACGACTTGGTAGAAAGGGCCAACAAGAGCTTGATGGAGGGAATCAAACAAGGTTGGGGCGGCCAAGCCGGATGGATAGACGAGGCCGCGAACGCCCTTGGGCAACAGGACTTCCATCAAGACTAGTAACGGGGAGACCCCCTCCCTCACTTATGGAAGCGAAGCCGTCTACAAGCGAAATAGGCATGCCAGCACGCAGAGTAAGGCGGATAAGAGAAGGGATGGAGGAGGAAGATTCCCACCCGAGCGGCATCAAAACGAAGAAGATATCCGTCTCAACCTTGACTTGCTACAAGAACGGAGAGAGGTGTGATGGAAGCCCGATACAAAACGAACTGGAAAAATACTACAACCTGAGGCGCCTCGGTTTCTTTCAAGCCGGGGAATTCGTGTATCGAAAAAACGAAGCCAGCAGAGCCGAAGATCAAGGCAAATTAGGACCCAAGTGGGAAGGCCCCTATCGGATCAAAGAGGCGAATCTCAACGGCTCGTACAAGTTGGAAACTTTGGACGAAGAGGAAGTACCCCGGAAATGGCACGCATGAATCAAGAAATGTTTTCTTTAAATAAAAAAAATGCATTGTAAGCCTACGGGCATGAACTACTTTATTCTCACTAAGTAATGATATATATTCCCCTACCTACGACGGAGGAGGAAAATTTTCCTAACCACATCTCATGCGCAGTGAGGGCCGGCGGAGATTAGCTACCTCCCAGCGTGTCCAAAAACCCCAATTAAAATTAATTTACCCCCAAGTGCAACGACACTAGGAAGGCCACACACCATTCGGTAGGCGATTGCATACCCCCGAATAAATGCTAAGAAAGGGATGAGCCGAGGCATATGTGCCCGAACGGCCCGGCAGATACCGAAGCGTGACGACGCCAGGGATGAGCCACCGTATATTTACCACCGGTAGCGATTCCGAAAAATGCTAAGTCATTAGGGAAGGCCGCAGCACATTTGCTTACGGGCATAATTTAATGACCGAAAGTGTCAAGACGCTTAACAAAAGCACGGCGTACACAAGCATATACACACCAAAAATGAGGGTCGATATCGGTGGCCCCGTCGATCATAAATAACGTAAATATTGTTCAACATAGCGTACAACCCACGTAAGTACTAAAAAGCATCAAATTGTTCAAATACATCAGTGTTGTTAAGGCACGCAGAATATAACGACCCTATCCGACACTAAGACTCTCGGATGATGCCGCGGGGTAGCTCCGGCCCTCGGGGAGCACGTTCATCAAGTCTGCAAGAGGAAGATGATAAGACCGCTTGATCTTCTCAATATAAGGAAAAGACCTCGAGAACATCTCATCATGCGCCCACAAACCTTGACCGCTTCCATGTCAAAGTCTTTCGAGCCGGGATCCCCTGACCTCCTCGTCCGCTACGACCTACCTGAGACCATCCAAATAACCAGAATCTATAGCGGCATTAAAAACACGCCCCCAAGCTTGCTGGTACTCATCACTCCCATGTAGCGCCCTAACGGCGGAATCAACTCTTTCACATAGTTGAACCTTACGATCTCCCATCGTGGCTGGCGAGCTTCTCAAAATCAGCCCTTAAAACTGCAGCCTCCTTTTCGGATTCATCCAACTCCTCCGACTTTCTCTTCAAGGCTTCTTCCAACAATCCCACCTTTCTCTCCCTCTCCTCATCTTTGATCTTTAATTCATTCAGCTCCCTCTCCAAAGCAACCAGGAGAACCCATCTCCTCTTCCTTCCGGTTAGCATCATCATGAGACGCTTGGAGATCCTGATTGTCTTGAGCAAGTTTTTGGTTAACCTCTGTTTGAATCCAGAGATTATTTTGAGCTTCGAAAGCGAGTCTCACGCTAGAGCAGGTGGAATGAGCTTTATAGAGATCCGCATAATGGTGGCTCAAGCGTTCGAACCTCTTGAACACGCTGTAAGCAATGGTCCCATGACATGAACCATCCTCTATACAAGGCCCTGTCATCGGCCAAATCCTCTTGCTCCGCCAAAATAAAAGGAGGTGCCAGGTTACTCATCATATCCCGGCACTGTGTAGCGTCATTCAAGGTGGTGTTAAGTGGCAAGCTCCAACACAGGAATGAACGGCTCCCCAGAGCCCATCCGGCCAAATCCACCTGCAAAAGGAGAACAGGCTTGCAAAGTTAGGAAGAACAAACCAAAGTAAGCAAAAGCATTTTAACGTACCTCCGACGAAGGTGCTAGCTGGGCGACACCGTGACCACACACCACTGTCCCACTGCGTTCCAGTTTCTAGTAAAAAAATGATATAAAAAAAAAAAAAGAAACAAGGTGATAACGGCAGACGCATCACAAGTTCAAAAAGCATACCTTGAACGGAGATATAAGGACTAACAACAACGGGAGGATCTTCCAGTGAAGTGGCCTCCGGACCGCGAAGACCGCCAGCCACACTTTGCTCGGGGCCATCTACAACGTCTTCAGGCATTGCGGTATTTATGGGCGACGCCGAACGAGTCCGTTGGGAATTATCTGGACTCGACGATAAATCAATGGAAGGAGTATTAGGCCTTCTCCTTTAAGCAAGGCTTGAGGACGGTCGACCGCTTTTCTCTTTGTTTCCTCTTCTTTTCCTTCGCTTTCGACGGGGCCGGTCGGCCTTTTCCACAATCCGTTGCACCCGGCTAACCTCCGGAACCTCCTTCCCCACTTCCAAGGTTGGGTCACATCTTTGGTATCTCCGCCCCTCGGCGAAAGCACCTTTCCTACCTGGACCCTTGATCGGACCTCAAGCCAAATGAGACATGGTAATAACTGCACAAAGATAGAAAACATGGGTATATATATATATATAAAAAAAAAATAATAAAAAAAAAAAAATAATAAATAAATAAAAAATAAATAAATGTGTGTGCTTGCGTTACCATTCTTCTCTATATCCTTAAACTCCGGGTGAAAGCCAGAATGCTTCCAGACCTTCGTTAACCCAACCTCATACAAGAGACCCGAATGCACGGGCCTAAGCTCCACTATCCCCTCACAAAGCCTCGCCACATCAGCATCCGTAACCCCAGGGAGCATCATCCAAACACTAGAGTCCGGATGTCTCCAAGGCATTGCATCTGGGATTGCCCTCCGGTCTATCAAAAAGAAATTATCTTTCCAATTCTTCAAACTTGAGCAAGTTTCTACGCCAAAAGATAAGGAGAATTCCTGGAATTCGAACTAGCGAAGGAAGGAGTCGGTGTTCACATTTTAGATTCGGCACTCTCCGCCATATACTTCCGATTCAACCTATTTGGCTGTGATATGTGAACCTTGAAATACTTTATCACCCCTCGGAAGAAAGGTAGAAAACGAAACTCACTCAAAACGAAGTCTTTCATACAACAGTAAGCATCCTTCTAAGCTTCTCCATAGTAAAAATCTATAGGTAGCGGGATTGAGGGTCCCTAGGAATCCCGTAATCATTAATGAAGGCCCTCCGGCTCCTCCAAAAGCACGCGGTAGATATGCATATCCGGCTTGGGGACAAGATCGTGCGGATGCTCAACCGGAAGCCATAGAATATCGAAACAACGCAAAAGCGAACGAAATAAAAGGAAAAGTGACCACCTGGATCTCCGGAATACCAAAACAAGCATAATAAAGGTGGGTAGGGTAAAACTTGAATGGTTAAAGGGCTTATATAGGCAAAGGAGGTGGGGACACCAAACGTCCACGCCGTTGGTCAGTGGCGAGAAGGGATCACGGCAATGGCCGAATACCATCTTCCACGTGGCACGATCCCACGGAAAACGGTATATAATATTTTAACTCATTTTCACCTGAATGGGCTTGGGCCCATTACCCAAAATGAGGCCCATATAACCGAACTCACCGTGTCCGAATGAAGCTAATCGACAATCAGTAGTATAGTATCACGTCACTTGTCGAAACAAGTAACATGATCTGGGGGACATGACGACGTATATGCCCCCGGTCTAACAGAAGGGCCGATACTCTAACGAAAGGGACGATACTCTTAACCGAAGGGACCCGATACTCTTAACCAAAGGGACCGATACGCTAATGCAACAGTCCAGGCTGAAGATGCGATGGCGCAGTCATCCGTCCGGGATCGCCGACAGCGGTGCTTTTGGCACTTAGCCTGGATACACTTTGTCTCATCCCCGTGGATATCGGACATGACCCCAGACAGTGTCAGGGCAGTGTCATTTCGATATCGCCGACGGCCCATGAAGTACGACAGGCTCAGGGGCCAGACGATGACATCGGTAGTATATATACGCATACAGTATTTGGGAATAAGGTATCATTTTTCACACACATACATTTATACTACACCTTTCGGTAAAACACATACTCTCTCACGAGTGGGTCCGGATAACACCCGGCGAGGCTAGCAACGTCGTTCATCTTAGCAGGTATCTAGAAGACTTATTCCTAAGGCTGAAAGATAACTGCAACAACCCACAAAAAAATTACTTCGAGAAAATTCAAATACAATTGCTAAAAAATTCCCTCATTATACCCAACCAAACGCACCCTAAATACATTTAAACATTTATTTTGGATTTATTCACAAGTAAACTCAACGCATGACAGTTTAGTATGAAATGTAAATTTCTCAAATTATTCGCATGCATCCAATACACCAAGACTCTAGTAAGTATGAAATGTAAATTCCTCAAATTATTCACAAGAAAATACTCTTCATCCATGACGTAAGCAAATAAACTTTCGATATATTGATGTAGAGTGAATCGATCATACATCTACATTTAAGTTATGAAAGCATATTCATTAATCTCAACTTTACTTTCCTTTAAAATTATTTTGTTAAAAAGACTTAAAAGTGTTCATGACGAGATCAAAAACGGACCCAAGATTCTTAAAAAGTTGTTGTAAATAATAATAATAATAATAATAATAATAATAATAATAATAACTACAAGTACTAAATTTGCACCACAAAAACTTTATTAGAAATAAACTACATTATATTGCGCGACCTGAAATGAAGTTTGCCTAATGCCGCACTCGGATTCCAAGTAGGTATGTTCCTCGATGAGAGCTTGTAGCTGATATGTTCATTGACATGTTACGACTAAATCAATGTTTAAAGACTTAGAAAAAGAAACAATTAACACATTACATCTATGCGAGATTGGGAGATATGTATATTAGTCATCATGATATCAAGTGATTGAGTTGATGCATATGTGAAACTAGGTAGTGCATTAAACCGTGCTAAGCACGACCTATGAATCTTATATTTGATGCTTTAAAAAAGGCATATATGTTAAATTGAGTGTAGTGATGACTAATATCATCGTCGTCAACACAAAAAGGTGTAATATGACAACCAACTTGACTACATGAACATGTCACATTTAAAAACAAATATAACTTACAAAAGGCAACATTACACACAAAACTAACACGACAAGCCAGTCGGTTAAACGACCGACTTGTGCTCAAAATTGGTTCTTGACGCGACTGTGAGAGGGAAGTGTTTTACAATTTAACACGCAAGTGTGAAGGGGAAGCACACCATAGCCTTAAGTTAAAAAAAACCCTTTAAGCTAGTTAATTTAAATTAAAAATATTTTGACATTAGACACGATTAGTTATACCACAAATGTACCACGATTTCCTTTAATATGAGAAACTTTGGACAAACTGACACACTTACTGTGATGTCTATAAAGACCTCTTAGTAACAAATACTCGTAACAAACAAAGTGAAAGATAATACTAAAAAATTTAGTATTGCCTAAGGATTAAGAATTGAACGTTTTGATTTTGTGATGAAAAAAAATGCGAGATACGCGACTTTTTTGTCAAGTTGATTTTCATTTACGTGGTATGGAGTAATAGTTTTAGCTTGAGTAGTATATATTTTAACCAAGACTAAAATACACCGTTGGTCCTTAAACTTGTACATGTGCATCATGATGAGACAAACCTTGCATTTTTCATCGTTGGCGTCCCAACCAATTTTCTACGTTAGTCAACGTCTGTTATTTTCTCCATGTGCCTTGCACATGAGGGCAAAATGGTCATTTTATTGTTTTGGTTAATTTTTTTGTTGGTAATGGTACAACCTTATGGACTAACGATGTATTTAATCAATAAAATTATACCATCACCAACACCACCCTCTTTTTATCTTTTTTTGCTGCTTCTCTCTCTAAATTTTTGTTCTTCTAAAAATTAACACCTTCATTATTTCCAAATCTCATAAACTCCTCAACACAAAAACATAATCTCAATCAAACACATCACTATTTTCTATCTAAAATTAACATCATCATCATTTTCAAATAATGTAGGTTAGATTAAAGACCCAAAAAATTAACTTCGATTAAAATCAAAATAATTAAAGTCATTCGTAAGTAAACAGCCAAAACATCCTTAAATTTTTATTATCAAGATTATTGAAGAACTTCAAGAAACTTATGTATGGTCTGTTTATAATGGAAGGAATGATTCCGATTTAAAATCTGTGACCGAAATAAATGATAAATCAAGGTAGTAACGCTTCACCGACGGAGCATGATGACGAATGATGATAGCCTACTCCTGATTTTACATCATCATAGGGACACGTTTTTGACTGATTGAAAACAAATACTATTCATACAAACAAATATAGTAGAATGCATTAAATCACTATATGTCTATATTTTTGCTAAAAACTTATTTGGTAAATGATTGATGGACCTTAAATGAAAGCAAAAAAGAGACCTACAGCATTAATTACTTTACATTTATGCAAATATACAAACTATTACTTACTAAATGTCAAGTAATTATCTTGATAGTATTTAGGTCTCTCATCATTTCTAGGGAGGGGGTGGTCATAATACTGCAGGTGCCACCCAGCTCCATCCATCCATAAAAACCTTACACATCAAAGTACCCATTTTTACCCTAAATACCCAGTAAGGAGGGGGAGTGGTACCATTTGTACCCGAATTTTATTTTATTTTTTATTTTTATTTTTTTTTCATACATAAAATCACATAAATCAAGGTAGTAACGCTTCACCGACGGAGCATGATGACGAATGATGATAGCCTACTCCTGATTTTACATCATCATAGGGACACGTTTTTGACTGATTGAAAACAAATACTATTCATACAAACAAATATAGTAGAATGCATTAAATCACTATATGTCTATATTTTTGCTAAAAACTACTGAGTATTTACTTAGAGGTAAAAAAGTTGTAAATATACCAACGTTCTTGTTCTATTATGACTAGCTTCAATTTGAAGGTTCTAATGATGACGTTTAGGGGTGTCATAAATCCCGACCCGACCCGGACCCGAACCCGAATAGGGATAATCGGGTCGGGTTACTCGGGTCCAAAATCTAACTCGGGTCACTCGGGTCAACCTGATTACGAACTAGGGTCGGGTATCGGGTTCAAAATACTTGCCTATTCGGGTTCGGGTCAACCCGACTAACCCGAGGATTTTTTTTTTTTAATTAATTTATTTTTTAATGTGGCATGCATATGTACTCTATTTATATTTATTATAGGCCCAAGTTATCAATTAGTCCATTGGTAGTTCTGTCGTTAAAGATTGTTTATTCAAAAAAAAAGGCTTGTGAATTTCTGATGTAATGCAAGGCTTCTTTGCTCATGCAAGATAGAAGTAATTATGGTGAATCTGTAGTAACACTATTCATTTTATATATGTTGTTGAGCTAGATATGATCATGACTCAACTGTTTAAAGTTTAGGTAAAGAGAATGCGCCCATGGAAGTCTGTTACAATTAGCGTAACATCGTGTACACTAGGATTACCATATCTTATTATTGTAACTGATTCTAATATAAAAAGTAACACAAAAATAGTAATCTAAAAACGAAGAAACAAAACAAAATCCATCTGAATTATTTGAATTCAAACAATGGCATGAGTCACATTGTATCGAACCATAAAACATGCATTGCTGCAAAATTCAATCCTCCTCTTCTTCTGAACAATCACACGAGCAGGAGATCTCACAGCAGCCACAGTCCCCGCAGCAAATTATGTGATTTTGTATCGAACCATAGGCTAGTTGGCGTATCTCATATATATTTTAACTACTAAATAAAAAAAATCAAATTATGTGATTTTGTAAATGGTACAAACCCGAACCCGACTTGACCCGACCCGACTTGACCCGACCCGATTTGACCCGAACCGACTAACCCGCCTCAAATAGGGTCGGGTTCGGGTATATTATTTTTAATGTCGACCCGACTTGGACCCGACCCGTTTGACCCGAACCCGACCAACCCGACCCGAATAACACCCCTAATGACGTTGATGCTTGCTGCTTCATGTATCTTTTTAAATTCAAGATCAGAACATTTATATTGGTGGTAGCCATGTATACGCATAATTTGACACTAACAGTGGGTACTAGACATTTAGTGTTTAATAAGATTATTGATAATAATATTAGAGGATGTTTAGGCTGTTTAACTACGAATGACTTTAATTATTTTGACTTTAATCGAATTTAATTTTTTGGGTCTTTAATCTAACTTACATGATTTAAAAATGGTGATGATGTTAATTTTAGAGAGAGAATGGTGATAATGTTTGATTGAGATTATGTTTTTTTGTGAAGAAGTTTATGAGATTTGAGAATAATGATTGTGTTAATTTTAGAGAGAGAAGCAGGAAAAAGAGATAAAGAAAGGGTGATGGTGATAGTATAATTTTATTGATTAAATACACAGTTAATCTTTAAGGTTGTACCAATACCACCAAAATAATTAACCAAAACAATGAAATGACCATTTTGCCCCCTTGTGCAAGGCACACATGAGAAAAATAACAGACGTTGACTAATAGAAAATTGGTCAATGAACTCCTAACGATGAAAAATGCAAGTTTTGTCCCATCATGATGCTTCTGTACAAATTTAAGGACCAACGGTGTATTTTTGTCAAATATAAATTTTAATAAGTCAAAAAATTAAAACTGAAAAAAAACACGAAACAAAAACTAATAAAAAACTATATTGTACCGTGTAAACTGAAAGAGTACAAAAATTCTTTTATATCTTTACTCCTTTTAATGTCACCTGGAGGTGAGGATACCATAACCCGAATAAAAATATATAACATATAGAGTAAACTACACCATTCGTCCTTGTGGTATACGTTGACCATCAAGTTTCGTCCTTTGATCAAAAAAATTGCACCGTTGGTCCTTAACTGTGAAACGTTATTCAGCGTTGGTCCCTCACCCTAACTAGTGTGAGTAACGGGCGTTAAGCCTAATTAAGTGAAGGGTATATTTGTCTTTTCCCACCCACAAGATCGTTCCCACTTTTCCCCCCATTTTTCTGCTTCTCTCTCTATAACATTTACTATTTCTTTCTTTAACAAAACATCAAGATCAACCTAACACACGTTCTTCAACATCATTTTCTTTTATTATTTACATCTTCGTATTATCAAAACATCATAACAAACTACCATCTTTTTATCCCATCTATGCAGCTCCCCATCTTACTGTGTCTTTTACGCTTGATCATACATTATCAATTATCAATATCTATATATACAGTCATCAACGCATACTTAATATTCATAATGATATTATTTAAAAAAAAAAAAAAAGCTAATATTCCACCTACTAAACATAAACAAAGCTAAACACAAATTTCTACAATCAAGTTTTATAACAAAAGAGTAAACTAGCCTTCACCAAATCAGACACTTGTTTAGTGGTATATACAAGACTATTTTCTTGGCTGGGCAATTTTTACTTTATATTTGAATATCTGGATTTATATTGTGAAATTGGTTAACATTTAGGAAATATTTTGGTTTAAAATCATTTTTGGCAACATTGAAACAAAACCATCCCACAGATTCATTAAAAAAATAATAGTAAATAAAAAAATCATTTTCACTCATTTTGTATTTACTGATAAAACAAAAACCATCAATTTGGTATTTTCAAGTCAACAGATCTGTGGTGTCATAAAGGTTTTTCCCCAACAGATTTTCAAGATCTCAAATTTGGTATATTCAAGACAATAGATCTTTTTAGATCCTTACCAAAAACCATCATAGATCTTGAAATCAAAAACAAAAACAAACACGAAAAAAATTCACCTACCCGAGACCTGTGTATAAGATCTTGAAGCTGAAAACTTGTGACTTCATCATGGGTTACCACATACGAATTTTTGATGGATTAGACGTGGTGATGGCGGCGTTGTAACAGTGATTTGCGACAGTCTGTTGGTGGTGGTGGATGGTGTCCATGTGGTTTGCGTTGATGATGATGGTGTCATGGTGGGTTTCATGATGATGATGATGGTGTCATGGTGGGTTTTATGTGTTAGATTTTTTTGTTCTTGATGATGAGTATGATTTGGGTTAAAAGATGACTTTTGGGTTTTGTTGTTACTGATGATGGTAATGAAGATTATATCACGATCCAATCCAAACATGATTGAGGTGTAGGTGTGGGTGAGAAATGACAAATATACCCTCCACTTAAAAAGGTTTAAAGCTCGTTAGTCCAACCAGTTAGGGTGAGGGACCAACGCTGAGTAACGTTTCGCAGTTAAGGACCAACGGTGCAATTTTTTTAGTCAAAGGACGAAACTTGATGGTCAACGTATACCACAAGGACGAATGGTGTAGTTTACTCTAACATATATTTACCAGATATTTCTTCTAGAGTAATACTTACTAGTTACTAACATCAAACCATCAACCTAAACATTACCTAGACTAAATTAATCAAACATTGTACATCGATCTGGATTTAGCAATTATGAGGATGTAATTAGTAACTAGCAATATGTTAGCGTAGGAAGTGATTTGTACACTATCATAATTAATTTGTACACTCAAATTATGAGTATCATGACATTTATACCCTTATATCATCTTTACTTATTTTCACCCTGTAAGGATATAAATGTTAACACACTCATAATTTGAGTATACCAATCAATTATGTGAGTGTACAAATCACTTCCCGTTAGCATAGGTTTTTCCCATTTAGCCCAGCTTTATTATATGAACTTTAAATTGTTAGACAAATTATCTTTATATACTAAAAAGCGTACAACTTGCTTCACCAAACAAAGCATTAAATGCAAACTTTCCAAACTTGGCAAAAACAGTCCCTGAGGTTTAAGTGGCGCTACAAAGTAAGTCCAAACATTAAATGCAAAGTTTCACAACTTGGCAAAAACAGTCCTTGAGGTTTAAGTGACAATGCAAAGTAAGTCCTGTACCATTAATTGCTATCTATAGCAACTTGGCAAATTAGTCCCTAAGGTTTACGTGTCGTTACGAAGTAAGTCCTTTGAAGCCAATCCCGCTGCCCGCTGCATCGCGCGGGTTTCCACACTCGTTAAAAACCAACACGCAACCTCTGCAAAAGTAAAAAGATGGGTACATTAAATGAGTTTTTGTGACTCGCATATCACGTCGGATAGGTACATTAAATGGGATTGATAGATTGATAAGTAAATAGAGTATTGTATTATTATAGTATGGGATACACTATTGGAACCCTCCCTATGTTGTCAAATCATAGGGAATATTCCCTTTGTCACTTTTTCAGTCACAACAGTTTTTTCAGAGTTTGTTTCGTATTTACGGCAGTTTTAAGCGTTTGGCTTATTAAACTCATATTTCTTTACATTCAGTATTTTCAGGTTTATAGCTTTTTGATATAAACAAAATTATAAAAATAAAAAATAATAAAAAAAAATAAAAAAAAAAAGAAAAAAACTAGAGGGGGGTCAATCTAAGATTATCTTAAATAAATAAAATAAAGAATCTGAAAAATCTAAAATATCAATATGTACTGAATATGAACAAGTTTAATGAAAACAAGACTTTACAAACCTAAAAATAAGCAAATTGTGGGCTTATGAGTCCAATAGTTAAGCTTTTGGCTTCACAGTGGAGTTTAAGCTTGAAATAAGCTTGGAAAAAGCTATAAACAGGAAACAAAAGATAAAATAAGATAAACACAAGTCCAAAATATAAACTAGAAAATGGACTGTGGTAGTGTGAGCTTAAGGTTTAGACAGTTAAGCTTTTTGAGCTCAACTTGGATGGAGTGAAGGCTTGAATAAGCCTGGTATAAGCTCCACACATGAAATAAAAGGAAAAGTAATATAAGTACAAGTGATATGAACAAGTATAGACAAGCATGTGTATTGGATTTCATCAAATAAGCGTGTAATAAGCTAATAAGCAATTCGCCCGAATCAGAATGCTTGAACCATTGCAAGGTACTGCTGACAAAACGGGACAAGTTATACGCCACTTGCAGCCCTAGCAAATAGGTCGCAAGGTGAAATTTGAGCACAAGATCCTTAAGTTGGGCAGATAAGCTCCACAGGGAACTAAATCTCACAAGCTTATGATCACTAAGGAGCTTTTTAGAGATGTTGGTAATGGTGTAAGTTCACTGAATTCTCAGTTAACTGTTGAGAATGGGCAAACAACAAGCTCTAAATTAACTTATCAAATGAGCTCATGAGAGCTCAACAAACACTGAAACACTGAGTATGATAGATTAGCCTCACATGAAGCCAATCACAAGCTCAGGTCAATGAGGAACTTTTCATGAGCTTTAGAAAAACAACTCCAACTACAGTTTTTCTGTGTAGTGAGTAAGATGGGACAAAAAAGTGAAAATGATTAAGCTATCTAGATAAGCTACAAATGTAAAAGCAAGCATAAGCATAACAAATAAGCCACACAGGCAACACAAGTCAGTGCACAAGCTAGGGTTAAGTCATAAAGCTCGCAAGCTTATGAACTTAACAGCTAAACTTGTGCACAGGGCAAAAACAAACTATATAAAAAAAACTATAAAATAAGCAGTTAAACATGACATATAAAAATTAACAAAAATAGAATAAGCAAGATTAGCAACAAAACTAAAACATCCTAAAAGCACAGGTTATAAAATTAAGTAACAAAGACACAGGAAAATAAACAATTAAATCAAAAACAGGAAAACTAAAAATTTGACTAAGGCGAACTTTGATCTGAATATAATGACAGATTATGGAATATTAAACAACATAAACATGAAATAAAGCAAACTAAACAACATTAAAACAGATATGCAAGATTATTAGATCTAACAACCTCAAAGTTCTCATATCTAGATTGTCAAGTGTCAATTTGACTTTCTAACATGCTAAACCCTTTGGTTAGTATTTCACTGAGTCAAATAGGTTCCATATAGTGTAAATCAAACAGGAACAACACCATTCACAACCATTTTCACAGTTTCATTATTAAATCCAAACAACCTTTTAATGGACTGTTTTGAGGTTTTTCAAAGCAAAAGATTATGTAAACCAATTTCATCAAATCCAGGGATCACAATGTGTCAAATCAGACCCTTTTAAGCATAAACAAGTAGTCACAAATGTTCAAACCTAGAATTTTCAAAAACAAGCATAGTGACAGTCCAAATGCAATATCAACCCACAATACAGTCCAAAACATACCAACCTAAGATTAAGCTATAACATCATTGACAAACAGCAAAGAAACATAGAAACATGAAAATTATAGCATATAAAAGACTAGAACAATAAAATGCAAAAATGGTAAAATGAGCTTACAAGTGAATCCAAGCTGAAAATGAGAACCATGGTCACAGAACACATCCTAAGGCTTTCCACAAAGCTTCTAAACCAAGGCAATCCACAATTAACCTTGCTCCATGCAGTTTCACCAAGATCACTTCATTATTTTTGGATTTTTATTGTTTTTCTTGATTTTAGAATTTTCGAATTTTAAAGACTAAACTTGTTTTAAGGTCTCTAAAAGCTTTAAAGCTTTGTCGAGGACTTATGTGAGCTTATTGAGTCCTTTAAACAACTACTTAACAAGAAATTAAAGTGACTGAAATTTAAAGGAATTTAAGCAAAACATAAACCGGAAAGATACTTGAAATTAAACTGAAAATAAAGGTTCATTACACTAATTTGATGAGAATACAACATTGAAAGCAATAAAATGACTTGAAATTAAAGAAAGCAGTAAACTTAATTAACTACGTGACCTAGGCTAATCCAAAGGTTTGTTACACTACATGACCGAGGCTAGCCCAAGGTCAGTCTTCTCTCTCCTTCTTCTCTTTTATAACATACTGAGTTCCCACTAGCATTCCAGTCAAATCCCACTTGCAATCTTGACCATTGATTGGCAGAGAGATGATCCTAGCCTTTGAATTCACTTTTGGCGCCAAAAGTGGTACTAGTTGATTGAGGCAGTTCTGCTGCAATTAATGCTTCTTGTTTACATGTAGAGGTGGAGGAGACATGTTTGGTAGGTTTAGAGGTCAAGTGGTGGAGTTGATAGCGGGGTATGTGATGGTACAGGGGAAGGTAAAGTTGTGAAACGCATTAATGATTGTGGGCTGGTATAGGTGGAAGGAGATGGTGGAGAGAGTTGTTAGACAGTTGTGGAGATAAGGTGAGGTGGAAGGAGAAAGGGAAAATGAGTTTGACTCATGGTTTGACCAGATATTATTAAGAACCAGATATTATTTAGTGGAAGTATCTGCTGAAACGTATGCCTTCAGCAGAAACCATCAGCGCATTATAACTTCAGCAGAAACCATTGATTCAGCAGAATCAAAATAGGCTTCAGCAGAAACCATCATCATCAGCAGAATCAAACTGTTTCAACTCTTTTGTACTGATTCATATAAAACACATTTTCATGATATTTGTAACATTTATATGGTCATTTGTGTGTTTTTGGTTATTTTTGTGGGTTTAAACAAAATATATATGTATTTAGACACATATCAAATCCCCCACACTAAACTATTGCTAGTCCCTAGCAATATTTATGAAGTTTTAATGGATTTTAAAGAACTCTTTACCAAAAGCCATCACTTCTGGAGTAGCCAAAATGTTTCAGTTCAAGTAAGAACCTTGGTACACCTATAACCAAGTGATTTTGAGCAAATCACCAGCTTTCAACGGATTTGATTTGTCTTTACCATAGCGTTTGCTTCGGACTAGCCAACTCTTAGATAAATTATCAATATTATCTTTGGTGATTACCAATTATGGTTTTTCCACTGCCTTTACCACAAGCCATAAACTTGCGCGCTAGCCAACTCTTCACTTTTTAGGATATGGTGAGCTGAATACCATACAATTTTGGGCAAATTGTGGCCGTAACGGATTTGAGATATCTTTACCAAGAGCCGTTTGCTCTGGATTAGCCAATCTTTTGTGGGTTAGACATGGTGGATGATTACATTTGTTGTGTTTAGTACATAGTACTTCCACTAAAAAATTTTAAAATTTGGCCATTTTGGGGGAAAAAGGGACTAAAAGGGTACATTAATGATCAAATTCGCCAGAATTTCCCCCCCACACTTAGAAATGAATATTGTCCTCAATATTCAAAGTCTCGGCTATTATGCCGAATCCTTGAACGTACAAAGATAACATTACTAGCTAAGTGTAGAAACACAACAATTATTCTCTTTTTTAATATTTACAATTTTCATTCATTTTTAAGGTCTATATACAACATGTGGGGTATCTCCCACACTTAGTGTACACACGGGTGAAAACCCATGTTTAACTACTGTTTTGATTACCGAGTCGCTAGCTTGACTCGACCCCGAATTAAATGGTTCATGGGGAAATGACTGGATGAGAAGTTGGAGTGGGGTCACCACTCACAGAATTATGAATAGTAAGGTAAGGAGAATATTTTTGCTTTTTGATTTTATAATATAAACATAAAAGGGAAAATGTTTTTGTAGTTTTATCTTTTATATATATAGAAAAAAAAGAAAAATATTTTTGTGTTTTATATTGTTTTTGGAAATGAAACATGATATGATATATAATATATATACAAGGGATAGATATTTCAACAAAACACAAGCGTTACGCAGCACCACCTGGCCGAAAATTGATTGCTTGCTAGTCATCTTATATTAGTCAACCACTTGTGAATGGTGAACCATAAAAGTCCAACTAATCTATGACCAAAGACAATTAAAATCCATGGGAGTATAGAATTATATCCCCGTGTCGTTAAGTCCCGAGGTGTGTAACTGTAGTACAACATTGTTGTGTGAAATGATATTGAATATACAAAAACAGGATCATTGACTAACACTAGAAATGTGAATAGTGATAGCTCTGTCACAGCTATGTCGTTAAAAACGTGCAATCAGAAACCTAAAAACGTAAAAGATAAATTTTTACACAATTAAATTAATTAATATAAATTAAAAATGAATTAAAGGTATTTAATAATGAATTAAATATTAAGAAAATCTAAGATTATCTTAAATAAATAAAATAAAGAATCTGAAAAATCTAAAATATCAATATGTACTGAATATGAACAAGTTTAATGAAAACAAGACTTTACAAACCTAAAAATAAGCAAATTGTGGGCTTATGAGTCCAATAGTTAAGCTTTTGGCTTCACAGTGGAGTTTAAGCTTGAAATAAGCTTGGAAAAAGCTATAAACATGAAACAAAAGATAAAATAAGATAAACACAAGTCCAAAATATAAACTAGAAAATGGACTGTGGTAGTGTGAGCAAGGTTTAGCAGTTAAGCTTTTGAGCTCAACTTGGATGGAGTGAAGGCTTGAATAAGCCTGGTATAAGCTCCACACATGAAATAAAAGGAAAAGTAATATAAGTACAAGTGATATGAACAAGTATAGACAAGCATGTGTACTGGATTTCATCAAATAAGCGTGTAATAAGCTAATAAGCAATTCAGCAGAATCCAGAATACTGCTGAACCATTGCAAGGTACTGCTGACAAAACGGGACAAGTTATAGGCCACTTGCAGCCCTAGCAAATAGGCTGCAAGGTGAAATTTGAGCACAAGATCCTTAAGTTGGGCAGATAAGCTCCACAGGGAACTAAATCTCACAAGCTTATGATCACTAAGGAGCTTTTTAGAGATGTTGGTAATGGTGTAAGTTCATTGAATTCTCAGTTAACGTGAGAATGGGCAAACAACAAGCTCTAAATTAACTTATCAAATGAGCTCATGAGAGCTCAACAAACACTGAAACACTGAGTATGATAGGTTAGCCTCACATGAAGCCAAAGATCACAAGCTCAGGGTCAATGAGGAACTTTTCATGAGCTTTAGAAAAACAACTCCAACTACACAGTTTGCTTCTGTGTAGTGAGTAAGATGGGACAAAAAAGTGAAAATGATTAAGCTATCTAGATAAGCTACAAATGTAAAAGCAAGCATAAGCATAACAAATAAGCCACACAGGCAACACAAAGCAGTCAAGTGCACAAGCTAGGGTTAAGTCATAAAGCTTCTGCAAGCTTATGAACTTAACAGCTAAACTTGTGCACAGGGCAAAAACAAACTATATAAAAAACTATAAAATAAGCAGTTAAACATGACATATAAAAATTAACAAAAATAGAATAAGCAAGATTAGCAACAAAACTAAAACATCCTAAAAGCACAGGTTATAAAATTAAGTAACAAAGACACAGGAAAATAAACAATTAAATCAAAAACAGGAAAACTAAAAATTTGACTAAGGAACTTTGATCGAATATAATGACAGATTATGGAATATTAAACAACATAAACATGAAATAAAGCAAACTAAACAACATTAAAACAGATATGCAAGATTATTAGATCTAACAACCTCAAAGTTCTCATATCTAGATTGTCAAGTGTCAATTTGACTTTCTAACATGCTAAACCCTTTGGTTAGTATTTCACTGAGTCAAATAGGTTCCATATAGTGTAAATCAAACAGGAACAACACCATTCACAACCATTTTCACAGTTTCATTATTAAATCCAAACAACCTTTTAATGGACTGTTTTGAGGTTTTTCAAAGCAAAAGATTATATAAACCAATTTCATCAAATCCAGGGATCACAATGTGTCAAATCAGACCCTTTTAAGCATAAACAAGTAGTCACAAATGTTCAAACCTAGAATTTTCAAAAACAAGCATAGTGACAGTCCAAATGCAATATCAACCCACAATACAGTCCAAAACATACCAACCTAAGATTAAGCTATAACATCATTGACAAACAGCAAAGAAACATAGAAACATGAAAATTATAGCATATAAAAGACTAGAACAATAAAATGCAAAAAATGGTAAAAATGAGCTTACAAGTGAATCCAAGCTGAAAATGAGAACCATGGTCACAGAACACATCCTAAGGCTTTCCACAAAGCTTCTAAACCCAAGGCAATCCACAATTAACCTTGCTCCATGCAGTTTCACCAAGATCACTTCATTATTTTTGGATTTTCATTGTTTTTCTTGATTTTTAGAATTTTCTGAATTTTAAAGACTAAACTTGTTTTAAGGTCTCTAAAAGCTTTAAAGCTTTGTCAGGAGCTTATGTGAGCTTATTGAGTCCTTTAAACAACTACTTAACAAGAAATTAAAGTGACTGAAATTTAAAGGAATTTAAGCAAAACATAAAACTGGAAAGATACTTGAAATTAAACTGAAAATAAAGGTTCATTACACTAATTTGATGAGAATACAACATTGAAAGCAATAAAATGACTTGAAATTAAAGAAAGCAGTAAACTTAATTAACTACGTGACCTAGGCTAATCCAAAGGTTTGTTACACTACATGACCGAGGCTAGCCCAAGGTCATCTTCTCTCTTCCTTCTCTTCTCTTTTATAACATTCTGAGTTCCCACTAGCATTCCAGTCAAATCCCACTTGCAATCTTGACCATTGATTGAGCAAAGATGATCCTAGCCTTTGAATTCACTTTTGGCGCCAAAAGTGGTACTAGTTGATTGAGGCAGTTCTGCTGCAATTAATGCTTCTTGTTTACATGTAGAAGTGGAGGAGACATGTTTGGTAGGTTTAGAGGTCAAGTGGTGGAGTTGATAGCAAAGCGGTATGTGATGGTGGGGAAGGTAAAGTTGTGGGAACGCATTAATTGATTGTGGGCTGGTATAGGTGGAAGGAGATGGTGGAGAGAGTTGTTAGACAGCTGTGGAGATAAGGTGAGGTGGAAGGAGAAAGGGAAAATGAGTTTGACTCATGGTTTGACCAGATATTATTAAGAACCAGATATTATTTAGTGGGAGTATCTGCTGAAACGTATGCCTTCAGCAGAAACCATCAGCGCATTATAACTTCAGCAGAAACCATTGATTCAGCAGAATCAAAATAGGCTTCAGCAGAAACCATCATCATCAGCAGAATCAAACTGTTTCAACTCTTTTTGTACCTGATTCATATAAAAATACATTTTCATGATATTTGTAACATTTATATGGTCATTTGTGTGTTTTTGGTCGTTTTTGTGGGTTTAAACAATATAAAATATATGTGTATTTAGACACATATCAAATCCCCACACTAAACTATTGCTAGTCCCTAGCAATATTTATGAAGTTTTAATGGATTTTAAAGAACTCTTTACCAAAAGCCATCACTTCTGGAGTAGCCAAAATGTTTCAGTTCAAGTAAGAACCTTGGTACACCTATAACCAAGTGATTTTGAGCAAATCACCAGCTTTCAACGGATTTGATTTGTCTTTACCATAAGCCGTTTGCTTCTGGACTAGCCAACTCTTAGATAAATTATCAATATTATCTTTGGTGAGCTGATTACCAATTATGGTTTTTCCACTGCCTTTACCACAAGCCATAAACTTGCGGGCTAGCCAACTCTTCACTTTTAAGGATATGGTGAGCTGAATACCATACAATTTTGGGCAAATTGTAAGCCGTCAATGGATTTGAGATATCTTTACCAAGAGCCGTTTGCTCCTGGATTAGCCAATCCTTTTGTGGGTTAGACATGGTGGACTGATTACCATTTGTTGTGTTTAGTACATAGTACTTCCACTAAAAAATTTTAAATTTGGCCATTTTGGGGAAAAAAGGGACTAAAAGGGTACATTAATGATCAAATTCGCCAGAATTTCCCCCCACACTTAGAAATGAATATTGTCCTCAATATTCAAAGTCTCGCTATTATGCGAATCCTTGAACGTACAAAGATAACATTACTAGCTAAGTGTAGAAACACAACAATTATTCTCTTTTTAATATTTACAATTTTCATTCATTTTTAAGATCTATATACAACATGTGGGGTATCTCCCCCACACTTAGGTGGTACACACGGGTGAAAAACCCATGTTTAACTACTGTTTTGATTCCGAGTCGCTAGAGCTTGACCGATTAAATGGTTCATGGGGAAATGACTGGATGAGAAGTTGGAGTGGGGTCACCACTCACAGAATTATGAATAGTAAGGTAAGGAGAATATTTTTGCTTTTTGATTTTATAATATAAACATAAAAAGGAAAATGTTTTTGTAGTTTTATCTTTTATATATATAGAAAAAAAAGAAAAATATTTTTGTGTTTTATATTGTTTTTGGAAATGAAACATGATATGATATATAATATATATACAAGGGATAGATATTTCAACAAAACACAAGTACGTTACGCAGCACACCTCCCCGGCAGCGGCGCCAAAATTTGATTGCTCCTAAACTAGTCATCTTTATATTAGTCAACCACTTGTGAATGGTGAACCATAAAAGTCCAACTAATCTATGACCAAAGACAATTAAAATCCATGGGAGTATAGAATTATATCCCCGTGTCGTTAAGTCCACGAGGTGTGTGTGAAACTGAGTACAACACTGTGTGTCTGAAATGATATTGAATATACAAAAACAGGAATCTGATTGACTAACACTAGAAATGTGAATAGTGATAGCTCTGTCACAGCTATGTCGTTAAAAACGTGCAATCAGAAACCTAAAAACGTAAAAGATAAATTTTTACACAATTAAATTAATTAATATAAATTAAAAATGAATTAAAGGTATTTAATAATGAATTAAATATTAAGAAAATCTAAGATTATCTTAAATAAATAAAATAAAGAATCTGAAAAATCTAAAATATCAATATGTACTGAATATGAACAAGTTTAATGAAAACAAGACTTTACAAACCTAAAAATAAGCAAATTGTGGGCTTATGAGTCCAATAGTTAAGCTTTTGGCTTCACAGTGGAGTTTAAGCTTGAAATAAGCTTGGAAAAAGCTATAAACATGAAACAAAAGATAAAATAAGATAAACACAAGTCCAAAATATAAACTAGAAAATGGACTGTGGTAGTGTGAGCTTAAGGTTTAGACAGTTAAGCTTTTTGAGCTCAACTTGGATGGAGTGAAGGCTTGAATAAGCCTGGTATAAGCTCCACACAGGAAATAAAAGGAAAAGTAATATAAGTACAAGTGATATGAACAAGTATAGACAAGCATGTGTACTGGATTTCATCAAATAAGCGTGTAATAAGCTAATAAGCAATTCAGCAGAATCCAGAATACTGCTGAACCATTGCAAGGTACTGCTGACAAAACGGGACAAGTTATAGGCCACTTGCAGCAAATAGGCTGCAAGGTGAAATTTGAGCACAAGATCCTTAAGTTGGGCAGATAAGCTCCACAGGGAACTAAATCTCACAAGCTTATGATCACTAAGGAGCTTTTTAGAGATGTTGGTAATGGTGTAAGTTCACTGAATTCTCAGTTAACTGTTGAGAATGGGCAAACAACAAGCTCTAAATTAACTTATCAAATGAGCTCATGAGAGCTCAACAAACACTGAAACACTGAGTATGATAGGTTAGCCTCACATGAAGCCAAAGATCACAAGCTCAGGGTCAATGAGGAACTTTTCATGAGCTTTAGAAAAACAACTCCAACTACACAGTTTGCTTCTGTGTAGTGAGTAAGATGGGACAAAAAAGTGAAAATGATTAAGCTATCTAGATAAGCTACAAATGTAAAAGCAAGCATAAGCATAACAAATAAGCCACACAGGCAACACAAAGCAGTCAAGTGCACAAGCTAGGGCTAAGTCATAAAGCTTCGCAGAGCTTATGAACTTAACACTAAACTTGTGCACAGTGGCAAAAACAAACTATATAAAAAACTATAAAATAAGCAGTTAAACATGACATATAAAAATTAACAAAAATAGAATAAGCAAGATTAGCAACAAAACTAAAACATCCTAAAAGCACAGGTTATAAAATTAAGTAACAAAGACACAGGAAAATAAACAATTAAATCAAAACAGAGAAAACTAAAAATTTGACTAAGGCGAACTTTGATGAATATATAATGACAGATTATGGAATATTAAACAACATAAACATGAAATAAAGCAAACTAAACAACATTAAAACAGATATGCAAGATTATTAGATCTAACAACCTCAAAGTTCTCATATCTAGATTGTCAAGTGTCAATTTGACTTTCTAACATGCTAAACCCTTTGGTTAGTATTTCACTGAGTCAAATAGGTTCCATATAGTGTAAATCAAACAGGAACAACACCATTCACAACCATTTTCACAGTTTCATTATTAAATCCAAACAACCTTTTAATGGACTGTTTTGAGGTTTTTCAAAGCAAAAGATTATATAAACCAATTTCATCAAATCCAAGGATCACAATGTGTCAAATCGACACTTTTAAGCATAAACAAGTAGTCACAAATGTTCAAACCTAGAATTTTCAAAAACAAGCATAGTGACAGTCCAAATGCAATATCAACCCACAATACAGTCCAAAACATACCAACCTAAGATTAAGCTATAACATCATTGACAAACACAAAGAAACATAGAAACATGAAAATTATAGCATATAAAAGACTAGAACAATAAAATGCAAAAATGGTAAAAATGAGCTTACAAGTGAATCCAAGCTGAAAATGAGAACCATGGTCACAGAACACATCCTAAGGCTTTCCACAAAGCTTCTAAACCCAAGGCAATCCACAATTAACCTTGCTCCATGCAGTTTCACCAAGATCACTTCATTATTTTTGGATTTTTATTGTTTTTCTTGATTTTAGAATTTTCAATTTTAAAGACTAAACTTGTTTTAAGGTCTCTAAAAGCTTTAAAGCTTTGTCAGGAGCTTATGTGAGCTTATTGAGTCCTTTAAACAACTACTTAACAAGAAATTAAAGTGACTGAAATTTAAAGGAATTTAAGCAAAACATAAAACTGGAAAGATACTTGAAATTAAACTGAAAATAAAGGTTCATTACACTAATTTGATGAGAATACAACATTGAAAGCAATAAAATGACTTGAAATTAAAAGCAAGTAAACTTAATTAACTACGTGACCTAGGCTAATCCAAAGGTTTGTTACACTACATGACCGAGGCTAGCCCAAGGTCAGTCTTCTCTCTTCCTTCTCTTCTCTTTTATAACATCTGAGTTCCACTAGCATTCCATCAAATCCCACTTGCAATCTTGACCATTGATTGAGCAAAGATGATCCTAGCCTTTGAATTCACTTTTGGCACCAAAAGTGGTACTAGTTGATTGAGGCAGTTCTGCTGCAATTAATGCTTCTTGTTTACATGTAGAAGTGGAGGAGACATGTTTGGTAGGTTTAGAGGTCAAGTGGTGGAGTTGATAGCAAAAGCAGGGTATGTGATGGTACAGGGGAAGGTAAAGTTGTGGGAACGCATTAATTGATTGTGGGCTGGTATAGGTGGAAGGAGATGGTGGAGAGAGTTGTTAGACAGCTGTGGAGATAAGGTGAGGTGGAAGGAGAAAGGGAAAATGAGTTTGACTCATGGTTTGACCAGATATTATTAAGAACCAGATATTATTTAGTGGGAGTATCTGCAGAAACGTATGCCTTCGCAGAGAAACCATCAGCGCATTATAACTTCAGCAGAAACCATTGATTCAGCAGAATCAAAATAGGCTTCAGCAGAAACCATCATCATCAGCAGAATCAAACTGTTTCAACTCTTTTTGTACCTGATTCATATAAAACACATTTTCATGATATTTGTAACATTTATATGGTCATTTGTGTGTTTTTGGTCGTTTTTGTGGGTTTAAACAAGGTAAAATATATGTGTATTTAGACACATATCAGTCACAATAACCTTCGGTGCTCGAACAAACGCTCTTTTAAAACATTGAAGCAACCAGATGTAAGATTATTTCGTTTCTGATGACAACAAAGCAGCTCCAAATGTAACACAATGATTGTGATTGTCAATCCCAGTGAATGGTACAAAAACCATTTTGTACCTATAAAAATATAAATTATAATCTATTATTATACAACTGATGAACCAATATTATATAACTGATGAACCATTATTAAAATAACTCAAGAACCATTTACACTATTAGCTAACTGATGAACCATTTACATTATAATATAACTGATGAACCATTACTATATAACTGATGAACCAATATTATATAACTGATGAACCATTATTAAATAACTGAAGAACCATTTACATTATTAGCTAACTGATGAACCATTTACATTACTATATAACTGATGAACCATTTACATTACTATATAACTGATGAACCATTATTAAATAACTGAAGAACCATTTACATTATTAGCTAACTGATGAACCATTTACATTATAATATAACTGATGAACCATTACTATATAACTGATGAACCAATATTATATAACTGATGAACCATTATTAAATAATTGAAGAACCATTTACATTATTAGCTAACTGATGAACCATTTACATTACTATATAACTGATGAACCATTACTATATAACTGATGAACCATTATTAAATAACTGAAGAACCATTTACATTATTAGCTAACTGATGAACCATTTACATTATATTATAATATAACTAATGAACCATTACTATATAACTGATGAACCTATATTATATAACTGATGAACCATTATTAAATAACTGAAGAATCATTTACATTATTAGCTAACTGATGAACCATTTACATTATAATATAACTGATGAACCATTACTATATAATGGATGTTTCTAGGTTTTAAATCCCATTGATAATCTCAAACAGATACAAAATACCAGAACAAAGATGATGGGCAACGGGAAGTAATTTTTATCCGATGAACATCATCTTGTTCTGCGATTTTTTGTGTGATTGACATGATCATTAGGTTTTGAAGGTACAATTGAATATATTTAAAAACTGATGAACTTATAACTTGACAGAAGTATAAAACTTAATACTTAAAAATTATAAAAATGAACTTACTTATTCGCTTGAAAGTAGCATCAAATGACATAACATCGCCAAAAGCATAATAGTTCCTCTTTGCATATTCATCAGCCCAGAAAAGATTCGTCAAACGCATTATTGTCACGGTTTGATACTCAAATGAAAAGTTAGGAAGAAAATCCTTCTTGTACATCAACATCTCAACTAACATCTCATGCATCATTTTTCTTATGAAATCAAGCACATCCCTCCTATAATTTTTACAATCAACCGAACTAGCTCCTATAAAATCATAGTCCCCATATATCCTTCTAAGTAAAATGAAACTCTTCAACGGACCAAGATTGACTTGTGAAGCTTGATATAGAAAAACCTGCTGAGTATAAGTAACTTCATGAGAAGAAACAAGAAAAACGCTATCCTCTTCACTAACAAGGCTGTGATTATGACCCTAAACAAAATCATAACACCAATAACCTTTCCCTGGAATATGCCTAACCCGAAAACGCTTTACAATCAAGCGCTTAGAGGACACTTTCCTACTATTAGACTTCTTCTTCAATGCACCAGCTTTTGGGGCAGGATTTGTACCTTCCTTACTACAAACAAAATATTTCAAATCGAGAATTTTTTCCTTGTTTTTCTTAGATATATACTCGCGTCTAAACGGACCTCAAAACTCTCTTTTTGCATAATCTTTGTAATCTTGATAAGCCGCTCAAGTGAGTGATACATCATACCATAACCGTCTTTTGACCAACAGAATATCGGAACCCAAATCTTACAACCCTCCACTTCAGAAACAATACCAACAGAATGCGGAACAGGTTCATACTCATTATCTGTAAAAAAAATTATACAATAATGTTTCAATTTATCGATGAACCTAATATAAAAATAAGCAATAAAGAAAAAAACAGATAAACCTAATAGCAGATAGGATAAACTGATGAACAAACAAAGCATAAACTAATGAACCTAAGATAAGATAATAGCGAAATTGATGAACTAAACATAAAAATAAGCAAAACACAAAAAATGCATAAATTGATGAACATAAGCAGATAACAAAACATAAATTGATGAGGTAGCGGATCCTTTAAAAAGAAATAAAAAAATGCTTAAATTGATGAACACAAAAGATATATTGATGAATCTAAGATAACATAATAGCTAAACTGATGAATCAAACATAAAAATACAAAAAATAAAAAAATGCTTAAATTGATGAACACAAAAGATATACTGATGAAGCTAAGAGAACGTAAAAGCTAAACTGATGAACCAAACATAAAAATAATCAAAATACATAAATTGATGAATATAAGCGATAACAAAACATAAACTGATGAACCTAAGATAACATAAAAGCTAAACTGATGAACCAAATATAAAAATACAAAAAATAGAAAAAAAAGCATAAATTGATGAACACAAAACATACACTCATGAACCTAGCTAAACTAATGAACCAAACATAAAAATAAATAAAAATAGAAAAACTGCATAAATTTGTGAACACAAAACATAAACTCATGAACCTAGCTAAACTGATGAACCAAACATTAAAATAAATAAAAATAGAAAAACTGCATAAACTGATCAAACTCTTAACAATAAAATTACCTTGATTAAACTGATGAGCATCAACAATCGCCATTACACACCGATTTAACCGCGAAAAATCCCCAATTTTTATCAAATTAACCGATTGAACGGTTAAAAATCCTCAATTTTTATCAAATTAACCGACTGAACAGCTACAAACCCTAATTTCTTCCGATTAACCAATTGAAAGATTAAAGACCCTAATTTCCTCCGATTATGAGATTGAACGATTAATTCGTAACTGATATGAAGAATTAACACAATTTGAAGAACAAATAACGATTCAAATAATCGAATATCAAAAGAGAGCAAAAAAGCCCTAAATTTACAAAATATGAACAACTGAAAGAATGAGAAAATTGGGAAATTGAATGAATGAATGAACTGAATGGAAATCATCATGGAAAAATCGTTTATATATGGCCGGAAAAGTAAAAAAGATCCGATCAAAATAGAAAGGAAATACCAGATGAGAACAGAAAGAGAAAGAAGAAAGAATAACGGGGATGTAAAATTACATAAATGTCCTTGAGGGAAAAAGGGGGGACACGGCATGTAGAAGAACTTTTTAAACTAAAAAGTCCCCTCTTTTTAAAGGATACGCTACCGTAGATAGAAAGTAGTATAACGTGTGTTACGTAAATGTAAAAGGAAAAAATAACCATACAAAAGCAAGAAATGTTTACTGATAAAACGAATGTTTATAATCGAAGGAATATATTCATTTGTAAATAACTTGTACGGTTGTGCAATTGATTTATGTATTATGTGAGACTCTTTAGTTAAGCCCATTTGTCATTTTCCAATTTTAAATGTTAGTTGACTCTTTAAATTGACAAATGTGGTCATATAATGCCTTTCTTTTACTACTGAACCTTTTTATTAAATAGTATAAGTTTAAGTAAATGGAGATGGAAAGAAACGTGTGAGAATTTTAGTATTAACATGCTAGCTCTTATCAATTGTTCAAGTCAACAAATGATACTAGTAACTCACTTAACTGTTGAAACTTTAAGTCTAAAATGAATAATTTTCAAGTATAAAAACTTGTGTAATTGTTTGTGATTGCCGTTTAAAGATGATGTTTTTTACTCATACAGTTTTTAGTATCATCAAATTTTGACTTTTTTTTATTTGCCTCAATCCTATGATTGTGTATTCAACTCTAAATGGTTTCTTAAATCCAAATTAATTTGATTGTTAAAACTAGGGATTATATGGATCTTATCCGTCAAATTGTTTATACTTGTGTTGAGTTCTCGACTCATTTTGTTATTTTCGGAATACGACATAGTCTTATTTGTTCATTCATAAGAAGGATAATATTTTATCCTGCGTTTTTACGTTGTTGTAGAGTACTTAATGAAAAGGAAAACAATTTTGGTTCGTTGCTAGTGATTAATGGTCGCAATAATTTTTGTTTCCAATGTGTTTCATCTGATATGTTGTTTTTGGTTTGGTGTTATTGTTCAACTTTTTATTTAAGAAAAGCCCTGCAAAAGGTATGTTGGTACGAATATTTGGTTAATGGCTCATGCTTAGAGCACTAGGAACAGTTTCGTAATAGGTGGGTGGTGCTATGAAAAAAGTAATGTCACCTCAGCAATTCTTCTCATAACATCAGTTTGCCCCCCCCCCCCTCCCTCCCCCCATTTTTTTTTTCTATTTTCTTATAATAATTTTGTTTAGATAAATATAAAGCTAAAAGTACATAACATAAAATATAAAATTTAATAAGTTAAAAGATTAAAACTGACAGAAAATACATATATTTTTTTCTAAAGTAATATAAGTATTTACTAACATCAAACCATAAACCCAAACATTACCTAGACTAAACTAATCAAACATTGTACATCGATCTGGATTTAGCAATTATGGGAATGTAATTAATAAGGGAGATGATTTGTACCCTCAAAGAAATAATTTATACACTCCTAATTATTATGTTTGGACATTTATACCCTCACAATTATCTTTATATTTTCACATATGTAAGGGTATAAATGTCAAAACATAATAGTTTAGAGTGTACCAATTATTTATTTGAGTGTACAAATCACCTTACAATTCGCAACTACCAATATGTTAGCATAGGTCTTTCCCATTTGGCAGGTTGCGTGTTGGTTTTTAATTTGCCAACCTCTGCAAAAGTAAAAGGATAAGTACATTAAATGAGTTTTTTGTGACTCACATATCACGTCGGATAGGTACATTAAATGGGATTGATGGATTGACAAGTAAATAGAGTATTGTATTGGCTTTGTGGGTATAAACACCACTAATTTTGGATCAACCCACCACTAACACACACTAGTACACTACTGACACACATTAAGTACGGAGTATATTAAATTTGTTAAATGAAAAAATCGATTTTCACCATCTTAACTTATACAGTAGCTTCTCATCTTAGTTTAATTTTGTCATAGTTTATTGATCTTTCAACATGGTCAAGCAAATCTAGACGATTCATGGTTGAAGATCTGTACGCTGTTAGTTGCTCAGGCAACGAAACTTGAGGTTTATGAAAAATATACTCAAGATATCAAAGCCATTTCCCCCGAAGCTTATTGGATCATACGCAGTGAACCTGAGCATTGGGCTACTTGCTATTTTGGAGGTATAAACACCAGTACACCACATGTGCGATGGGTTTAGCTGGATGTATAAGTATGGTGATGAACTAATGATAGAAGTATGGAAAAATAAAAAAGAAAAATGAGAGAGAATGTGACAGAAATGTGTGTGTGCGTGAAAGAGAAAAAACAACACAAAAATAACCTTGAGAGAAGAAAACGTAGCTATCAATTTATGTTTTCAAGAAAATTTTAAATAATAAAAAAATAACACCTAACTTGATGGTGTACGAAGCATAGCACCCATTGTATTATACAGTATATACTACGTATCTTTTAGTAGTACTATTTGTTTTCAACATCCAAAGAAATGCAAATGTCGTTGTCAGTTTAACCATTAAACTAGCAATATTTTTGTATATTTCAAGATTTATATTAAAAAGGTTGTATATTCAAAAGTATTATACTTATATTTTTAAATTATATCAATTATTTTTTACATTAAAATGGGTGTCTACTGTTTAGAGCACAAGATATCGTGAATACGAATAACACGTTATTGATATTCTACCTCAGCGCCACATCATACACCTCTTAATAACTTACTATTAACTAAAACACTCTCTCTTATAACACATCACTAACATGTTATTAGGTCCCACAAAAGTACACACTAAAAATAACCACATACTCACAATAAAAATAATAATAATAATAATAAACAAACAAAAGATGCAAATGGCGTAAGCTATTCCAATGGCTCAAACACCCTATGGCTCACCAATGGCATGTTGGCCGGTACCGTTGGCACACGAATGACACAAAAAAAATATGCATTTGGCATGTTATTCCTCTCCATACCTTGTGCTCTTAAATAAAAAATATATGGTACACCCATTGTATGATTTTATGGGCAAGAGGATAGGGTGTTAATGATCCGAGCCGAGTCGAATATTTTTTTTTTCGAGCTCGAATAAACTTTTATAATTGGTAGCGAGTACCGAATATTTTTGTTATTATTTCAAGCTCGAGCCGCTTTAAAATTTGTAACTTAATTTTTGTAATCCTACAAAATTAATTTTCATGCTTAAGATGCTCGTATGAAATATCCACAAATATGTTTTCATGAAACAAAGTAAAATTGTAGCATGTATGGCTAAATTGATTTGTCACATCCTATGTAAAATTATAGCATGTATGGCTAAATTGATTTGTCACATCCTATTAATCTATGTTACAATACATGATTTCTCATGCTTTTGGTCCAATCTAATCAACATTTATGATAACAAGAAACCATCTTTTTTTAGCTAACTTCTTTTTATGTTATTACATGTGGTCGTAGCCGGAAATATTGGTGATCAAGATGGTGTGTGGACATGTGGTTGAAGATGATGTAGATGATACTGGTAAGGGTTTTTTTTTTCAGATTTACAAGTGGCCGCGATGAAAACATTAATCATGAAACCAGTCGCTTGATCATCGTAAGTATTATGTTTTTTTTGGATTATTTAGAAAGGGAGTGTAAGTCAACAATTACAGGGGTTTATTATGTTGTGCCTAGAAAAAGCTTAAGTAATGGTTTTAGAGTTTTGAAATGCGATGAAGGCATGTTGAAGAAGTTCTGATAACGGAATCACAGCCACTTGTGACACAAGAAAATATTGTTTATGAGTATGATCACTTGTTTGAAGTTAATGATTTGTTTCAAGATTCTTTAGCTGTTCCAGATGCTGATTTAGTTAAACATTATGCGATACAAGAAGATGTTGCTCTAAGAACAAGAAGTTGCACATTAAAAGAAGAAAGATAGATGACAAAATAATATAGGATGAATGAGATTTGTTAGTGGATATGTTCTTTTTGTTTTTGAGAATTGGGTTATGGATCATGTATTTGGTATTGAACACTCGTTCATTTCATTTTGTTGCCAGGAAAGTGTTTGATTCATAAAAGTCAATTAGGTGCTTTGAAAAATAGTTCACATGAAAAAGAATTTGAATGGAGTTAATCTAGTTGTCCATACGTATGTTTCTTTAATTTATACGGAGATCTTGGTCACTATAATTCCCCATGTAGAGGATAGTAAAACTTTCCGATTTTCAAGATCTGAACTTTACAAGTGGATAGGTTGGTTATGTGTGATATTTTATGGGTCCTACTATTGGGACGGGGGCTACCCCTAAGTGGGACCCCCTCTCTTTTGAGTCAAACTGCCGACTGCCACTAGTGGGCCTTTAGCGCAGGTACCTTGTCATTTTCTTTTTTTTTTTTCTTTTTTTTTTTATTTAAATTATTTGTGTATAGTTCATTTTGTGTGGTATATTTAATTTGTGTAGTGTTTTTATATGTATAGTGTATTTATTTGTGTGGTATATTTAATTTGTGTAGTGTTTTTATACGTATATAGTGTATTTATTGTGTGGTATATTTAATTTGTGTAGTGTTTTTATATGTATAGTGTATTTATTTGTGTGGTATATTTAATTTGTGTAGTGTTTTTACAAACTTTTTTTATAAACTTTTTATAAACTTTTTTATAAATTTTTATAAACTTTTTTATAAATTTTTATAAACTTTTATTATAAATTTTAATAAACTTTTTTATAAACTTTTTTATAAACTTTTTTTATAAACTTTTTTTTATAAACTTTTTTTATAAAATGTAACGTAAAATAAATACCATATAAAAACACTACACAATTAAAAACACTATACGATAAAAACACATAAATAAATAACACTATACATATACCTATACACTAAATTAATTAAAAAAAAAAAAAAAAAAAAAAACACAAAAATTGTACAGCCATGGGGACCAGCCAATGGGAGAGTGGGGGAGACAAGAAGAAAAGACCCCTAGTTACTAGGGAGGGTTTTACTAAAAAACTAGGCACCGTTCTAATAACTCAACCCTATTTTATGTTATTACATGTGGTGGTGTGGGCGGGAAAAGACAAAAGTCGTGTGGGTGGGAAAAGACAAAAATACTCTCGACTTAAATAGGCTTAACGCCTTATCACGTTAGGGTGAGGGCCAACGCCCGAGTAATGTTCCACTTAAGGACTAACGGTGCATTTTTGGTCAAGACGATCCTTGATGGTCAACGTATACCCCAAAGACGAATGGTGTAGTTTACTCTTAAAAAATAATAATAAAAAATAATTTTTTTAATAAAATCATAAGTATGTTAAAAGTATACCAAAATTCGGCTTGTTTTATTCAAAATCCATAGTCCTTTTTGAAGGTATATTTTATTAAAAGAAATCACAAGATATATATATATATATATATATATATATATATATATATATATATATATATATATATATATATATATATATATAATAAAAAAAAAACATCTGAGGTTATCTTTGATACAATTAAAATAACCAATTGGTTAGAGAGGAGGGAGTGGAGTCGGGTAAGGGCTCGGTGCCGATCGGGTAGATCGGTAACACCATCCCTTCCCCTTCGGTTAGGCCAAATTGGGTATGGGATTGGGTTGGGAAACCGATTGAAGCCAACGGCTACAAAGCCTTCCAACGGCTAGTTTTTGGGTTGGGTAGGATTGGTACCACTCCTTTCAAATTGGGAAGTTTTTGGGTAGAATTGGGTAGTTTTGAGTTGGAGGGTTTTTATTTGATAGAGGTGATGTGGCAAATTTGGGTA